>OY744555.1:41288210-41375710 GCA_963556195.1 Sepiola atlantica
TATATATATATATTTAGGGTGTCCCAAAAGTCAATGACACTTGAAAGAAATTAATAATTTCTTTGTTTTTAAATATTTTTCTTTTCTTTTTCAGTATAGTGTAAGCTATCTTTCCCACGGTATCATTAGCAAATACAGCATAATGTAACGGACCCACATTGTACAATCGTGCTTTGAGTCACATGAGTCACAATCGGAGGACATTTTCACATTAGAGATGCGCCAAGTGTAAATGCTATTTAAGCCATAATAAGCCTTTTTTTAAAAACAGGTGTAGAATGTGATCTCCTGAGATCCGGAAAGTGTCTTTCAGTAACAACTGACGACAATCAGGGGAATTCTAGCGAAGTCTGGAAGAAGATCCTACAGTTCAATCAGAAGAATATCTCGACAGTTGCCAGTTTCACGATATTCCTTACATAGTTGGTTGGCTGACATAGACCTGTTATCATACACAATTCAGCTTGCCCAGCAGCTTCATGAGTACATGTGTAGTACGATAATTTTACAATAAATCATGACTATATTTACGTATCAAACTCTCTGATAAAATTGTAATCTATCCCTGGCGTTTTTTGTCTATCTGCATATTTGCATACCTAAATTCATATTAGATATCGAATATATCTAATATATAAAGACACACCACTATATTTATCGTTTATTTGTGAGCGATAACTTATATCCTACATAATCAATATTTGACTCTGGCTCATCAGTTATTTTTGTGGGTCGTTGCAGCATCTTGTTACATCGACTGTAAGGCGCAACAACACAAAGTTTATCGTTTTATTGGCTGCTATAAGAAGATGCAGGGAGGAAGACTACAGTTTTCTCTATTTCTCAACTTACGTTGAAACTTAATTTATATTTCTGTGTGTTTAGGAATGAGGCATCAATAATCATTTTTTCTCTTTGGTATTACTTGACTGAGAATTGAACCCTGCGTTCCAGGTCCAATTGCCAACCCTCAAACCATTACAGGAAATAGGCATGTATCTTTTTAAGAGTAATAAAATGTGATTTGATTTATTTCTCCCAGAAAATACTTTGTTCGCGCCAGAATTATTTTCATATAGAAGCCATCTTGAATGTTCCTAAGTGTGTATTCGTCCATACAAATCTATTACCTTTTGTTTGAAAAAAAGTCATAGTTTTAAAATTTTTTGCAAGATAATTTCCAATTAAACACGTCGGGTAGGTACACGTAGCAACAACTAAAAGTGTATGTACCTTTTCTCTATTTATTTGTTTTTCGTTTACGCAAACGATTATGTTTATTTAAAAACAGAGATTTTTATGTAAAATTAGGTTTTGTCCATTTGTAGTCATGTTATCCGCTATTATGTCTCTATAATATAGATGTATTTATCAGTCTTTCTTTGTCTGCCCATCTGTCTGGGGATGCAACATACTTAAAAACAAAACAAAAAAAAAGATACTGTGGATGTTAGGACTTGGAGGAAGATTACACAGGGGTCACAATTCATTATGTGACAATGCGAACGTCTTTCAAATTAAGAATAATCAGAAGACTGGTACATGGAATTCAAATATACATTTTATTTTACTTTTTGTATGAACTGATTAGGAATGACGTTTTGTGTACTAACACAATACTTCTTATCAAAGCATAAAGGCAACGCGAGAATAAATGTAAATGCGTTTGTCAAAAGATTGACCACGATGGTTTAAACTGGATAGAGTTTTATTATATAAGATGACGGCTAAATGAGTACTAGTCAACATTAGACTTGAAGACGCCCCGTGATGTTGTGTTCCACAGGGTCTAGTTCTTGGAGATAAACCTGTCTTGTAGTAGTTCTGTTTATTTATAGTTACACAAAAGTAGAAACGACAATTATATTTAGTGGTTGTAGCTAGACGGGTTCTAGTAGTGAATATTTTACAAGGGTAAATAATAAATTGGTACTCTGTTAAGCATCTACAATGAAAATACCGCTGGAGTAGAGAAATACTAGCAACCTATCTTTAGTGAAGACGGGGCTATTGGGAAGTTAAGAGGACATTCCCCACAATATTTCGAATTCGGTTTTGTACTATATCAATGTAGGAAAGACGGTTTTAAGCAAAACACCCCTAGAGGTGTCAATAGTACTCCGTATTTAGACGTGTTTGACTCTTATACAGGTAGAGTATTGCGTCAGGAGTGATATATTTGCTCGGACGATACAAAGGTATGTAAGTCTTCTCTTTCAGGTTTTGAGTGATTGTCAGTCTTGGAAGCTAATCAAAGCATGAGTCTGACTCACAGGAGAGCCATTCATTTGAATCGGGGTAACTTGAGACCAGGTGGTTTCATGGTATACCATTTGTGACTCAAAATAAATTATATTCAGCATACAATACGAACGCCAAGTAAGTTCAATAGAATTACGGTGTATACATATAGTTATTTGGTTTTTGTGTATTTTTCAATTTTCTTGTTTCGTTTCGTTGATATGACCAAAATAAATAGAAAATAAATCTCTATTTATTTTCCCTTTTCATAAACAAAAATAATGGGCAGATTGATTTAATGAAAGAAAAAGATTTCCAAAATTAATATTCGATCTGAAATCGATATACTTGTTTCAATATCGAAAATATTGAGTTTGAAAGATTATAACGATTGAAAGGGGACGAACGTATTACATAATAAAATATTATATAAATTCTATCAAGACAATATAAAATATATATTCTCGCAGTAACATCATAATTATAGATACTCGGAAAGTAAATGCGTTTCAGGAAAATGAAGAAACAATGAGAGAATAAAAGTTGTAAGCTGATACGAAAGTTTGATAATTGTTTTCAGCAATTGTTTTCTGACATGGGCGCTATAGACACATTCGCACAAAAGTGGTTCAAACGGATTGGCTATCGACACGAAAAAGACACAACAGTTATGACGATCGTATGTTAAATCGATTATCCGACAAATAAAGACAAATAGAGAATATTACATAATTGATTATATAGAAAAATGTCACTGTTTGGGTCAGACGAACAATCAGAAACTACACACAATAACTAACTATTATCTGCAGCGTTACCGCCGCTTTGTTATTATATAAACATAATCTAAAATACATACGTGTCGGGGTCACCGAAGGGAAAATAATGTATAAGGGATAGCATTATATTTTTCAGTTTTCCTGGAAGTTTTTTAAAAGAAAACAGTTAAATCAGTCAGTATTTTGTAGTTTGTGTTTCTATAAAACGAGCCGTACGTACTTGCATTTTCTTTTTTAGTTCGTTTTCGCGTTTATAAATCTCAATAACACTTTCGCGTCCGTTTAATTCGATAATGTAAAGATAACTTATGATATGTTATGACATTATTTGTTATATATATTTATACATATTTATGAAAACGCATCAACAGATTTGATCAAGTTTTGACTCAACTCGTGTCTTTCAATCGTAGACGTGTCCCTTGTCCTCTTGATATTCGCTTACACTTCTTGGTCTTTCTCTCTCATCAAATCGTTCTTGGAGTTCATATATAAGGTCTATTGCTCTTTCTGCTTCTCGTAAAGTCGGTTTTCTCTATCGCTTCAAACACTTTCTTACACCTGAGACTATTCTTTATCTATAAAAATCTACAATCAGACAATATATGGAGTACTGTTGTCATATTTTGGATGGTAAATTTGTCCGATTCTTAATAAGGTGCAGAAACGTATCTGTAATTTGATTGACCACACCCTTTCTTATTTCCTGCAGCCTATCCCTATCTAACAAACGTTATCTTACTAGTCTCAGTCTTTTCTATAAATACTAGTATGACATGGTTATTCAGAATTATGTGATCTATTCCATACTTCTTTTATTCCAGCTCGTTTTACTCGTTGGTATTGTGTTCTCCATCAATTTCCTGGCGTTATACAACTTCCAATTCCAGTAGCTTCTTTCCAATAACCGCTGCTATGTAGAACTCCTTTCCTGATGAATGTTTACCCCTACCTATAACCTTTGTATTTTCAAGACTAAACTCAATATGCATATGTTGTCATTGCGATAACCATATTTTGTTCTTGTAAACAAGTGGCTTCATGCCTTGTCTAGAGCGATTTGCATTAAACGAATCAGTAGACAAAGGGAGAGCCATCACATTCATGGACACAACACAATATTTTGAAAACGCAGAAGATTAACTCAGGGATATTATCCTCTACGGCCCATCCAGATAAAATCACACATACATACACAACAAAACAAACTCAATGTGTATGGCGAAAGGGATACTGAGTGACATGTTGCTAACGCGTGACGTCTTTCAGATAAAGGATTTGTTTGTAATGTACAGTTTAACTTAAGCATACAAGTCCAGATTTGTGTACGATTCAACCGAAATTCATCACGATGGATTAAATTCAACTTGAAAATAAATCTAGAGTTTGGTAGACGAGACATACTCATGGATTTGTTTCGATAACATTCCTTTTGTGTGCAGTTGTGAATGTGTGTTTTTGTTTGAAAACTGACACTTTTTATCTCGATATAACTTTACTCAAATTTAGTCGGCAAATACTTTATCACCCAAAATTATAATATGTTATCTATTGTGTAAAATATATGTGTAAATAAACAAATCTAGGTAATAATCAAATAAATCAGTCATCGAATTAGAAAATACTAAAGCCAAATGATGAATGAGTTGTAATTTTGTGAATAAATATAGAAAATTTTGCAGGCCTCTTACGTATATCGCGTTGACATGCTAAATATATTAAATATGAAATTCGTGTATGTTGCGTATGAATCTGAGTGTCATTGCGAATTACCGTCCACATTTATATGAGTGTACAGTAAAGTTATACAGTATTCTTAAACTACGCATGACTTCAAGTATAAACCAGACTTTAATTAGCAACTCTATTAATTGTAACATACGTGTTCAGACATTTTTCTTGATTTACAAAAATAATGAATCTCTTTAATTCTGAGTTACTCTTATTGAGTATATAGACATAGATATGTTGAATTTCTATATCTAGAATATCGTAATAACATAAAGTAATCATGTGCAGTTCGCAAACAGATAACATTTGGTTGCAAGAATAACAGCGTAGAAACACGAGTAGAGCTATCGGAAGAAATGCATTCTTTTGTAAATAAACAATACACAGTTGGAAGCCACAAAGATTAGATGCGGGATTGGATGTTGATGTTTGAGCGCTTCAGCAAACCTCTGAAATGTTTGTGTCAGTTGAAGATGCGTGTATATCCAAATATATACAATCATATATACAATCATGTTCGTCGTTCTTCCTTTTTATCACATCAGCAATACACAATAACTACCATCTCTATATTCCATCTATATATGCAATCTATATATTCGATATATATATATATACGATCTATATATACCATCTATATATTCCATCTATATATACCATCTATATACCCCATCTATATATACGATCTATATATGCAATCTATATACACCATCTGTATATTCCATATATATATACCACTTATATATACAATCTATATATTCCATCTATATATACCATCTATATATTCCATCCATATATACCATCTATATATTCCATCTATATATTCCATCCATATATACCATCTATATATTCCATCTATATATACCATCTATATTTACCATCTATATATTCCATCCATATATACCATCTATATATACCATCTATATATTCCATCCATATATACTATCTATATATACCATCTATATTTACCATCTATATATTCCATCCATATATACCATCTATATATACCATCTATATATTCCATCCATATATACTATCTATATATACCATCTATATATACCATCCATATATACCATCTATATATACCATCTATATATACCATCTATATATACCATCTATATATTCCATCCATATATACCCTCCATATATACCATCTATATATTCCATCTATATATACCATCTATATATTCCATCTATATATTCCATCTATATATACCATCTATATATTCCATCTATATATACCATCTATATATACCATCTATATATTCCATCTATGTATACCATCTATCTATAACATCTGTATATTCCATCTATATATACCATCTATATATACCATCTATATATTCCATCCATATATACCATCTATATATTCCATCTATATACACCATCTATATATTCCATCTATATATACCATCTATATATACCATCTATATATTCCATCTATATATTCCATCTGTATATACGATATATATATGCAATCTATATTCACCATCTATATATTCCATATATATATCTATATATATATATATATATATATATATATATATACCATCTATATATTCCATCTATATATTCCATCCATATACGATGCGGCCATTTAATATGTAAGATTTTAAATCAAGATACAATAAGAGATACGAGGGAAATGCATTTATATTTCCAATGAACCGTAATATTTAATAAACTGAACAATGAATCTATTCCTTACTTATTAGGAATAGATTATTGTTCAGTTTATTAAATATTACGGTTCATTGGAAATATTAAAATTAATTATTTTCAGACATAACTCAATTCCGGAAGTAAACAAACTTCACATTTTTGTTATATTAAACTTTATAAAAACAACACATTTTAGAAAACACATGTTGACTCAGTAAACTTTAGTATAATATACGATTTATAGGAAACCCATCAATATGTGTTTCCTAAAAGGCGTTTATTTATGAATTGTTTATTAAATTGAAACTTTAGTATAAGATAATTTTTTAGAGTGTTCTGTAGATTAACTCGAATTATGCCTGAAATGAAATCCATAAAACTGTATAATCTGTCAAGTGTGAAACTGCAGATAATCGATATAATTTTTGTAAAAGTTAAATGTTTTGAAATGTAATAAATTCAATTTTGATTTTATTAAAGTGTTATTTCCTAGTTTAAATGTATTTGGCAATGAATTATTGATCATTATTTCGTTAATAATAGCTTGTAAACAAGCCAGGAAATGCGGTGTTCGCGCAGGAATGTTGTCAGATTGCATAAACTATAAACGACTCAAGTTTTGTCAGACTGAATTGACCATTAATGGAGCCGATTTTGCAAAATCTTAAAATGAACATTTGAAAGCATTAATTCTAAATTTGTTTCTTCATTCATTTGCGTTTCGATTAAATGTCAACTGCAAACGGAAGGAGACGTGCCACAAATCAATAAAATACATTCAAACAAAAGTGTTCGTTAAATGTGAACAACAAAATTATCAATTCAAATGTTATATTTTTTGGTTTATTTATGATTTGATTTCAATCCGTTTATTGAGGAATTTTTGTTAACAAATACATTATGAATTTGAAACTTATATGGGTTTCTTTTTTTATAAAAGAGTATAGCTCTGAACACCTATTCACTCTAAACTTAAAACCTACACTAAAATAGTCTATTTAGTATATTAATTTGTAGAAAAACAATATCCAGCAACTCCAAGACAGAATAAATGCGCGTTGCAGTATAATGCGTTTCATTACTGACACAAGATGGGTTGAAGTCATTCATGCCATGCTGTATTTTAATACTAGCTTCTCTCCTATATATATATATATATATATATATATATATATATATATATATATATATATATATATATATATATATATATATATAAAGATAGATAAAAGAAGAGGGATAAACATGTACAAATGACAAATGTATTTCAACTTCGATTGTTCAATGCAAGGTGTACTCGGTAAAAACATATCTATTATTCTTTCCTTAAGCCAAGACTTTTCAAAGATTAAACTCTTATCATCAGAGGAATTATATAGATAGCTAAGTTGGCAGTGGAAAAGCCAAAATTCAAAATTTGAATAAAATATTAAGTAATGGAGAGTGAGAATGTGCGTGTAAAAAGATATGGGGGTGTCCAGTTGGTAAATGTCCGTTGATAGCGTTTCCAGTGAAAAGAGGATTTAAAGATGGAAAAGAAGGGTTTTCGTGACGGCAGAATTGAAAAAGTTCAAGAATGAAGTAAATCCAATAGAGAGATGTTTAGTTCAATCGTAGGTGGAACGCACTTATTCGGAAGAAATTTTGAGAATTCGGGCCATTTTAAAATACATCCGTGTTCCAATCTGCAGATAGTGTTTGAAGCTTACACCACTGACCGAAGATAAGAACGCATGTTGTATTAAACAGCATAAACTTCTCATACTTGCTGAAACCACAGGTATCAATAGAAAATCGGGTACTTATGCAGTTTACAGACCGTGCTAAAATAGTAACGTTATTAATTAGAAAGCAATTCTTAACCTGGGGAGGTGGGGGTTATACGAGGCCTGTGTAAAAAGTATCCAACCTTATGCCAGAACAATATTTCAAATACATGACGCGGTTGGAACCCTAATCCCCCTTCCAAGTAGGCTCCTTAGCCCACCGATCAATTCACTTCCGGAAACACCTTTTGAAGTCTTCTTTTGGAATGGTGTTCATCTCCGCCGTCGCGTTCCGCATTATCTCTTCTCCAGTCTGAAAACGAGAATTTTTCAGTAGCGTCTTCAATTTTCGAAACAACTAAATGTCGCAAGGAGTCATTCTGGAGAGTAGGGAGGTTGGGGAACGATTGGAATTCGATGTTTGGCAAATAAATGTAAGATCAATTAAGATGAATGTGGAGGCGTTGTCGTGATGCAGTGGCCAGTTTTTCGCCGTCAACATGTCTGGTCTTATTGATTTGAGTTGAAATGCAATTTAAAATAAGCTCTATACCAAGATATACATCATTTGTCTAGAGTACAATTTACAGAGCATTACATAGTGATAGTTATGTTGCATTCGTTTTCTGATAATGTGGGTATAAAGGTCGAAATGCGATATTTTATTCAATTTTATCTAAAACATTCAAAATTAAACATATTAAAAGATAATGGTGATATTGTGATATGAGGTTTTAGGGGTTCGTTCAAACGTGTAAAAATGTGCTCATCCTTTCCCGAACAACATCGGGTGCCCCTGATTGTTAATGATACAGATCTGAATCCTGCTTTTATAATCCACACATGAACACAGATTTCCCATTTTTTAAATCAAGTGCGCAGTATCGTCTTCTTTTATTGCCTTAAGTGATTTACTTTTTTTTCTGAATTTGATTGAACGATTCCCTGACAGCGTGGCGTCTTTCGATTTCTATTTGATCTTCAAGGATGACGAAGATCTCATGACTCATGTTCGGCTTAAAAGGAAAAGCTGGATATCTATGGTTAGTCGAACCACTTCTTTGTCATCCCCCGTCCAAGTCCAGCACGCACCTTTCAGTTGAGCTGCATATTCTATGACAATAAGGTAATGAAACGCTGCGCCACTTTTTTTCTCGAATTCGTTTTCGTTTGATGTACAAATGGATGCACAGCTGATGTATATTTCCTGAGAATGACCGCTCGAAATAATGCATCTATATCGACAAAAAGGGTTTTCTTACATTTTCTATATATATCACTTATTTTCCCGTCTTTCTCATCCATCTTCACAGTGTGGACTTTCCTTTCACTCTCGTTCACCCTTTTTAGTGCTTTTTAAACCGATTTGATATCCAGTACTTTTAGTTCAGAAACACAGAAGGATTTCCATACCGAAAACAATGATTTGTTTTTACATAACTTTAAAAAAATGTTTGTTTAGCTATATTAATGAGATATTTAGAAGATTTCGTAATTGCCCAATTGATGAGTTTCGGTCTTTAAAATAGACTAAGCTACATACTTACAACTTATCATATAAAGAGTGGATCTAAAATTATCGGAGATTACATGGTGACAAAACCATAATGTTAATTAAATACCCACATGAAATCGTAAAAAGTCACAACCGTTGTTGTTTCAAATAAGCATCTGCTTATTTCTGACTTTTCTCTCTTGAATATTACATGTTCTTTGTTTTATCGTCATTAAATAATATTCGGTGGCATTTTACTAAATGATGGATGCCAAACAGCAACCAATTGTTGACACATTATACACTTCATATTAAGATAATTATAAAAAATAAATAAATATACACAATCACATGAATTTAAAAATAAAAAATAAATAAGTCTATAAAGTAGCAACGAGTTAAGAAATAAAGAAAACATATTAATTATTTTAGTCGTCATATGTTAAAATGATGTAACCGAACTTAAAGACGACGTGCACCAGAATGACCCTTAAATAAAAAATCGTGTCAGACAAAGGGAATTCCTTCCTTGTTATAAATGATTAATTTTTTTACATTTGACAAATACAGGGAATGTAAAAACATGATCTATCATAGACTTAATAATCATTTACATTTAATTTTATTACGGGTTCCTTAGACACACAATGCTATATTTGATTAAACACCATTAAATAGAAACCATTATAGAGGACTTTACATTTTGAACTTTGTGCAACCCATATTATTGTTTGCTCAACGTACATTCTAAAATAAGTACTACTCAGTGTGTAAACGACTTATACATACTAAAATAACCCTAACCCAACCCATATTATTGTTTGCTCGACGTACACGGTTTCGCTTTTCAAAACCCAACAATGTACGCATTCATCTCGTCGTGAATTTAGGTCAAAAGCAAGTGATTTCTTTCGCCTACAAAGTGTCATTCTTAAATAAGTACTACTCAGTTTGTAAACGACTTATATTATTGTTTGCTCAACGTACATTCTAAAATAAGTACTACTCAGTGCGTAAACGACTTATACATACACAAATAACCAGATCGATGTTCAGAACTGTTTTAGGTGTTTTTACTTTTGAATCTATTTTGTTTCATTTGTGCGTAGGTAATTTTGTTTCTGAAAAAATACATGGTCTCTCATCTGGTGTATCATGTGTTCTGATGACACGCTTTGCTATTTGGGAGTAAGGTGTATTTTGTCAAATAATAACTTTGTGCTTATTCAATCCAACTCTAACTTGTGAATTTGTCTCACCTATTTATCCACTATTTGTCTATTTTGTGCAAAATATGATACTGTTGTTATTACAGATTAGATGTACCGATTGTATTTGAATGTGTGCATTTAAAACTGTTAACATAAGTAAATAATGACACCTCGGTTTATTGTAGGTATTATTGCCATATTGTGTACGCGCTTATTCTATGTAGTTAATATTAGTAATAAGAATAGCAGATGTTTTAGAAACGATAGACTGTTTGTAAGTGGAGATTTATCTTGCCATGCTCAAGACATATATCTCTGTATATTGATTGCGGAGAGTAAAATCCATCATGTGCCCTCTTTTTATTAGTGTTTCGTAAAATAAGCAATTTAAGAAACTCACATTTATTTTTTCATTATAACTTCGCTATATTTGTCTTCAGATGATGAGCCACCGTTGAAATACCGATATCAAGTGCCTATTCTGACACTTCTACGTCGGTTCTGTTCAACATTTGCTTTTATAACTTTTGCAGAAAAAAATGAACGAGAGATAAATATCTTACGTAATAACATATTTTCTTAAAACATGGGTTTACGTTGAAAAAAAAATCACATAGCTAACATGACATTTATAGACACAATGTGTGACATAAATAGATAGACTATGTGAGCTCTTATGTTGTTCTGCGAAGAAAGCGGACGTTATTCGGGGCACTCATTCCATTCCTTCTACCAGAGACACGCAAGTAAAATGACTATAGTGTACTGCTCATAAATATCTTTTATGACAACCTTCTGCATTGATATTTACAAACGTTCTCGCTGATGTACTAGTTTCTTGTAGAAAAAAACAGATGCGCCCAGACAATTTATTCGAGCTTTATTAACTTTCTCATTAAACTAATCTCAACAAATTGACATTGGTTAAAATGTTACGACATGAAACTGGATTTGAATTTAAATTCGAAGCAATCTTGAAGCATATAAAGTTGTTATTAGGACGCTTGAATCAGTCATATTAAACTACGTTCTGATAGCTAGTTGATTAATGGTTTTAATATATTTTTTTTTATTTCAGGGCGATTCTAATATTACCGCTCATATTACATATTTTCTATTCCATACTTGAGAACAGGTCCGCTATATTGTGTTACGTCTAGCTGTTGATGTGTTTAGAATTGCTTTGTCTGCACTGTAGTCATGGTAAAAAAATAGACGTGGTCCACGCCGAGTTAGAAAAGGAACCAAGCAGTATAGTTTATTCTATTCTTCCGGTAAATAACAGATATCGCTTTTTTAAGATAAACGTGTTCGTTTTCTTTTCCAACTGTGAATACATTAAAGTTCTGAATTTAAAAAAATCATTTTGTTACATTCGAATGGTTAGCATGTGTTTTTCCGTAATAGCTCATGGTCATTATTAATGTACAATAAAATGCGTAGACCATAAAGTTACATATTTAAAAAAAAAATATTGACCTGATCTGATGGGCTAAAGAGGCAGAGAACAGGATAATACCCTTTACTAATCTAATACTTATTTCACACTATATAGAACGACTGTATTCGACACGTAAATCAATGTCAAACCGAAAGGTTTAAAAAAAAACTTAATGTCATCTTAATCTCATGGGTTGCAATGATTACTTTCTTACACTGAAGCAAAATTCAATAGAAAACGAATGAAACACTTTTGTAATTGTCTAATTGTATTTAAATCTATGTGTAGTTCGGAAAGCATCGTGTTAAACGAAATCACTCAAGGTCGACTGCGTTTTCCCATTGGGATTAATGTAAATAATAATCGTGTTGAACTGTACCATGACGCATTGCATCCATGTACTTTGCAGGTTTTATTAGATTTGATGAAGAAAACGACAATTCGTTTTACCCATGAAGAACATCCGGGTTTCTTTAATTAAAGGAAACATAATTACATTATATAAAAGCAGCAAAAAATGGTAAACACTGAATAGAAAATACGTAGGAGTGTGTTATTGCCATAAAATATACAGTTTTAGAATCTATGACCGTTTCTGTCGATAGAGATCGCTGTAGATATATGATAATAATTTAGCACAAAAATAGAAATTACATAGGAGTATGCTATTGCAATAAAGTATAGTTTTAGAATTTATAACTGTTTTTTGTCGATAGAGATCGCCGTGGATATATGATAATAATTTAGCACAAAAATAGAAATTACATAGGTGTGTGTTATTGCTATAAAGTATAGTTTTCGAATGTATGACTGTTTCTGTCGATAGAGATCGCTGTGGATATATGATAATAATTTAGCACAAAAATTGAAATTACATAGAGTGTGTTATTGCAATAAAGTATAGTTTTAGAATTTATGACTGTTTTTGTCGATAGAGATCGCCGTGGATATATGATAATAATTTAGCACAAAAATAGAAATTACATAGGAGTGTGTTATTGCAATAAAGTATAGTTTTAGAATTCATGACTGTTTTTGTCGATAGAGATCGCCGTGGATATATGATAATAATTTATCACAAAAATAGAAATTACATAGGTGTGTGTTATTGCAATAAAGTATAGTTTTAGAATTCATGACTGTTTTTGTCGATAGAGATCGCTGTGGATATATTATAATAATTTACTACAAAATTTGTATAATTTTGTTTTTGATTGAGAAATGAATAGAATGCAAACGTGTGTTCAATAAGTGATTTGCAGCAACTTGTTTACAATATGTTTTCTGTTTTGATCATTGAACGGTGATAAAACAAAGACTGTTGGACATTCATGACTGACACTTGGTGGACAAGTCAAGCATAAACTGATGTTTATTCATACCAAATAGTGTTGCTTTGAAGAAAACATTGTGAATGCTATTTGAAATTCCATTGCTGTTATTTTTTAGAGGTTCGCCTTTGATAGAAATACTTTGAAATAACCCTACAGATAAAAATATGGGGGGATGCGCTTAGTGTGAAGCCAATTCAGGATCACATCTTCTACTGATGAGACGATCACCAAAGTGTTCCCTCACATTATTGAACAGCGATAAAACAAAGACTGTTAGGCATTCATGACTGAAACTTGGTGGAAAAGTCAGGCATAGTCTGAATTTTATTTGTACCTAATGTGGTTGGATTGCAGAAAGGATTGTGAATTTTATCAACAATTCCATGAGTGACATCCTATGGTATGAATGCAACAAATATCCAAAAAACAAAGGTTACTTTGCAAACCTCATCATGAAAATATTTTTTTTTGGGGGGGGGGGGGTATCCTATGGTATGAATGTAACAATTACCCAAAAAAACAAAGGTTACTTTGTAAACTTTATCATAAAATAATATTTGTTGCTATCTCATACGGCTAAACTAATCAACTATATTAAGTGAAGCAGTCGATTACGTCGGTTTCATATTGATTTAAACAATAAACAAAGAATTATTTTTAATTCATAGATGTAATTTATCGAAAACGGACAAACGGTGCGTGATCAGCATTCTAGATACCGTCCCGGTCTATTAAAAAGTGTGTATAGTTAAAATCCTAGTGTAGGTAATGCTTGTATGCATTTCCGATGCTCCTAATCTATGTCTAAATTAGTTACGTGTAGTCAATTAATAGTATACAATTAATAGTATACAATTAATAGTTTAACATAATTAAATAATCTGTACATGTGTAATTGACACCTGTTCAGCAACCATAGAAACAAAGAACATTATTTTTTGCGCAAAAATCAAATCAAGTTAAAAATATTAAATACTATAATTGTTCTGAATTCAGAGGCTGGCAAAATATACACCTCCGCAATTTTTTTAGAAAAAGACGTAAAAAATAGAATATTCAGTAGGTGTGACAACTAACTATTAAACAAGTTTAGATATGCACTTATACATTAACACAAAACAATTAACTGCTACTGCAATTATATACTTTCAGGTCCGACCAAAATAAATTTTTATCTTTTCTCTCTCTTAACTGAAAGTTTCACTCATGGAATCTCCTATATAAAGGGCAGTTGTCTGTATGTTTGTCTGTTTGTTTGTCTGTTTGTTTGTCTGTTTGTATGTCCAGATACTCCTCCGAGAGGACCCAACAAACAGTCACACGGTTGACATCATTATAACCGGCCAGCCCCGGGACGTATAATATCTCAGAACCGTAAAAAAAAATGGACTCTTCGAGGGTCGACTGAGCACTTTTCTCCAATGGGGGGGTGCCTTTTTCCTCGATTTTCAACGTTGTTTAGTACTAATTTGAGAAAAAAACAAAGAATTTGAGAAATAATGCACCGTCATGATTTTAACAGGAAATGACGTCAGAGGAAATCCCTAACGGCTCTTTTTTGATACATGCGTTTATAGTGAAGCAAGTGTTGCTTAATCCCTAACGGCATTTTTTTGAACATGAGTCCATAGTGAAGCAAGGGTTGCTTAATTTCTAACGGCACTTTTTTGAACATGAATCCACAGTGAAGCCAGGGTTGCTTAATCAATAACGGCACTTTTTTCAACACGAGTTTGTAGTGAAGCCAGGGTTGCTTAATCCTAACTGCATTTCTTCTGTTGACATGATACCATCCTCCCAGGTATAACCTCCTTCTTTTTGAGAGGTGTGAAGTTAGTGTAGTATCAGTAAAATTAAAGTAATTATGCTCCACCATTGTTTTCACTAATATTTGTATACATATTAAATAACGTCTCAATAAGTAAAGTAAGAAGAAAAATAATTATGCTCCACCACTGTTTTCACTAATATTTGTATACATATTAAATAACGTCTCAATAAGTAAAGTAAGAAGAAAAATAATTATGCTCCACCATTGTTTTCACTAATATTTGTATACATATGATATAACGTCTAAATAAGTAAAGTAAGAAGAAAAATAATTATGCTCCACCACTGTTTTCACTAAAATGTGTATACATATTAAATTACGTCTCAATAAGTAAAGTAAAAAGAGAAATAATTATGCTCCGCCACTGTTTTCACTAATATTTGTATACATATTAAATAACGTCTCAATAAGTAAAGTACAAAGAGAAATAATTATGCTCCACCATTGTTTTCACTTATATTTGTATACATGTTAAATAACATTTTTTTGGTTTTGAACTGAAAATATTTCTCAGGGTTGGGGGAGAGTGAAAAATTAGGGGGCTGGAGAGATTGAGTGGTCGGGGAAAATTTTAGGGGTCAAGACGAACTTTTTAGGGTTCAGGCCAAATTTTTTTCTTTTTTTTTGGTTTTGAACTCAAAATATTTCTCAGGGTTTGGGGAGAGTGAACAATTAGGGGGCTGGAGAGATTGAGGGGTCGGGGAAAATTTTAGGGGTCAGGACGAACTTTTTAGGGTCTGCCCAAATTTAGGGGCGGCGATATGTACGTATTTAGCTTCCACACCGGGGCGGCGATAGGTACTTATTTAGCATTCAGCGGTGGTGATAGGTACTAATATAGCATGTGCACATGGGCGGTAATAAGTACGTATATAGTATGCACACCGGGGCAGTGATAGGTATGTATTTAGCATGCGCACTGAGGCAGCGATCGGTTCATATGTAGCACGCGCACCGGGGCGGCGATAGGTACGTATATAGCACGCGCACAGGGGCGGCGAAAGGTACATATTTAAAATTCACACTGGGCAGCGAAAGGTACATATTTAAAATTCACACCGGGGCGGCGATAGGTACGTATTTAGCATTCACGCCGGGGCGGCGATATGTACGTATTTAGCTTCAGCACCGGGGCGGCGATAGGTACGTATTTAGAATTCACACCGGGGCGGCGATAGGTATGTATTTATAATTCACACCGGGGCGGCGATAGGTATGTATTTAGCATTCGCACCGGGGCGGCGATATGTACGTATTTAGCTTCCACACCAGGGCGGCGATAGGTACGTATTCAGAATTCAGGGGTGGCGATAGCTACGTATATAGCATGTACACATGGGCAGCAATAAGTACGTACATAGCATGCGCTCTGCGGCGGCGATCAGTACATATATTGCACGCGCACCGGGGCGGCGAAAGGTACGTATTTCGCATTCGCACCGTAGTGGTGATAGGTACGTATTTAGCATTCGCACTGGGGCGGCTATAGGTACGTATTTAGCATTCGCACCAGGGCGGCTATAGGTACGTATTTAGCATTCGCACTGGGCCGGCGATAGGTACGTATTTAGCATTCACACCAAAGCGGTAATATGTACATATTAATTATTCGCACTAGGGCAGCGATAGGTACTTATGTAGCATGCACACCGGGGCGCAATAGGTATGTATTTAGCATTCACACCGGGGCAACGATAGGTACTATTTAGCATTCGCAACGGGGCGGCGATAGGTACTTAAATAGTATCTGCACCGGGGCGGCGATAGGTACGTATATAGTATGTGCACTGGGGCGGCGATAGGTACGTATATAGTATGCGCACCGGGGTGATGATAGATACGTATATAGTATGAACACCGGGGTGGAGATAAGTACCTATATAGAAGGCGCAGATAGAGGTGTTACTTTTTATAGAAATATGTCATACTATTACCCTGGGCAATAGGAGAAATGCTGGGGAAGAAACAGCTTTTGCAAAAGGCAAAATTAGAAAGTAGCGGCGAAATGGGGCGACCAGGAAAGAGAAAGGTAGCAGATAAAGAGACGGCTATAGAGAGAGGGGGCGGACATAGAAGTTTGAATATAAAGATGTTACACACACGATCTTTCTTCAAATATATGTTTTTATGACCCCGAGCAACGCCGGGTAGCCCCGCTAGTCTACTATATATAGGGCAGTTGTCTGTATGTTTGTTTGTTTGTTTGTCTGTTTGTATGTCCAGATACTCCTCAATAACTACTCGGCAAACTGTCAACAAGTTGACATCTTTAGGACCGGACAACACCTGGGAGCATAATATCTCAAAATTACAACAAAAAAGGGAGGGAATTATCAACATCTTCATCCTGCGGGCGTGCTGAAAAAATATAGGACCCGGAGGTTTCTGAAGTATAGGGACCGGGGGCAGGGGGGGGGGGGGGGCTTCTGCAGTATAGGCACCAGGAGTGCTTCTACAGTATATAACCCAGCACCGGGGGTGCTTCTACTATATAGGACCCGGGTGCTTCTGCAGAATAGGGACCATGGGTGCTTATGCAGTATAGGGACCAGGGGTGCTTTTAAAGTATATAGACCAGGTGTGTTTCTACAGTATAGGACCCAGCACCGGGGGTGCTGCTACAATATAGGACCCGGATGCTTCTGCAGAATAGGGACCATTAATGCTAATGCAGTATAGGGACCAGGGGTGGTTCTACAGTATATGACCCAGCACTGGGGGTGTTTCTATAATATAGGACCATGGGTGCTTCTGCAGAATAGGGACAAGTGGTGCTTCTACAATACAGGGCCCGGAGGCTTCTGCAGTATAGGCACCGGGGGTTCTTCTACAATATAGAACCCAGAGGCTTATGCAGTATAGAGAACGGGTGTGCTTCTACAGTATACGGACCATGGGTGCTTCTGCAGTATAGGGACCGGGTGCTTCTACAGTATAGGACCGAGCCCCTGGGGTGCTTCTACAGTATAGGACCAGGGGGCCTCTGCAGTACAGAGACAGGGGGTGCTTATGCAGTATAGCTACCGTGGCGCTTCTACAGTATAGGACCCAGCACCGAGGGGTCTTCTACAGAAACGGACCCAGCACCGGGGGGGGGCTTCTTCATTATAGGACCCAGAAGCTTCGGCGTTGTCCGGGAGAAAAGTGCTAAATGTCCTAGATAGTGCTACTGTAGTGTTTCTCTTCAGAGTATTGTGCAGATGAAAAGGAGGGGGGATCGGTAAGAGTGATTTTAGTAGTGCTCTGGAGGCCGTCTTCATTTTCTAAATACTCGGCGTTGTCCAGGAGAAAAGTGCTCAATATCCTATTTTGCTTGCAGGGAGGAGGAGGGAGAGCCCCGGGCAACGCCGGTTACCCCTGCTAGTCCTTAATAAAATTCAAAGTCCTTTCTTCAATCCAACTATATTTGATACAAATAAACTTCAGTCATTTAAATATATTGTAAGCATCGTTGTTGATATATGGTAGTCATTTAAGTGTTAATGCTTTTTTGGAAATGTATCAACACGCACTTGCTACCAGCTATGGGTCAACTATTAACTTTTGTTAAATTAGTAAACGGTTATTCTACTGTAAACCAAACCATGGAATAACCAATGAATCGTTGTAACATTCATTAGAATTATATTATTAAAAAAATGTATTTCGGTTAACCCCTTTGGCACAACAAGGGTTAGCCGGGTTGTAGATTCGTACAATTAAATATTCTAAAAAGTAATTATCGATGAAAATATCACTTAGATGTATTTAGTTTCGCGAAGAGCATGTTTGAGATAGCTCGGTAATACCCCCAACCTAGTTACAGAACAACAATAACTTCATCACCATTTTTTTTCTTGGAAAAGTTAAAAATGGTAACCATATTCTGAGGTGTGGTCACCAGTGAAAGTGGTGTCATCATACCCCACTTTTTTTGAAAGCCTCAGGCTGTAAACTGATAGCCACATGCGCATTCTTTAGGAGCTAGTTAAACACTGGATCAACCACGTACCTGCAGGTATACCGTACGTATAGCAGCAACATCATTGCTATCCCGTACTCGCCGAATCCCTTGGTTTGCCGTCAGAGAATTTCGTCCACCACACTTCACATGACATCTCAGCTAACCGGAAGGAATACCTCTTCCGCTTCTTTGTGTCATGCGCTGGAACAAGACGCTAACAGGTACAGATTCAACACGAAAGGCGAGATACACATCATATTTAAGAAAGGATACGTTCAGAGACAGTGATGAGGTGTTATGGCTGGTTCCGAGCTTGTCTCAAATCTACCATCAATACCAAAGGTGGGTTCATTGCATGTAATTAACATATTAAATAACGAAAACGAACTGACAAATATTCTGTTACCCAATGTAAAAGGATTGAAAATAATGTTAGATTTTTGCCAGGTAGAAATATCGTTCACATTTTGTATTCATGAAAATTACGCTTTTATATTTACGGATATTATAAATAACAAAAAATGATGTTGTCTCTCCTTTAGAACATTCAAGTCTAATTAATAATCTCACAAGCATTTTTTTATAAGAATTATACTTTTATATTTACGTATTGCACAAATAACATAATATTTTTCTATCCCTCATATAAATCATACAAGTTTATTAATACCCTATGAATATTTATTTGTAAAAGTCAGTGTTTGATCATTTAGGATTATCCCCAAAACAATCATTGTTTTCCATAAACTATAGGTCTAATGATACATAAATCAGATTTCTAATTATAAATTGATCAAATCCCTCGTGTTGTCTCTAACTTTTAAAAAACATATATCCCAATTTAATAATGCTAAAAGAAGCGTCCATTTATGAACATGAACATGTTATTTTAAAGAATGGTCCCCTAAAACTGTAACATTTCTTGTTTGTATATACAAATGTATAGCCATCTATCAAGGCCCCAAAACCACCAGAGGATAAAGTTAATGAGGTTTTTTTTACTTGAATGCAAAACAAAACTATAAAAAGATTGGAAAAATAGGTAAAAAGCGCTGGCTTTTATTATTTAAGAGGACAGTTAAACGATTATTTGTTTACATTGGATTGGAAGAAACTATGTTTTATATAGTCGGGAAGTACTACTTTAATATCATGTTCCACATACGGGGAGGTCGTCGAAAGAAGCTCTCTTCATAGAAGTTCCATTTTAATATAGGAACACATAGGCATAGAATACTGTTCATTGCACTGGTAGTAGTAGGGCGGATACTTGCGGTGAATGTTTTTACCGGAAAGAAACATATATTGTAACTCATGTTGAATATTCAAGTTTCATACGAATCCAGCAATGACATCCAATGGTAAAAACTACAGAAAGAAAAAAAACAGAAAGCGAAGTCAGCGTATCTAATAAGCCAACAGAGGGAGCAAATAATGGAAAACAAAGCGAACGAGTAAAAAACTATCTCATATATATTCAGCATTGATTGACTGGAGGTAGAGTAAGAAAAGGTACATTAATAGACATACATGTCGGTAAATGTACAGTATTTAACCACTTGAACAACCAGTGTTGCCGGAAAATAAATAAAGACAGTTATTTATATGAAAGGTATTTTTTAAATGATAGTCAGAGAAAAACATCAGAGAGACAACTTGTATACGCTTGAGAGAGAAAGAGAGAGGGGGGAGAAAGAAATACACACAGATAGATAGACACATAGAAATATTAAGGACAGCAGCGAGGCGCGTCCGTCTTTCTTTGAAATCTCGTCAGCTAAAAGAAAGAAATTTCCCGGTCGAGAGTCACGTGACTTCATTTACTTCCGCTCTTAGGAACCTTACTTTAAAAAAATGTCACTGAAACTCTTCAATTCAAACGCGGCCATCAGTATTTAACATTAGTATAGACGCTTATTGTTACTAAGTAAATTACAAACTTATAATAATTGTGTAGTACTAACACTTCGCTTCATAAAATAATGTCCAACGTGTACAGGATTTGCATTATTTGCCTCTAAAACTGCACACATCATTAACATTTATATTCTTCCTTTTTAAATTTTTACAATTCAAAACTTATGAATACAATAAAATAAAGCAAACATTCTTTTTATGTCACAATCGAACCCACACATTTCGATAATGCAGTATATTATTTAATCTTATTCATACCTTATCTAATTGCCTTTATTTTATTAATTATTTAAATTCTCTCATTATACGGTTCATAATTTAAAAGACGTTTTATCCATTTCATTATGATTTTCATTCGCGTAGATTTTAGCATTGACATATGGTTACTGATTAGTATAAAAATAAAATATAAATATATATATCAAAGTATTTTGGGTAACCTACTTTAAAAATATACATCGTTATGGGATCAATCTTGAAAATCCTTGTAAAAGTTCGGGAATAAATGAACAAATAAAAACCTTTAAAAAAAGCTCACAAGAAGACAAACACTACTACTTATGTATATATATATATATATATATATATATATATATATATATATATATATATATATATATATATATATATATATAATGTACGTATAAAATAAATTTAAAATATATCTTAACGAAAAATACGTCCTATAAAGTTAAGGGCGACTAATAATGCAATTTCTGCATCTTAATCACTTAGGCAGTGAAAGAATCGAAATATTAGTAAGCAAATAAAACAACGATCGCTATATATATATATATATATATATATATATATATATATATATATATATATATATATATATATATGTGCGTGTGTGTGTATATATAGTATATTGGAAGTTTCTCAACCATTAAAACTATATTAAAAGAAAAAAAACAAATAAAAACTTATGTCCCAAATCGTTCAGTGAAAAATCACTCATGTAAGTCAATTTAACTTTTACAGTTCTTATATTAGTTGGCTTCGAACATTATTTAAAGGAATCATCAGTTGTTTACCATGAAAAACTGTTTCGGGAATTTAAAAACAAGACAGCATTTAATGTCATGGCTTCCCAGCAGAGTTGATCAGACCCCACTTCCCTTAAAAGACAAAAACATAAATGTTCCGTATACTAAACCTAAGTTTTTTTCCGTATAAATGTTTTGCTAACTTTTATTAGTTGTTAAAAAAAAAGTCCTCCTTACCTGTGTTGTTCTCCGCCTCCTCCTCCTTTGTAGTTCAATTCCTTGTCATCAACCAACTTGCGTTCATAAGCCAACTGTCAATTTTTCTCTTTTTCTTCTTCTTCTTCTTCTTCTTTGTTTAATCTCACAGCGTTTCACATTGGCGTTATAAGCTAACTGTCGATTTTTTCTCTTTCTTCTTCTTTTTTACCTTTTTCAACATTTCTTTTCTTTCTTAAACCCTTTCTACTGTCTATTAAACGTAACTATTTTTTAATTAAATAGTATATGTGTTATATTATCGATTATACATATTCTACATAATTTGTATTTATATTTAGATAGCTTTGGATTTGCTCTATCAATTTATTTTGATTAATTTGATGAGACTTAAAAGCATCAGGATGGCGAGTAATTGCCTTATTTAATTGTCTAAATATTTTATTCTGATCGCCACCTCGTTTAAGTATTCTTATTATTAGGTCAGAAATTGGGGGCATAAAATCTACCAATGTTAAGGTAACACGAGCAATCGTCAGAAATTCGGACATAATACTCCCGTAAAATATATACACAGGGCAGCTACTATTTTTTTATGTGGCATCCGCACAATACGAAAAGGAAATGAATTTCTTTCATCAAGCAGTTTATAGATAAATATTTTACCTTCAATTTTTCTATCCAAATCAAGAAAAGTAGCTTGTGTTCCCTTATGTTCACAGTTTAATTTTTACTCTTTAGGTTATATTAAATGTTTAGATTTTGCAAACCAATCGCTATCATTAATGCAAACAAGGTCGTCAATGTATCGCCTACATCTATGATAACTATACGCTTAAGATATATCGTTTTTTTTTATTAATGATGATATATACATATATTCAAGTCTATGTAAATATAGATTTGACCAAAATGGAGAAGGATCCAAACCCATTGGAATACCTATTGTTTGGAGTAGTACTTTATTTCCTATTTGAAAGTAACTCTCTTTCATAAGGTGACTTATAAGCATTGTCAGACTAGTTTTCGACACACTCGTCTTACCATTTTTAGTTTTACACCAAAAGGCTTTAGATTTTGCAAAGTCTATGTATTTATCTTTTCCTCCTGTAAAAGCTAAATCTATAGTATTACCTAATTCTTTAATAAGTTCTTTATGTGTATTTTTGTATATAATGTACTAAAATTATATGTCGAGATTGATTTAGCCTGTTTACGAGAATTAATACGGTCCATTTTTTCTTTTACTAGATCTGAATTATTTATCACCCAAAATAGGTTTATATTACTATAGGATTTACTTTGTTATGGAAATTATTTATTTGATTTATAATTAATTTAAAGATTTTAGATACAGCCTTACTTAAAGGTTTAGTGATGCACATTTTTTAGGCAACAATGAAACGGGCGCCAACTGGTGTTTTATGCATTTTAGGTATCCAATACATAGATGGAAGTATTTTGTACTTTTCTTCTAATTTTGATCCTAATTATTCACAAATAACAGTATTGTTTAGAATAATATCATCGCATTTACTATTACTTAATTTATAAGTATCTGAAGCTTCACCTATTATTCCTACTTCTTGAAATAAGCGTTCTATATAATATTTTTAACAGATAAATGCTACACTATTTGTCGCCTTATCAATAGGAACTATTACAAACCTATTTTGAAGCATTTCAAGCTCCGTAGTTATTTGTGGATTTCTAAGGAGGGGATTCGTTTTTTAGGGGGTTTAAATTCTTTTTAAACGTTGTTATATATATTTAAACGTTATCTATATACTACTAAAACTCTATTGTCTTGTATGTTTGCAATCAGCTTTCAGCTTTCCGGTTTTCAACATCCGGTTGCGCATGCGTAAATAGCATCGTCTCAATCTGTTATTTCAATTCCGTTAATCACTATTCTGATTAACGAACGCATGAAATTTTTCATTCTGGAAATGTTTATATCGCTTTTAATATAAAACAATTACATTTAATTTCATCAAATAGTTTTTTTGTTTTCTCCACGGCTAAAAACATTCAACGGCAGGACTTTGTAAAGTCTGCCGCAGTTTCAAAAAAGCTCCTCCCTTTTAAAAAACAAAAACAAACAAACAAAACAACAACAATCATTATTAATATCAATAGCGGCGGTGAACGAAACCACTTCCCACTTTTCCTCTCACAGATTTCACCACTCCTACTCCCTCTGTTTTCGTTACGTACGCGAGACAGCCGGTTGTACCCCCTTCCTTTCTCAAATCGCCTGTATTTTACTGTACTTTCAACTAACAATTTAATTTAAAAGATTATATATAAAAATTTGAATTTAACTATAATAAGTATTATGGTACCTGTTCAGTGTATATTTACCTATAAGTATGGCCAACCACTTATAATTCAGTAACTGTAATTTAATAAAAAAACAATTATAATAAACAGAACGACGCATAGAAATCTATCTATATTCTTTTTTCAACAATTACATTTAATTTCATCAAATAGTCTTTTTGTTTTCTCCACAAGTGTCACGCACATACATGAATTCCATAGCTAATATAACAAACTGACCCAACGGGTCACGGGTGGTCTAGTATATATATATATACTTCTTTGTAAAATGGTAGGAAAAATCCCAGCAGAGTGCTCGATTAATTAAGAATTAAAGTTAACAATTAAAGGCATAATATTTATTTATTCTGGTACAGAAAAATTAGTACAACATTCGTACCGTCGGTTTTAAGCACGGAAGGTCTTACCCATCCGGCTCTCTTCAGAGAAGCTGACGGTACGAATGTTGTACTGATTTTTCTGTACCAGAATAAATAAATAAATATATATATATATATATATATATATATATATATATATATATATATATATATATATATATAGGACCTAAAATAAGATTGGATTTGCAAGAACACCCCCCAAAAAAAACTACCAATAAAATGTAGTTATTCGATGTAAAATACGGATCCGATTATCTTGGAACGATGAGTCGATAAGATCGAATGTTTCAACACAATCTGGAGTGGATATCATCTCGAATATTCAACCGCACACTTGAATGGAGATTCTTCGCAATATTCGAATACAGAACTAAGTAGAAACCGATCACCGATCTTTTCGCAATGGAAATATCTCCGATGGTAGTCTTCATTTTCATTTCGCTGTACATCAAGTAGTCGAAATAATTTTATCGATTTGATCTTCCGGTGAGATGAGCAGACAAGATCCATTTCTTCAGGATGATATTTCTATTTCACTACACACTTATAAACGGTGGACCTGAAAGTGAAGACATTTGCAGCAAGATGTTTGTTCATATTAGATGTAATTTTCTGCACGTTTGTACAGTTAGGAAAACAGGGAACAGGGAGGGGATTCCAAACCCATCAGTTCGATGAAAGAAGATATTAGAGCAGAAAGTGATCTGATATCTGTGGACCTCTACAGTGAATGGATTGAATTTAGTTGATTGTCGGATCTGTCGAGTGTGTTTACGTAGAAGGGAGAGTAGTGCAGACATTTTGTCGGATACCATTCCTTGGTTGTGCTTGTAAAACTAGCGATGGGAAGGGGTCTGGGGATTTCTTGAAAGGTTTATACATATTAGATTAAGGTCTCTTTTTTATCTTGTCTAAAAGGAGAGACTAGTAGATAGTGCACCAGCCTAGATGTGACAACAATACTCCATTCATAGGCGAATGGTTGATTCGTAGTGATATAAGATACTATGGAGTGTGAGAATATTTCTAGCCCAGAAGAAGGGACCCGCATTTCTTAGCAGCAGCCTTGGCAGTATCGTCTTTGTATTTACCTTTAGATTGCTAGGCCGGGAGTTTTAAAGTTGATCTGTCAGGTAGAGTTCTATTAGCCATGCCACTCAGTTGGTAAAAAGGTTTCTTATAATTGTTAAAGGAAAGGATATTTGTCTTAGTAGCATTTAATGTTACCATTCATTAATGTATCCATTAAACAACAGACTGGGTGTCATTTTTAAGTATTCGGCCATTGCTTTGGCTATGTGCGCGTTTGTTTTACTCACATGTCGAGAGTAGAGCGTGGAGTCATCCGAAAAATATCTATCTCAGACACTATTTCATCAGATAGGTCGTTTATGAAAATCAGGAACAATAAATGTTCAGCGATCGACCTCTGGGGTACACATGCATTAATGTCATGTTGTTTTTATGTACGACCATCGAGTGTAACTTTAGTTTTTAAAAATATGCATCCAGTAACATACGAATTAATTTCTTTGCGAATATCTTGCCGGACTTAGTCTAAAGCTTTAGATCTATAAATCGCTACCGCTTTGTACAGTGTTTGTACAATGCATATTATATGCTTTCAGAGATGACAGGTTGTCAGCAGGTTTTCCTGCTTAACTTTATCAATACTTATGGTCAGAAAGGTGTGTACCATTAACGAGGTGGCGGACCCTCGCTAGATTGATTGAAGGTTCATAATTTTTTGCGTGCGAAAAGCGGGAGTAGACTGATAGCACGATAGTTTTCTATGGGTATTCTTTTCACCGCAATTCTTGTACATGGGTACCACAGAGGCAATTCTTAAACTATCAGGAAAGTCGGATTTGTTGAGTTCAGAGAAGAAAGGGACCAACGCAGGAGAGAATCTCTTCATTACTATAACTGGGATAAGATCATACCTATATGCTTTGAATGTGTAAATTTTTTAATGAGATCCTTAGCATCACCCATTCATATGCTCATCAAGTATCGCTTCAGTCTGCAATGGGAAATTTAGGAGTTAGTGGTTTGAGGAGTCCAACGTTGAGTTAAAGGCAAACCGTTAGGCAAGTAGTTCAGCCATTACACTGCCAGAAAGATGTTACTTAAAACTGATCATACCATTCACGGTTAGCCTATGTATTCACCCTCACACCGAGAATTCTGAAAAAAAATAAGCACACGATATTCTCAAATAAAAAGAAACGTATATACACTATATTCAATAAAATTATTATATTTAATTTGATTTGTAATATAAGTTCACATTATTATCATAATCAAATCGTTTCTTATATTTTTCTTATCTTTCGCCTGCTCCAGATGCCACTTCTATGTAAATGGTTCTACTTGCCTAGTATGCATGTACAATCTGTTAAGCCTATTCATAAGGAGAAACATAATAAAATAATTATCCCAGGAATATATTAATAAAGAATGGTCTGTAGACTGGCTGAAAAGAGGATCTCTCCACTATGATCAGGAGAAAATGCTACTGGCTGCTCAAGATCAAGTCTTGATGACCAATGCCTTTAAAAAAGATGAGTGGTCTCAGCAACCATAACACGTGCAGGTTCTGCCACACAGAAGTAGAGAGTGTGAACCACCTGACATCCAGTCGTAAGGTTCTCCTGGGGGTGGCTATTATACAATACAACACAACGGAGTGTGTAAATATCTTCACTGGACTATTTGTAAAAAGTTGAATATCCAGTGTAGCAGCAAGTCCTGGGAGCATATACGAGAAAGAACAGTTGGAAATAATTTATACACCATCAACTAGGTCTATGCAATCCTTACAGCTACATATCAAGAAAACGGAGCTGTTAAACCTGACATCGTAATATGGTACAAAGGGGAGAAAGTAGCAACCCTAGTTGAAGTCAGTATCCCTAATGATGCAGGATTGAACAGAGCAGAAAGGGAAAAGATTACGAAATACCAAGGTCTACTGCACGACATGAAAAGAAACTGAAATCTTAGGAAAATCTCCATCATATCAGTAATTATAGGAGCAACAGGACTAATGAAGAAAAATTCAAGAGCCTTAGCGAATATACCCGGTGAACCGAGTGGAAGAGAAATACAAACAACTGCACTTAAAGGGACGGTTAGAATCTTTAAAAGATCTCTAGGCTGGAATGTCTGAAATAGCCAGTGAGTGTCTGGCATCAGGTATGATGTCTCGTCTCCAGCAAAAACAGAAAGATAAGAAAAATAAATATATAGCTTGACAATATCCTTAGTAAGATATTCCTGCCCATTCAATGACTGAACAACATACTAGGTAACTAATGACAATCCACTATTAACTACACCCGAAAACTGATAGAAAGTATATAAATCATATACAAAATGGAAATGGTGAAGGTTAGTATAAAAGATTGTGTTGTTTATATACGGAAATATTGAATAATACTTAACACATAATAAATGAAAGCTCATCATTGCAGACAGAACCACAGGCAAGACACACAAACATAAGGTAGAGAAACAGCTATATAGTGTTATAGCTGACAAAAGAAGAGTAGTTTAGTATAAGTATGGAAATAAAGCTTAAATAGAGAGACATAATCACCACTGAAAGTCACACAAAACAACGCGATGAGAACAAACTATATCAAGAGGAAATTAGATAAAATGTATAAAAATAGTATGAGTAGATTACGTGGAAAACCAAACAATACAATAAATATATGTTCAGAAAACAATACCAAAAATACTAAACAATAAAACGTAACTGATTTCAATTTTAATTTTAATTAATAATTACGGTCCAACGCCGTATAAATAATAATTTCTCATTAATAAATAACGCTTAAAATATTGTTTTTTATATAATTTTTTTCGAACAGATTAAGTAATACATTTTTGGTTTGTTTTTATTTATTTATTGTAATGTTTGCCAATTTTTGTTCAACTCGATTTGATGACTCGGTTTTTATGACATTTTCCTGACGGCTTTACACGTCACACATTATGTTGCGGCTTCAGGCCAGAACATATCTTTGTTGCATCGTTCAATCGTGAACAAAATTCATATTTCTACTTGAATTATCAATTTTCAATCAATAAAAAGCAAGAGGAATAACAATAATCAATATAGCAATCTAAAAACCCTGACATTTGTGGTTTATTTTTTATTATTTGCGAGCATAAATGCAACTTAAACTTGATATTGTAAATATATCAGCGGGTTTGACAAGTACACGACAGACAATTCAAAATGAATTCTATCGCAGAGTAGAAATCGATTGGTAGAAACATTAAAAGAGCAATTCTTTAAACAAATACAATCTGCGGAACATATTTTCTGCGGGAAATCTTTACTGTCGAATATAATTTCCAAAAATATCGGTAAATAAGAGTATTGATTTACTCCTCTCCAGGAGTTAGGCACAAGGCCAGATTTTATCTTACTCCCACAAGTAAGATGTGACCCAAGGTCGGGTCGGGAAAGTGGGGTTTAAAAATTGCCTGGGCAGCCCCATCGGCATTCCCCGGTAGGGGCGCCTCAGACAGTAAGCAATAAACTTACTCCTCCCGAAAGAGGGGAGGCGAAGCCTGGGAGGGTGGACCTCCTAGAACTGCACAGGACAGACCCATTGACCGGCGTAAATCAATACCCGAAGATGAAGACAATACCTGTCTATGGGGTGCAGTATCCATCGGAACAGATACTACACTTTGATCTTAGCCAAAAGGCCAAGAACAAAAGAGTAGCGTAAAAGTCATTTAGTATTTATTGTCTTGGAAAAAGTCTATACTACAACATACTAATACTATAATAATAATACTATACTGTAATATAATGATACTATAACAATAATAATACTATAATATAATAATACTATAATAATTATACTACACTATAATATCACGCATGTATTTGGTACATTTGAGATGTGAGAAAAATGTTTATTTTTTAACCGGAAACTTCGCTTATAATGTATAACACACACACAAAACATATACATATGTATATATGAATAATATGTCATAATTTAGTTTATTTTAATTAACAATGGTAGATGTAACGTATAGATTTTAAAATGATTTATTTGTATTTAGCTCTCACTTTTTGCTAGCGAGAACTTCATTGATTTATTTTCAACATAACCTCACCCACACACTATATATATATATATATATATATATATATATATATATATATATGATTTTTTTCCGACTTTTTCACGATTTCCTCATGTGAGTTTTTGCATTTTGGTACTTAAATTTTAAAAATCTGTTATCATGACTCAATCTGGAACTTCACCGTATTTTATCTCTCAGGTGTTTTTTGAAGTAACATGTTCTTTCACAATTCACCAATATATAATTCTACTTTCTGATGATTGAGAACGTTGAACCAAAAAGTGTATTTATCTGATTTTTGCTATACAACATGTGTAAGGGATAAACGTTAAATGAAAAAATAATAATACTGTTGAAGTGTAAGATAAGAGAAATAGAATAAACCATATCGGAATACGGAAAGAAAAAAGATTGTAACACTAATAAAAATCATGGGGTTTAGGATTAATTCCCCATGGTCATTAGAAGGGAAAAATTAAAACACACACACTATGTTAATTGTTAGTAACAATCAAATAATACTAACGATACTAATAATATGAAGTACAAATATATACATATATATATATATATATATATTTATATATATATATATATAAGTGTAATAAGTCAGCAGAAAATCACAAGTTCACTAGTTCGAAAAGAAGTATAAAAGTAGTAAATAAAATGAAAAAAAAAAGTAAATTGTGACAGGACCAATAGAACAGACAGAGATCGTGCAGTTTAGAGCGCACTAGTATGCATCTTGGTGATGGTTAGGCCCTACGTAGAATTGAGGTAGAGAATTGAGACTATATATTCACACGGAATCAGCAATTCAAAAAAAAACTGGGTTAGGCCGCCGGACTGTCTGAGTAAGCCATGTGAGATTGTCAATTGCATTTAAATCTTACACAGGCCGAGTTTAAACAGGTAGACCAGGTTTTGGCAAAATCTTTTTATCGCCAACGAAAAACATACGTGTGTCAGTACTATGTGGTTGGGCGCGCGAGGCCGGAGTTGAGATAGCTTCCTAAGCTGTCATCATTAATCAGGGCGAGAGTCTCCTTTCTCCAGCGGGGTACGGATAATAACTTTCTATCTAGATAATATCTAAAAAGCCTAAGCGATGAATTTCGATTGTCGTACCATCCCCACTTCGAGACTAAAAGAGAGAGAAATTCAATACCACCCAACCCCAACCCACTCCCAAGAAAGGGAGAAGGTGTGTCAATATGTTCTTTTGGGAAGAGAAAGGAACTTTGGTTTTAGAACGAGAAGATAGTCACACGAACAGTGCACGAGCGGCGGCCAGGCGATGGAGTTCGCGTGTTCGGCTTTCTCGTTTGGATGGCATGGGCCATAGGATTCCCCCACACCGTTTTAAGTAGACAAGATTAGTTACACTTATGACTTTATTAAGGACTTGCGATCGTAAATGGATTTCACGCGCAGAGAGACGACGAACTAGTTTAGTAAAAAAAGATATTATCGAAGTGTAGACTTTATTCGACGTTTTAAAAACGGTTGTCTGTCTTGTTAATAATTAATTGATACAAAAAGAAACCGTTGAGTTGTTTAAATTATTCCTATTGTCTATTTGTGTTGCTGTGTAACCACAGAATCACGAAATCACCATCATCTCGACCTACAGGAGATTCAACACATCTTTTTTTTTCACTGCTACTACGACATCACCGGCCAAAGAGGGTGTTCACAGTCTGGAAAGATTTCATCACAGAGAAGCAGACGTGTGAGCACAGAGATAGAGACACGAGATGACCACCTATGTTACAAGTGGTTCAGTGACACCGGATCAGAGTGAGGTATCTGTTTTACTCGGCACCGCGACTGGGATATCAAACACCTGTGCGTGAGTGGCCGACTACGATGCCCACGGGTCAGAAAGAAGTGTATGGATCCTATGTCACAGTTTTGTGACGCAGAATCGAGTGGGGTCCTGTGTTACAAATGTGCAACTTTCAATTTCGTTCCGAATTTATTTGACGATTTTAGAAGCAAAGTAAAGTAAATCCCAATTTCACTATTTAGCTTTTGTCTTTTGTGTGTAGTCTGAAAGAAAATTTTCGGAAACCATTCTCTTCTTCAAGCCTCCTGTGAAGTGTGAACAGTGTTCTTGAAAATGGCGAACTAAAATTAGTATTATTTTTTATCATTATTTCACAAACCGACCACCATGGGTCGACTCCCAAAGTCATATATGGGGGTACTTGTCTGTTTTTCCCCGCTACATCTGTATCGGGAAGAAAAAGAGAGAAACGGATTATGAAGTGTTCTTAAGTTAAAACTGTCTGCTCGCTGCGTGTGTGTTTGGTGTTCTCTTTGGACGCTGGTTGCTGGGCTGTCTCGCACATATCCGGTAGGATAAGAGAAGAGTAAAGAACGAAGCCTGAAACATCCATGTATGTAGATAATAAATAATTAATATTTATTTATAAATATTAATGTATAGCCCCTTTACTAAGGCTGGGCACTCTGAGAGAGTTTAATGACAAGCAGTACTACCAGCTTCATTGCGAGATCCAACACGATTTGTTGTTGTTAGATCACTCTTCGCCGCTTGCTGTGAATACTCGCCGACTTGGTATTTACAAAGTGTAATTCCTCCTACATTCTAAGCTAATGTCTGGTAGGCAACTGGTAACTCTCCTGACTGCAAATCAATGGCGATTTGTAGTCGAAGTTCGCGCCCGTCAACCGTCTTCCTGCACTAAGCATGGAATATCGATGTCTGTAGATAATAAATAATTAATATTTATTCATAAATATTATTCTTTCTAATATATAAAGTAGAGACGATTTTTCTCCCTGTACCTTCTCTGCGAATAGGAAAGTAACAACACAAATCGCAGGCTACTAAACTCACCATTATATTACACTTATTCACTCGAGCGTGTTTTAGTAAATGTGTTTTTTCCCAGCTTACACTAAATACGATATTTGGCCCGCCATCTACGACTCTCCAAAAAACAAACTCCATATAGGTGGTAGTAAAAACTTTTCTCCCTAACAATTATGTACTCTCACTACACTCATCGACACCGGGAACTAATAAACACAGTTTACTCTTCACAAAACAGTCCGTACTTATTTATTATTTGCCTAATAAGGTTTGGTTCGAACATAGTAACTAACAACTTTCACTATTTATTCGGCCTACTTGAAATAAATACAATATTTTAAACTCAATTCCTTAAAATATTCGCGGTCCACGGCAGTACTTTAAAATAGCCCTAATTCTTCAAATTACATCCTAATAAGCGATTTTTATCTACGATTGACCTGAACATCATTTTGTTAAATTTCCTACATTTTCCATCTTTAAATGTTTCGTCACCGGACAGTTAGTGAACGGACATTTTCCTAACTGGACAGACTCTATATTTTGATAACCTATTACTTACCATTACTTTATATTGTTTCTTTAATCTTTCTCAAATGTTTAACTTTTGTTATTCCCCTACCAATGAATTAATCTATGTGATTCTTCTGATGGAATGTATTTCTTCCATAGTTATTTATTTCATATTTCCTTATTATTTTGCAAGTGTACATCGTTTAGCTGGAGACAGCATTGATTGAGTGACCACGGATTTAAATAGAGAAACATTTATAAAAATACATTTCGGAAAATGTAAGTATGGAGGTATACAACCTGCTTCTCTTATCCAAACATTGAACCCTAAATTTTAATTGATATCCTAATTTAGGAATTTCTGTAATTGCAAAGTTGAAAATAAAATAAAATAAAGTTAAAAACGTGTTTCCAGTCGAAAATGTTCATCCTGAAGTCTACGGAAATCACATGACATTATTGTAACTACTCAGATACCCATTTAATTAACATGGGTAATGTATTTTCAGAGTATATATCGTTATAGATGTCTACATAACACATCTAAAAGAGTATATATATATATGTGTATATATATATATAGAGAGAGATAGATACATATACATGGATATATATATATACATATATATATATATATATATATTTGTGTGTGTAGACCCTCCATCAAAATCAATTAAAAAATTATGTACCACACGTATGACTATTGATATAATATCAAATAAATAGGTCAATAATTGAACGTGTCATATATACAGTATTATTATAACCTCTGATATCCCAAAGAAAACTAATATACTTAAATTGAACTTGTATTAAGAGTAGCATATTCCCATCCGAGTTCATTTCACACAGTTGGACAATCCTCTTCAACAGTTGGAAGTGTTATTTGCCTTCGCAATAAAGAAAACGGCACATTTTTTATTCACTAACATTTCTCTAACTGAACGGATATATTATATTTATATTACAACATACAATTAATACAGATTGGTCTTTGTTATAAGTTGATATATATAAATATATATATATATATATATATATACGTATATATATAGATATACATACATATATATATATATATATACATATGCATATATGCATATATATATGTATATATACATTTATATATGTATACATGCATCTATATATACATATATATTTATTAATGTACATATATATACATATATATTTATATATATACATTTATACATATATATGTATATATATATATACTTTATCTATTTAAATTTATATATATACACATATATATATATATATATATATATATACAAAAGAACAATTCGCTAAAATATGAAAATAAACAGATTTAAACAATACATGAAATTCATAGTTTAATTTTGATTAACTGGAATGCAACTCTAAAGTATATATATATATATATATATATATATATATATATATATATATATATATATATATATATATATATATATATATATATATATATATGATTATTTTGATTTACACGGACATGTACCAAATCTGCGACACTGGCATGTCGATGTAATCGATCAACAGCTATTATAAACTGAGATCTCATCAGGCAGAGTTAGAATCATATCTTAACCTTAGATCATAAGTGGAAAGAATAGACACCTATATAAAAGCTCTATTTTATATTAAGCACTTTTTATAAACACGGTTGAAATTCATTGGATTACTACCGTGGATATTTTACCTGGAGTATTATTATATATATATATATATATATATATATATATATATATATATATATATATATATATATATATATATATATATATACTAAAATAAACCCAATGAATACCCTGCTGAATTACACGCTGTACTAATTATTACTATTTTCATCTGATATTTTATTTTTAACATAAAGTATTACGGCATTTGAGTTATTTTTATGAATTTACGTTCACGAACGCGGAATCTTTTGTAATTTCGTCGAAATCGCCAACACAAAAGTTGTACCACTAATATATTGTTTTCGTGAATTCCAAAGATCTTTTGTCGTGTTTTTTAAATTAATATTTTTGTAGATGGGCAAAGCTTCATGAGGCATTTTTGTTTCTGTCGTAAAAATGACGTTCAAAGTGATCCTCTATTTAACCATTACACTGTTACTTTAAAAGATATACTGTCTGAAACTTGTGTTTTAAATTTATTCGAACGAATAAAACAATATCTATTTTAAATGGTTGGAGCATTGAGGTCTTACACGTTCGCAGTTTTACCCTTAAGCCACACAAATATAATTTGTCAGTAAAATATCTTTTAACTTGTGCTAACATTCTCATACAAGTAAAACTGCCGTTCAGTCCAAACATATTCATATAATAAATTAAAAAACAATAAGTGAATCTTTTTTTTCAAGTACCAGTTGTTATGACGTCATCGACCACGGAGAGGAACACTAAACATATCCATATCTTTAAACAGGAGTTAATGCAACAACTTATGTTTTAGATTGATCTCTCAGAAAATGTCACTCATTATATTGTTATGTATTTTCATATTTCTAGCAATTCGACCGTATTTGAAACAAATAAACGGTCTTTATATGTTGACTCATCAATCAAGTGAATATACAAAAGGCTTTGTTTTATCGACGTTCAATTATTAACAAACCAGGATTCCACGTTGAAAATAATTCCGACAGACTCCTCTCTTGGCACACACATTAGCTACCAGATAACCAATAGGATTCACATTTCTTCAAGACCGAAGCAAAGGCAAAACGTATTCACGACTTTTTCATTGTCTAAATCAGGAAATTTACATTCAGAATGAAGAAACTAGATTATTTTTTCTGCTTTTTAAAATATGTTTGATATTCTGACGATATAAAACTAAAGTAAGAATGCTCATTGTTTCAACGAATTAAAGATCTTTAAAAACGCTTGAAGAATGCTGTTTCCAATGTCTTAATTGTCTCTAGAATGGAAAAACAAAAATTAACTCTTCGGAATTAATTGCGAAAAAACACATCGGAAATGTCATTAGTAAAATGAAGTAGAGTTAGAATTCACAAAAGCTGTCAATTTAATTACAAGTGGTTTCACTCATTAACTGTCAATTTGTTCGTCGAACAGGGAACAAATAAAAGAAAGTATTTTCTATTAGCCAGACAAATTAATTATACAAAAGCATAATTAAGAACAGTAGCAACTTCTGAACAGTTACAGCTTGTACTCTCGTTTTTTTTCTTATTCCAATTGAATTAATGTAAATTACCCGAGATGAGTCCGTTATTCTAGAAGTTCCGTATGAAGTATTTTTATATAAATGTCAGTATAATTATTTCTTAAAAGTTTCTGGTCTGGGTGAACAGAATTTCGAAATAAATGCGAAAAATAAACTCCGTTTCAATTAGTTTAGTTATAACTCAATTTACTTACCTCTCACTGCAGTAAGATGTGACACATCCGGGAAAGTGGGAAGCCGACTTCCCCGAGGACATAACCTGGCTGGTATAAAAGAATAACCTTTGAACGTAGCCGTCGCCATTCTTCAGTAAAGGCACCTCAGGCGATTTAAAATAAACTAACTCCCTTCACAAAAACGGGTTAATGCTTTGGAGAGTGATCTTGCTAGAACGAAGTAGAACCATACTTCATTACGACTAAGAAGTCTTAGAAAGTTGAGGTAAGTCCGTATATTGTCGGAATTGTTACCGAAATGAATATGCCTTATTGGAAATCGATTCCTCTACCACTAGCAATGTAATCCTATGTTAACGGAAGCCATGGACAACAAAGGAGAATAGTTATAAAATATCCCCCTCTCTTGCTTTCTCTCTATCTCTCTCTCACTATCTATCTCTGTTAATTGAGGAAATATACTAAAAAAACAAAAACAAATAAAACAAAGCAAACAATAAAGAAAGAGAAAATCTGACTGACTTTTCTTCAACCTAATTTCCATTAAAAATACTAATAAGGCAACAAAATAGTAATTTTCCTTTGACCCTTTCCCCCATACATTAATTCCTCCACCGCTTGTTTACCCTAAGTGGATGAATATTACAATGTACTTCTTGGTTGACCAATAGCGATGCTTATGGAAAGCGATGTATTTACTACCTACAGGGCAACCCGGTTTTGTCTGAAAGAGATGTATACTACAATATGGAATTACTAACTTTTGAAACACCTAGTCAAAAATAGGCAGCGTTTGAGACCTCACACTAAATAAAACTCTACCAACTATATAAATAGCTATTATCATATTTAAAATCCCACTGTAGCTGATAAAAATGTTAGATGGTATTTGTACCTAATATAGGGTTTAATTGTTTTTTACAGCTTCTGCAGTTCTATCGGTTGCGTTGTTTATGCTAGATACATTTGTTTGTCTTATTTATCCTACAAACAAAATACCAACTTCAGACCAAATGTCTCCAGTACACATAATGCAACCTATAGAACTGCAGAAGCCGTAAAAACAATTAAGCCCCTTATTGTCAACAGCTGCGGTGTACTTTAAAATATGATAGTATCTATTTATATGAGCGCGTGTAACATATTTCTTTAAAACATCTCCCACTCTTTACCTCCTTCATCGGGTGATCTATTCTTTCCTTCTTTCCTTAATTAACACACTATGATGATAAAAAAAAGTAACAATCCACACTGGACGAACACTAACTAGTTGTTTGATTTAATTTTAATTACTGCATAAGGAAGTGTAAATATTATGTTTCCCCGACATTACAGACATGCAGACATTTAAAACTAATGTAAACAGACATCTCGCTGCGCAGATCCCAATTTAGGTTGACCTCCCCTACCTTCTCCCTTTTTTTTCTCAGTAGCCCCTTACGTCTACAGTGGCGGCCTGCCTTGTTTAGGGTGAATATATATATATATATATATATATATATATATATATATATATATATATATATATATATATATATATATATATATATATGTAAGTAAATTTCGTGTACAACAGAATCGTAGGATTAATTTTAGAGAAAGCATTATTATAATCAATGAAACAGACGAGTGGAAATAAAAAGGAAAATTGTTAAAATTACCTTAAGGCCTTATCGTCTGACCCTCTGAGAGGAAACGTCAGAATGGTAAATTAAAAACTAAAAGTCGAATGAGATATGAGGGGAAAAAACTTATTTCAGTTGGAGGAAACGATTGAGGGGGAAAAAAGGGTAAATCTCTCAACGTTATGGTGGCTTTGAATCATTAAAGATCTCCAACTGATGCTTCAAAATCTTTTGTCTACACAGCTTAGGTCGAGAGTTGTTAATGACTAACGCCTCAATAATATTGAGATGGTAGTTCGACCTGGCACTGTGTAAAACAGAAAACCACCCATCGGAATACTTGTCAGAACAACTATTTGTACTAACGAGATGATTACCGATGGCTGATATATATATATATATATATATATATATATATATATATATATATATATATATATATATATACATATATATATATATATATTAGCAGTGTTATTCGTTGTGGCCCGAGTTAACATGTGGTATAGCATCGTATGCAACATCATTTTAATGATAGTTTACTTTAACAATAACCCATTGAACTGTTAAGTTATATGTTAATATTCTTAAACTAACGCTTATAAATTCATTTATTTCATTGTGTCATACGTAAAAACTATGTTATTCGCTCGTTTAAATAGCAGCGACAGACGCAGACCTACTTCCATTATGATCACGTGCGAATTATATATATGAATGCACATACATTTAGTATGGGTTCGTTTTTAGTTATATACATATACACAGCCAGAGAGGTGATCTACTGTATATATATATATATATATATATATATATATATATATATATATATATATATATATATATATATATATTGTTCTTAGATTTTTTAGATTTTTCATTTTTAATTTTTAACGGCCCAAATCTTTATCTCTCCATTTAATTCTCTCCAAATATGATATGAGGTTAAGATCGGATTATACTCTGCCTAATGAGATCTCAGTTTATAGTAACTGTTGATCGATAACATCGACATGCCAGTGTCGCCGATTTTGTACATGTCTGTATAAATAAAATTATCATATATAAAGATCTTTTTATATTGAGCACTTTTTTATAAACCCGGTTAAAATTCTCTGGATTACCACCCTGTGGATATTTTTTACCTGGATTAGTACCATTATATATATATATATATATATATATATATATATATATATATATAAATATATATATATATATATATATATATATATATATATATATATATATATAGAGAGAGAGAGAGAGAGAGAGAGAGAGAGACAGAAACAGACAGACAGACAGACAAGGAAGGAGAGAGTAAGATAATACTTTGAAGATATAAATAATATGTTTAACGAGTAGACTATCAAGAGAAAAACAACGCACAATATAGTGTATAAAAGAATAATAGTAATTGAATGACATCATAAAATGAGAAATTAACAGATTTTAGTAAAGTTCAAAACCAAGGAGAGATATTGCGTCCTAAACTGTTCATCTCTCTCTCTCTCTTTCTCTCTCTCTCTCTCTCTCTCTCTCTCTCTCTCTCTCTCTATATATATATATATATATATATATATATATATATATATATTTGTGTTACAATGGAATAATTACAGGAAGAAATCCAGGTATGAGAGCTCAATGTGGTAAACAGGGCAAGAATAACATAATATATAATAACACAAAATTACATAATTGTCGATGCAATAATTTATTTCAACCTTGTGGTTTCCCTAAGCATCAAACTAGACAATTACATTTTTGAGACTGACAGACAACTGAATTCTCTCTCTCTCTCTCTCTCTCTCTCTCTCTCTCTCTCTCTCTCTCTCTCTTTCTATATATATATATATATATATATATATATATATATATATATATATATTAAATAGGGAGGTGGTGTCTGTTTTATAGCTATTTATTTACTTGTTTATATAATTGCTCTATTTCGTATATCCAACATCAATATTTCATGAAAGGTTCTATATTTAAGGTATACATGATATATTTATCATCTTGTTCCTTATATAAATATATATATATATATATATATATATTAATCAAGTTCAAATATAATAATAAAATTAACATAAAGCAAATATGTTCACAAGTGCTCAATAAAAAGTAAGACATTCATAAAATTTCATAAAAACTACTATAGTCTACCCAATCAACCAGCGTTTCAATGTTATCAATTTTTCACAGACTAAATAAAAAAAAGTTAAAAAACTCGCATAAACTAATTTGACGAAACGCACAATTAGTAACACTTCTTAACTAGATGATAATCGATAAGTTTGATAGATCTAGAATATTTAAAATGAGAGATTAATTACTTTACTTTATATTAAAATTCTTAAAATATGAAAGAAAGATAAAAAAAATAAAAATATAAAGATAAAACACATTGAAATAAAAGTAAATAATCAAATATAAACTTCATAAAAAAAATTATTTAAAAAAATATATACATATATATATATATTATTAAAACTAACAGTTTATCGAGCACCATACACTTAACCAACATTACACAAATATTTTTGAACACCAAATCATATATGTAACATAACATTAAAATACACTTTAATTCACATTCCCTGCGAGACTGTTTACGTTTTCGCTGCGGTCCTCATCTGGCAGCCATTTTGTTTTGTAGTATTCTCTACACAGTCGGAGAAAAAAAAATTCTTCTGGTTTTATTAATTTTGACATAGGGAAGTGTTTTTACCGAAATATCAAATAGTGATTTTTAATCACCCGGACATCACACGAACAGCTAAAAACATACCTGTTGTTATTTAAGATTTTAGAAAAACTAGAAAATTAAATAGTATATATATATATATATATATATATATATATATATATATATATATATATATATATATATATATATGTATAAAAATATATATATAATTAATTTTAAAACATTATGCTCCGTTTTAATGAAAGTAAATAAAACTAAATTTTACGCATAGTATACGCCCATACGCTTAGTAGCTGTGTTTACAAAATACATAATGATCAGTTAATTACTTCAGGAGTTAGTCATATAGAGTCTAATAATATATATGTATATTATTATGTACGACCACTCATCATCCGAACTATTCTGACAAACATTTTTTCTCTCCGATTCAAATAACTGAACTCAACCATCTATTTAGTTTGTTTTTTTTCACTTTCTTATTTTTATCGAATTCCTTTCGATGTTTATAAAATCCTTTAATGGCTTTCAATCATTTCAAAATATTCTATTATCAAAAACAAAGAAAATCCTTATTTCATTTTATTTACAACGTCATTTTATTTATTTCCATGTCTTTTTCAATGGACTTTATTGAAAGTAAATTCACTGAATACATGAAATATGTTTAATCGAGAATTGACAAAAAACGTCAGTATTTCTAAACGAACGAGTCTGCATTTTGAAATGAAAAAACGAAAATAGGTTATGATTTGAATTTGCCAAAATGGTCAAAAACATTTCAATTTTAAAAGCATAAGTGAATTGTTTTAAGACTTTCGACAATTTATATGTTGCTTATATTTTCCTGATCGAATAAAATATTTTACTTTCATAGTTTGATCTGTTAAATAAAAATGCTATAGTTATTAAAGATTCCAAATCATCATTACGATATTATATATTATTTATACTAACAAGTTGTTAACTGTATTGATATTCAATATTTATTTGCTGATTAATTTTTCCGTATAAAGAAGGATGTGTGTAGTTTAATATGTTGATCTTTTAAATTGAAATGCTCTCGAGATTTACGATTTAATACCATCATTAAAATAGAGTATAAAATAATAAGAATAATAAAACGCGTACAAAGGGACGTTACATTTATAAAATACACACACACACACACACACACACATATATATATATATATATATATATATATATATATATATATATATATATATAGGATCAAATATAAACCAAAGTAAAAACTGTTAGTTGATGGAACCTATTGTGAAGAGGATTAGCTCAATATACGAGATAGATTAATTGTAGAGATAGAAGAAAAAAGAGTGATAAATATGCGACGATTGTCCAAATTTATTTCAAATCTCAATTGTTCAATGCAAGGTGTATTCAGTAATAAACTAGTGTTTATTATTCTTTCCTTAAGCCAAGGCTTTTCAAAGATCGAAATCTTATCATCAGAGGAGAAATACAGATGGATAAGTTGGCTTTCAAAAAAAACAATTCCCCTTTAAGTGCGTCTGGACTCACCTATATTTTGAACACTTTCTCCACACTGCTCCCACGCAAAGAGTCTTCTTCACATTCTACAATTCATTTGACTTATTTTCAACGGAAATTTACCACCCGGACAATCTACATATATTTTTCACGGAATTTTTCTTTTCATTCACTGCGTTTGTTTTCACTGTTAGATACTTGAATTCCCTTTTTAATCATGAATTTTCCAACGAATGCTAAGTCTACGATATCTTGGATTTAATTATTTCTCTGGGTCATTAAACTGCATTTTTAATTATTTTGTTTAAAAGCTTCTTAAGACTATATATATAAACACCATTTCACCATAATTTAGTTACTTTTGCAGTTCAAGCTGAAACAAGATTTCTTTTTTTGCAACGACATGTAGGAAACAACTTTTGAACTGTCGGACTTAACTCTTTTTTCTAAAATACATATCTATTTTATTTGTGTTGATGCTTATATCACACATAATAAACCTTCCAATACCAACTTATAGAAATATACTCCGAACCATAATGTTGTCTATTTTCATGCTAAACTACTGTTTGAAGACAATCATCCCTGAATCCTTCAACTAATTGTATAAGACATAATTTGGGAACACTTAACATATGTTTGTCAGTGCATTTGTTACAATACAACAACTATAATCGTCAGAATGACTTCGTAAATTCCGTCCTCTATATTGTTGCGATTTTCATGTTCCCTATTCCTCTTTTTGTCTGTCCGTCTGCTTATTGTAAATATATCACTTACGTTTTCCACATTCCACGCATTTCCTATCTTTCAAACCTCGGCCTAACTTCACAGGTAACATGAATTGGAACAAATACATCGAAGACATTGCCAGGGCTGCCGCAAAGAAGGTTCGCTCCCTCTACCGTGCTAGCAAACTCCTCACACCTGACAGTATCCTGTATCTCTACAAAGCCACCATCCGCCCAGGCATGGAGTATTGGTGTCACATGTGAGCTGGTGCACCATCCACTAGTCTCTCCCTCCTTGACAAGGTCAAAAAAGAAACGCCAACTTAATAGGTCCCTCACTATCAACCAAGCTCAAGCCCCTGTTCCATCGCCACAATATAGCATCCTTGTGCTTATTTTACAAATACTTCAATGTATTATGCTCCGACTAATTCGCTACTCTGGTGCCCCCTCGACAGAAATTCACTAGACCAACTCAAATATCAACTAAATCTCATTCATACACTGTGGAGGTCCCAATATGTCGGAGAGCCTTCTACTCAAATAGCTTCTTTCCTCGTGCTGCTGGCCTCTGGAACTCCCTCCCTGCCCCCAGTTTCCTCGACAGAACAGACATGCAGAAATGTAAAACTAATGTAAACATACATCTCGCTGCGCAGATCCCAATTTAGGTGTACACCCCCCGCCTTCTCCCCTCTTCTTTTTTTCTCAGTAGCCCCTTACGTCTACAGTGGCGCCCTGCCTTGTTTGGGATGAACTATGTTAAATATATATATATATATATATATATATATATATATATATATATATATATATAATTATGATCGGAATTCGATTTTATTTTAGCTCCATATGCTTTGGAATATAATGTATTTACCAAATCCTAATACACCATTTAGTAAAATCCTTAACATAATCGCGTTTTACCAATTCTTTGAGAAAAGTACCTTTTGATTTTGTCGGTGTAAGTCTTCCTTTCTCTGTCAGTAAACTTTATGACTGTGTCCATCGTGTGGAAAAACAATCAAGAGTAAAATACTTTTTTGAGTTATGGCATGAATTGCATACGTACTCAATTGTGTAGTATAAAAAAACATGAAAGATTTAGAAAAGAATCGGTTGTAGATTCATAGGCCACATATAATTTTGAAAGATTTATTTAAAATAATAATATCTAACAAAATATGAACTATCTAGATAAGAATCGGTTGTAGATTGAAAGGCCACATATAATTTTGAAAGATTGATTAAAAATAATAATATCTAAGAAAATATGAACTTGCTAGAAAAGAATCGGTTGTAGATTCATAGGCCACATATAATTTTGAAAGATTTATTTAAAATAATAATATCTAAGAAAATATAAACTTGCTAGAAAAGAATCGGTTGTAGATTCATACGCCACATATAATTTTGAAAGATTTATTTTAAATAATAATATCTAAGAAAATATAAACTTGCTAGAAAAGAATCAGCTGTAGATTCAAAGGCCACATATAATTTTGAATCTACAATATTAGCAGACAACTGGAATCTTACAACATCATACAATTACAACTGAACACGAAGCCTGAAATGATATTCAAATCATTATCATATTTGATAAAGAATGCAGAAAATAACACAACGGGTTGACATGCCGTAAAACAATCCAATCATGTTATACTTAAGTTTTATCTTAGAATAAATATAAAGAACTAATATGATTATAAACAAACTCTATTGAAAATCGATAACAATGCCTGATGTGCACATTTAAAACTCTCGAACACCAATCGAAAAGTTTATATAAAATGGTGAACAGCTCGAGTTTTGACTTTTTGCTGACGTCTTTAAATAAAAGAAAATCTGACCGTGAACCAGTTTTATTATATATATCCTTTGCTTTCTGGCCTTTGCTAGTCCAGTCGCAATTAGGCAATTTATATGCTGTTATTTTGATAACTGCCACCATGTTGATTGGCAGATATCATCTACACAACTGACACACAATCGATATTGCTGCTCTTACAAATATTCAACGGCACTAAGAATGGCAAACCTCGTCCGTAACTTTTGATCTAGAGTGCTACTTCACAAAAATGGATCTATATCTTTATTATTTGAAACGAGCTCAAAGGGTCGTCCACATTAATAGATCTTCAACTTTTGCACTTGGGTATAACAAATCGGATCACGACTGTTTTCATCATCTATCTGTATAATTTTCAATACATTTAAAGATGACGCACGATGATTCTGTGACTTCGCATCGGCAACTTTCGGGCAGGTTACAGAAACGCTCGAGATTTTATGAGGCGAAAACTGCCAAACTCTAAACTGAAGACTGGCAGCCGATAAATTATTATGAAGAAACCCAAACTAAGATACATATATAAAAATAAAGAACGAACAAACCATAGCTAAACAACTGTTATTAATTATATGCTTATTTTTGTTTGTTTTTTGGCACATAAATCTTTGTTAATAAAATCTTTTAAAATAAAATGTCTGTTTTTTGTTTGTGCACCGGGATTTTTCGAAAGATGATTTTGTTTGATTTGTTAAGAAAATGATTTTGTTTTAAAGAATTTTTTGATGTTTTTTAAAAATATATTCTAAAACACTCAATATCTTTTTCGTAATATAAAACGAGCAGACAGATTATAGAAATTCATTTTTTTTTATTGAACGCGATTAATTTCTTCAAAAAGTTGTCGGCTGCTTGTTTAATAGTTTCCCCACCTCTCGGGCGATTCCGAGACTTGCCCGAAGGTTGACGACGCTAAGTCACGGAAACACGGCGCGTCAGCTATAAGAGTACCTAATTTTCTGTTAATAATAACAACATTCTTTCAAAAATAATGTTGGTAATTGTTGTGTAAAAATAATGTTGGTAATGGTTGTATTAACCATTGTAACTTATGAAATTGAATTAATTTTAAAGTGTAACAATTAGTTTACTAAAAATAAAATTTAAAACAGTATGGAAATACAATGTTTTTAAAACTAGTTAAGTCGACGACGATGATAGAATAACAGTATATTATAAAAAATGGTTAAGTATAATGTTTAAAACCAGCGGGACCAGATAATCGCATACTTATTGAGTTGACGATTTGATTTTTTTAAATTGTTTAGAAGGTGCCTACGTACGCACGAACAACGGTAGGTGCGCAAGTATACATAATTTATATATATATATATATATATATATATATACAGTTACACAATTCTACCTTGATTAGCTAACTTCCAGGATACTATCTCTGAAGGCGTCTTCCCACTTTCGATACCAGGCGATCATAAACACGTTAAAACATTTATTCGGCATTTATGACTGATTGGGTAAGTTAGGCATAGGCGAACGTTTTTTTTGTATAAAATGTGACTTGATTTTAGAGATCATTAAACATTTTGTTTATTATTGCATTTTTGGCAAATAACGAAATAATAAGATATTTATTTAAAATGGACTAGGTTAATTAATTTTTGAATAATAAAAAAGTCACCATTGGTTTTACGGCTCATTACCAATAAACATCGTTATTCCTTGGCAATTAGGGTGATTGATTAGTAACACCATTTGCTGGGGATGTCGAAAATATTGTGCGAATAGATTTGTTGAATGTTATTGTGATAGAACTGCATGTATTGAGAGATTGGAGGTGAAATCTTTCCAAAAAGACTGAACAAACTGGAAGTATTATCGTGTGGAATATTTCGTAGAAGAGATATGTCAAATCAATACTCTAACCATTACCTCCAAAAATGGCATGTGGGCTATAATAACCTAACCCTAACCCTAACCACAAAAAAGGACATAATATTGGCTATAGTAACCCTAAACCTAACCTGACAGAGTACCCACACGATTTCACAATCTAGTGGCGTATAATCTCCTCCCTTCTCTACAGTACAATTGTAACAGAAGAGACGTTACTAATCTTTCTCTAGTTTATTTGATGTCCATTTAAAATGTTCGAATGAGTACGAATCTCTGTTTTTATTCTTGTGGGATTTTCACGTCAATAAATCGTCTTTATATAAAAACTATAAATACTGTATTTTCCTCCTCCAGTTGCTAGCGTAGGGCAGAATTTTAATGAACATAGTTCGATTCCAAGGATTGTCAATCTGTGGTAAGAATTACCATCAGATGACTTCACACTATACCCGTCTTCACACGTAATGTTTAAAACACAGTGTCATAAACCGTCAATATCAGCATTCAAACTGTGTTCATTCGATTAATCTAGTAAATACACTTAGAATATTTATCCTGATCAGTGTTCATCAACCGTTTTGTCTCTGATGTGATCTACTTATCACTTAGTGGTCCAATTAAGATCAAAACAAAGTTCAATAAAACCTTTTATACTATTTGTCCTGAGAAGGGTTCATCAACCGTTCTGTCTCTGATGTGATCTTCTGATCACTTAGTGGTCAAATTAAGATCAAAACAAAGTCCAATAAAACCTGTTATACTATTAGGCCTGAGCAGAGTTCATCAACCGTTCTGTCTTCGATGTGATCTTCTGATCACTTAGTGGTCAAATTAAGATCAAAACGAAGTTCAATAAAACCTGTTATTATATTTATCCTGATCAAAATTCATCAACCGGTGTGTCACTGATGTGATCTTCTGATCACTTAGTGGTCAAATTATAATCAAAACAAAGTCATATAAAACCTGTTATGATATTTATCCTGATCAGTGTTCATCAACCGTTCTGTCTCTGATCTGATGTTCTGATCACTTAGTTGTCAAATTAAGATCAAAACTAAGTTCAATAAAACTTGTTATATTAGTTATCCTGATCAGTGTTCATCACCCGTTCTGTCTCTGATGTGATCTTCTGATCACTTAGTGGTCAAATTAAGATCAAAATAAAGTTCAATAAAACCTGTTATTATATTTATCCTGATCAGTGTTCATCACCCGTTCTGTCTGTGATGTGATCTTCTGATCACTTAGTGGTCAAATTTAGATCAAAATAAAGTCCAATAAAACCTGTACTAATATTTATCCTGATCAGTGTTCATCAACCGTTCTGTCTATGATGTGATCTTCTTATCACTTAGTGGTCAAATTATAATCAAAACGATATAACAGATATAACAATAACATTACAAAAAGAACAGAAAATACGAAACACCGATTCAATAAACAAAAAAATAAACAAACACGTTAAGTCGATAAAAACATATTTGAACTATCTCTTTCAGCTCTATATCGAACAATTAATACGATATATAACTTCATTCCCAAAAACGACAACAAAAAGCACACTAGTTTCACAGGCCCAAACGGTAAACTATGCAGTCACCCCTTTCGTATTTTTTCAGGTATAATAATAACATTACAAAAGAACAGGTAATTAAATAAATAAATAAATAAAACTTGCTAACAGATCAATAAATAATAAATAAAACCTCCTAAAAAATGAAGGCCCCCTCCCTTGAGCCCTAGTTAATCACTATCCCACACCGGATTTTGTTTTCGGGGACACCCTCAGAGATGCATCGTTTTTTCTGTCATTGTTGACGCACTTCCCTGTCAGGCGTGACTACAATCTTTTCAGCTTGCCGATGATTACACTGGGCACGAAGATTTAATAAAGATGTCTAAATCTGACCTTTTGGATGAAACCGCGGTACATTGCTGAAATATGTAATATACAGTATCTAAATAAATTATATATATATATATATATATATATATATATATATATAAAGAGAGACAGAGAAAGATATATATATATATATATATATATATATATATTATATTAAATATTTGTTATTATTATTCACATACATATAAGTTTCATAATTTTAGGGGTAATCGTCAGTGTGGAGATAACTTATTTGCTGGTTGCAGATCTCGAACAAAGACACGTGTCACCTTTTAACTGAAAGTATAGACGCTTTTATTCATGCGGAAAGAGCAACATTAAAGTCGAACATACATATGTATTGACATCACTAATTGACGGAAGTTGCCTATATATATATATATATATATATATATATATATATATATATATATATATATATATATATATATATATAATGTACATATTTTTGGTGAAAAACGGTTTATATCCATTTTTAAAACCATCAAGAGGCTAAACTGAATTATCTGCGGCCTACGATGTCCGAGATCAATCTCAAAACTTTCCATAAGACCATGGCGCTGGCTAAAAAATAAAATAAGAACAGTTTTCCAAGCATCTCCTACTCTTTCTCTCCAACTATACTTTTTGAATACACTATTAGTTTTGGACTGCATCTCTCTTTACTCACTCGCTTCTTGCATCCAGTTTTGTTTCTGAATGCATCAATTTCATAAAAAGAATGGAAGAAATGAATAGAAGTTTGACCTAAATAAAAAGTTGTATTTTTAACAAACATATATTTGATTACTCTCTATTTACTGCAGTATACTTACGAATGAAACATTTTAAATTCAATAATTTCTCAGTTGTTCAAATTTATGAAACAGTTTATTTTCGTATCGGTTTAAGGAACTCTTCTGAAATTAAGTAACGGAAATTCAAATATGTCCGTTTTTATCTACAGTAATTTTTAGAACGTTGTAAAAACGGTTTCTTTACATTTAAACTTCATTTTCAATTTGTAAACTTCCCCGATCATAGAAAACTCAGGTGATATGCTTTTTACCTGAACATGACCCGAGCAATGCCGAATCGTAATATTAACATTTCGTAATTGTGTAATGTGTTGTGGATGGAAAATAGGACATTTCTTTGTATTAAAGATAATGTGTCACCTGATATAAACCGGTATGTTAGCTTGTTTTACATTGAATTCATAATTTGTCTCGGGGTATTTCAAACCTTGTTCACCCAATTAATTAATGGAGAAGCTGTCACGAACGGAACCATGTTATTGTGATTAGACAGCGTGAATTCTCAATCTTCCAATTTATATGAAGGTGTGTGAGCATTTGCGACATCCTGACAAATACAATCGCTAATAATAATTGCCTCCGCGAGCAACTCAGTATCATTGAGTTCAGAAATATCATTTCGGCACGTTTAAAACGTAGCCAGAAGGTTTGAGCGATGATTTAAATTATTTTAATCGAAATTGTTATTTATATTCACATCCTGTATTCGTGGGTAGGGATGAAGGGTTTTTTCCATTTAGTAACACATAGTTGAAATTGTAGAATATAGCATTAAAGTACACCTTAATTTATTGTTAATGATTTATTTATTTATGTATTTATTTATTAAGTGTTTGTTGGCTTGTTTATTAGTTTGGTTGTTTGTTTTTTATGCAACTGCAGTTATCTCACTTTTTAATTTATTTCCTATTCAAAGTGCTTATAATGTATTACTTATATTACTTAATTAATATAAATACTACGTGAGATTCGTATGATTAAATGTTCATAGCAGCGTCTTTTATTTAGACTCATATATTGGAGAGAGATAGAGAGAAAGTTTAAAGAATAAAAGAAAATACGCGTTGCACCAATGTTATATCAATAAATATGTTGTATCAATTATCAATAAATATTTTATATCAATAAATATGTTATACCAATAAATATGTTGTATCAATAAATATGTTATATCAATAAATATGTTATATCAATAAATATGTTATATCAATAAATATGTTATATCAATAACTATGTTCTATTTATTAATATGTCATATGAATAAATATGTCATATGAATAAATATGTAATATTAATAAATATGTTATATTAATAAATGTGTACTGATGTTATATAAAAATAGGTTATATGAATACATTTGTACCGATGTTATGTGAATAAATATGTTATATGAATAAATATGTTATGTGAATAAATGTGTACCAATGTTTTATGAATAAATATGTTATCTTGATATAGTTATACTAATGGTATATGAATAAATATCTACCAATTTTATATGAATTAACATGTTATATGAATACATTTGTACCAATGTTATATGAATAAATATGATATATGGATAAATTTGCACCAATGGTATATGAATTAATATGTTATATTAATAAATGTGTTATATAAATACATTTCTACTAATGTTATATGAACAAATGTGTTATATGATATAATATGCTATATGAATACATTTGTACAAATGATTGATGAATAAATATGTTATATGAATAAATGTGTACCAATGTAATATAAATAAATATGTTATATGAATAAATATGTTATACGAATAAATGTGTACCAATGTAATATAAATAAATATGTTATATAAATAAATATGTTATATGAATAAATATGTTATATGAATGTTTTTGTACTAATGTTATATGTATAAATATGTTATATGAATAAATGTGTAGTAATATTATATGAATTAATTCGTACCAATGTTATATGTATAAATATGTGATATGAATAAATGTGTACTAATGTTATATCACTTAATATGTTATATGAATAAATGTGTAGTAATGTTATATGAAAAAATCTGTAGTAATGTTATATGAATAAATTAGTAGTAATGGTATATTGATTAATATGTTATATGAATACATATTTTAAATGAATAAATTTGTAACAATGGGTTATGAATAAATATGTTATATCAATAAAGATGTTATATGAAAAATATGTCATATGAATAAATATTTCATATGAATAAATATGTTATATGAATAAATGTGTTATATGAATAAATGTGTTATATGAATATATATGGAAAACGTTTCGAAAAGCGAAAGAAAAATGAATTAGAATTAAGTAGCGATATATTTTGCAACATATTGATAGTCTTGATTTACGCTCTGTAAACGTATACTTATAGAAGCTGATTAGTTAATTTGTTGAAAACACGCGAATCTACGTGCAATGTAAGTTATTATCTTCATACCGTGAAACTTTATTGATTCGAAGAACGTGATTATTGAAAAATAAAAGAGAAAAAGTAAAACTTGAAAAAAAATGAAGTCATTTTGTCAGGATTTAAAAACGACAATTGTGTGTCTTGTAGGGGAACGATTATGTGATAACGCAGTACACAGGTTAGATGTTTTTGAAAAATTACTCTGTTCATAGAAATTCCGTTCTATTTTAAGCGTATAGAAGAAGGCAGGTTGTTATTTGCAGTTATTATATTAGAAACAGTTGTTACAATGAATGCCATACAATGAGAAAGCATAGAGTGTAGATCAATTGAGAAGCATCCATGGGTTATTTTATGATGACACCGGAAATACATTTCTTTAACGATCTATTTGTAAATTAATTTGCTTTGTAGACATAAATTTTGTAAACAAGTCATGTCTAAATAATAGTTTCTATCATACCCATATATTTAGCATGGATCTGCACGACTGTTCCGAGTCAGAATGTGACTGTGAGTAGTAGAAAATAAATATCCACTCCCAAAAGTTCCTGAAGTTGGAGATGACGTGAATGGGATAGTAAAGAAGTTAATAGCCTAAGAAAATAAGTTTAATTGAAAAAATTGTCGAAAGTGTCGAGAAGTAATGATAATAACCTTGCCGAAGCGTACCCGTTTTAGGGACAAGTTATATGTAACATGTAAAATACTGATCATATAACATATGACTGATGTAACATACGAATAATGTAACATACGAATAATGTAACATATCAATAATGTAACATATGAATGATGTAAGATATCAATAATGTAACATATGAATGATACACTGACAGGTATTACCAATTCGAGTCAGAATACACCAAGGTTTACTGGTAAATTATTCAGTATTCTACAATCGCCAAAACCTCACAATTGCTGCATTGTCACTGAATATGCATTAAGGTCATAGCAGAGACTTTACTCGTAAGGAAAATGAATGAATAATCACTGATTATTTCATTGAACTCAGATAATCGTTTTGTTTATATTATTTGAAACGAAAAACGTGTCAAATTTTAAATATTTTAATGGGTAACCCTTACATTAATTTAGATATAATTATGAAAATCTCATCAAGGAAATATCGTTAATATGCATATATGGGGTGTCTCTTCTCTCCAAAATAATCCATCTATGAAATGACTAATCAAATTCACAATCTTTTTTCCACAATTCACCATCTTTGGTACAAATTAAGTAGAGTCTATCAGTAACTTATCCAACAATGTGTTGTCATAAATCGAAGACCTTCTTTGTTTTATAGCTGTGCAATGATATGTGGGGGACAGTTTGCTTATTGTCTGAGACGTAGGGGGTGAGATTCGTAATAGGCTTAACACTCACCTGACCACAACCGCACATATTTTTTATCTTGGTGGTTATCTCAAAGAATTAGTCTGTTGCCGGTTAGATATCATTGGAAGACTAGTACCCATATATACACTTGCATAGCGTGTTTATTTTAAACAAGTTGATATGCTTACCCAGTCACCATTTAATTACAAACCGAACTCAATCTCGCTAACATCGATAATCTGACAAAAATCAGGTTTTACTACGATTTAATGGTTGACGAGTTGACCCACAACCCATTTTACTTAATTGCCCACTTTTTTCGCTACACATACTTTCCTCAACCATTGCCCTTCTATGAGTAATATGATGGCACAATATACACTTTACTATTGATTGTGTAGGAGATACTTTAATAGTATTTGAATATGTGTTGAGAACGAGCGAGGGAAAGAGAGATAGAGAGAAATGTCTATGAAAAGAATGTTCAGATAATTCCTGGCCCAGATCTGTGTGTCAGAGTTATGAACACTGTTTTACCGTGTCTATCATTTGATGTGTCAGAGTTATGAACACTGTTTTACCGTGTCTATCATTTGATGTGTCAGAGTTATGAACACTGTTTTACCGTGTCTATCATTTGATGTGTCAGAGTTATGAACACTGTTTTACCGTGTCTATCATTTGATGTGTCAGAGTTATGAACACTGTTTTACCGTGTCTATCATTTGATGTGTCAGAGTTATGAACACTGTTTTACCGTGTCTATCATTTGATGTGTCAGAGTTATGAACACTGTTTTACCGTGTCTATCATTTGATGTGTCAGAGTTATGAACACTGTTTTACCGTGTCTATCATTTGATGTGTCAGAGTTATGAACACTGTTTTACCGTGTCTATCATTTGATGTGTCAGAGTTATGAACACTGTTTTACCGTGTCTATCATTTGATGTGTCAGAGTTATGAACACTGTTTTACCGTGTCTATCATTTGACGTGTCAGAGTTATGAACACTGTTTTACCGTGTCTATCATTTGATGTGTCAGAGTTATGAACACTGTTTTACCGTGTCTATCATTTGATGTGTCAGAGTTATGGACACTTTTTTACCGTGTCTATCATTTGATGTGTCAGAGTAATGAACACTTTTTTACCGTGTCTATCATTTGATGTGTCAGAGTTATGAACACTGTTTTACCGTGTCTATCATTTGATGTGTCAGAGTAATGAACACTTTTTTACCGTGTCTATCATTTGATGTGTCAGAGTAATGAACACTTTTTTACCGTGTCTATCATTTGATGTGTCAGAGTTATGAACACTGTTTTACCGTGTCTATCATTTGATGTGTCAGAGTTATGGACACTTTTTTACCGTGTCTATTATTTGATGTGTCAGAGTTATGAACACTGTTTTACCGTGTCTATCATTTGATGTGTCAGAGTTATGGACACTTTTTTACCGTGTCTATCATTTGATGTGTCAGAGTAATGAACACTTTTTTACCGTGTCTATCATTTGATGTGTCAGAGTTATGAACACTGTTTTACCGTGTCTATCATTTGATGTGTCAGAGTAATGAACACTTTTTTACCGTGTCTATCATTTGATGTGTCAGAGTAATGAACACTTTTTTACCGTGTCTATCATTTGATGTGTCAGAGTTATGAACACTGTTTTACCGTGTCTATCATTTGATGTGTCAGAGTAATGAACACTTTTTTACCGTGTCTATCATGTTTTTATCATTTAATTGTGTCTATCATTTAATAGTGTTAAAGAAATAATGTTGAACATTCATGACTAAAACTTGGTCGAGAAATCTGGCTTAGACTGAATTTTATTTTTCGCAAATGTACTCGGATTGCAGAAATCGATTTTATTAACGATTCCATGTGTGACATACGTGGGAGGCAACCTGTATATAAGTGTGTGCATCACATTCGATTTTATTTGATATTATTTGTATATGTTTGTTTTACCTAGAAATAATCTGTAATATTTGTAAGCTCTAAATTCAATCAATAACATATTTTTATTCAATAGAAATATTTCGTGAATTCCGAGCATCTTTTTTACTTTGAAGGTCAAGCAAATCCTACTTCGGAGTAAACATCATTCAACAGTGTAATTACATGCGATTGTTACTTGTTGATCAATTAGACAGATTGTTACTTGTTGATGAATAATACTGAAAGATCAACCCAATAATTCTTCGCCTTATTAAGATTATTCAGCTGCACTTATTGATTTAAAAGCCATTTTAAAAATAAATTCAAGACGCGTACACTTTTCCCATTCCTAAAAAACAACACAGTTTTTTTTCAAAAGTAAAATTGAATGAATCATTTTAATCTGACTTTAATAAAGCAGTAGAATATAGCTACCGTATAAAATTAAGGCGGACGGTTTTGAATATCAGAGCCAATGGCATTTACGTTATGCAATCATATTTGCTCCTGAGTAACCGATTTCTTATTGTAAATTTTGTAAATATTACTGGCAATATAATAAAAGAGGTAGCTACAATTTCTTAATAATATGTGTTCCTAGTTAAAATATTTGTAATATAGATACTTTTCATATAAACATCTAAAATGATAAAAACAGCATAGGGCATTAATAAAAAAATATCATCGTTTTCCAATTCACGTTTACGATGCGATAAACATTCTATATAAATACCAACTGGCTTTGCAAGCTCGCAATCACTTTGAAATGTGAGTAAAGTTTAAGCACTAGAGTGAATGCCGTATTTTGATTATAGTGTCAAGTGTAGAGTAAGTCCAAAGTATTTTGAAAAAAAAGTTATGACTATCGACCCACAAAAATGTGTTGTCGAAATTGCAATCCCCCTAAATAGATTAAAGCTTGATGCTTTAGTTGAACTCATTTTTGTTTGTAATTGTTAAACAACATAAACGTATATTTTTTCGCTAAATAAAATTAACTCGCAAAGTTCGTTAAATAGAACCAACATTTTATTAATACACATTTCATTCATAAGTTTCTTGTAAACATGGAACAGCAACTTTCACATTTATTTGTATGAATAAATTAACATTAGCATTTATTGATAAGAGATAAATATAATTAATTTGCTATTTTCGATTAAATTTACTTATCTTTTAAATACGAAATATATGGATAAAACGGAAATATCAATTCGCTTGCGCGATGATGCCTAGGGGAACTTTTAAAAAGTATAAAAACAAAGAGTTGACTTGGCATCGAGAGAAACAAACAGCGGACAAAGAGAGTCAATGAGGTAGGGGATGAGCACTCACTCACTTACACTCTCTATGAACTTCTATGCGTCGGTATATATTTGTTCTGGCTAAATAAACTAGATAAGTTTTATTTAAATGACCTTGTTAAAAAGGTATCGACAACATTTTTTGAAAATGAGTGAAAATATTTCAAGAAATCTTTTCGTAATTTATCCTTTTTTATTAAATAACTTTAATTAATTACTGCTAATATCGACGAAATTATTGCATATATATAAAAAATAAGACTATTAAATTAAGAATCAATAACACCAAGCATTAATTTATTATATACTGATTAACAATAGAAATGCAAAATAGTATTTAAATTCACCTGTACGAGTCTTTCGTTAGTACTATATACATCGTATTTCACAATATAATGTTCTATCGTTGATTTAAAAAAAACAGCAACCTTTTTTGATAATAATATATGGGTGATAAATAATACACATTTTCTTATTTATTCATTTAAATTATATAAAACATTATTTTATTAATTGTCTGGCTAATTATTGTTCATTTAAAATACCCGTTTACAGTGCACATTTTAGTCAAATGTTTTAAGCGAACTTGAATGCAAATGGCGTCGCGTTAAATCACGCGTTCAAGATGTACAGTCGACAGTAATGTTGTGTTCATGCATAGAACACTAACACATTATTTTCATTGAACAGCTGTTAATGATTCAAGGGGATAGAAAACTTCAGCAAGTACACGTAGGCCGAACATATGACTATTGTCGTATCTTTACTACTAATCGCATGTTAGATTAAATAAAATAAATAGAGTAAAATAAATCTATATAGAAATATGATTAAAATAAGCAATCTGAAAATAGTTTATCTGACTGATGTTCAAAATTTTTTCCCTTTTAAATAGCTAAATGAATTCATATCTCTATTTAAAAAAAATATATTGCCGTAGGCTTCCGTGGGTGCGTGCTTTCTGCTTTGACATAGCTTTCAGTAATATTACATATTTTGATTATTTACTGTGAATCGAATATTATGCAACAAGACAATTAGAAATTCATACAACGCATTGCTAAAATTCCGATTTAAAAGAAATCGTACATTTAAACAATTTCTCTCTAAGCTAAAAACACGGGATCATTTATCCATTGCGGCTGGGACGATTCTCCAGCAATTTAACTTTATTTGTTAATTAATAAACAGCGTACATTTGAATAAAGCATTCGTCTTGTAAAAATTGTTTATTGAGTAATTTGAGTTCTTTAATATTGGAATGTATTCTGTCGACTTTCGTATCAGTCCGGCATAACGCAAGTTGCATACATGCGCGCATCGATAACTCTCCTCAGTCCGGTATGATATCAAGATTAACAATGCACGCATTCTAATGTATGGTTTAAAATTTTAAAAAATGCCTGTGAACAACTTTGTTATATTGTGACCTATTCAGTTTATGTAGCAGTAATTGTGAGATTAAAAAAAAAACCGTATTATGGTTTTAAACGATGCTGATGACCAGCCGAACACACAGGACGCCAATCTGTCGCCGGTTAGATATCATTGGAAGACTAGTACCAATATATACACTTACATAGTTTGGTAGTTTTGTTTTACGGCATATCCACCCTTTTTGGGTTATTTAATGCCGAATCTGGTCATTATAGTGAAAGTTTTTATGCTTTAAGTTCTTTATATCTTCAAATGTTTAATCATGGTGTTTGGTTTGGTAGTTTTGTTTTACGGCATATCAACCATTTTTGGGTTTAAATAACCCAAAAAGGGTCATATCAATCCTTTTTGGGTTATTTAATGTCGAATCTGGTCTTGTTTTCTTCTCTTTTTTGTTTCCTTCCCCTTTTAATATCTGTTTCTATTTAACCCATAGTTGGGACCCTAACAGGTACTACCACTCCGGGTCAGGGTGGACCTGGGAGCAATGGTAATTAAGAGGAGGCTCCACATTCCCCAAAGTCCGTAAGCCGGATCTCACCATCGGATGTAGTTTAAGGTCATATCCAGAACCGGGAGTAGGGTAGGAAAAATAAAAATAAAAAAGGGGAGGGAGAAAGGGAGAGGGGCTGTTGTTTTTGTTTTTGGTTTTGTAGAACATAATTAAGTTTTACAAAAAAACAAAAAAAACAAAAAACGTCAATGTAGGTGAATTTCGTCTCAGGGAGCCACAGGGCAGCCTGATCTGGTATCACCAGCTTACATAGATTGTTTATTTTAAAGCCGTATATATGCTTAACCAGTTACGATTTAAATTACTAACCGAACTCAATCTCGCTAGCATCGATAATCTGACAAAGTTAGTTTTTATTACGATTTAATGATTAAATGGTCAACACAACCCATCTTACTTAATTGCGCCTTTTTTCGCTATAAAATCTTTCCTCAACAATTGCCTTCTATGGGTCTTGTGATGTAACAATAGACACTTTACTATTGATTGTGTAGGAGATACTTCAATAGTATTTTAATATGTGGTGAGAACGAGCGAGGGAAAGCGAGATAGAGAGAAAGTTAAGAATGGAAAATAAAATATTCTTTATGTGAATAAACATGGGCAGAAACTACGTAAAAATTGATGAACAATTATTAACGTGAATTTGATAATACTTGAAAGCCATATATTTTTCAACGAATTAAAAGCCATAATTTAATAACTGGATAGCCGTATATTTTTCAACAAATTTATAATCATAGTTTAATAACTTGATAGTCATATATTCTTCAACGAATTAAAAGGCATGATTTAATAACTTGATAGCCATATATTTTTCAACGAATTAAAAACACTGATTTAATAACTTGATAGCCGTATATTTTTCTACAAATTTATAGGCATGATTTAATAACTTGATAGTCATATATGTTTAAACGAATTAAAAGGCATGATTTAATAACTTGATAGTCATATATTTTCAACGAATTAAAAGGTATGATTTTATAACTTTATAGTCCTATATTTTTCTAACGAATTAAAAGGCATGATTTAATAACTTGATAGTCATATATTTTTCAACGAATTAAAAAGCATGATTTAATAACTTGATAGTCATATATTTTTCAACGAATTTATAGGCATGATTTAATAACTTGATAGTCATATATTTTTCAACAAATGTATAGGCATGATTTAATAACTTGATAGTCATATATTTTTCAACAAATGTATAGGCATGATTTAATAACTTGGTAGTCATATATTTTTCAACAAATGTATAGGCATGATTTAATAACTTGATAGCTATATATTTTTCAACGAATTAAAAGGCATGATTTGCTAACTTGATAGTCATATATTTTTCAACGAATTAAAAGCCATGATTTAATAACTTGATAGTCATATATTTTTCAACAAATTTATAGGCATGATTTTATAACTTGATAGTCATATATTTTTGAACGAATTAAAAAGCATGATATAATAACTTTATAGCCGTATATTTGTAAACAAATTTATAGACATGATTTAATAACTTAATAGTCATACATTTTTCAACGAGTTAAAAGGCATGATAACGTGATAGTCGAATATTTTCAACGAATTAAAAAGCATGATTTAATAACTTGATAGTCATATATTTTTCAACAAATTTATAGGCATAATTTAATAACTTGATAGCTGTATGTTTTTCAACAAATTTAATAACTGTATAGCCATATATTTTTTAACGAATTCAAAGGCATGATTTAATAACTTTATAGTCCTATATTTTTCAACGAATTAAAAGGCATGATTTAATAACTTGATAGTCATATATTTTTCAACAAATTAAAAACATGATTTTATAACTTCATAGCGGTATATTTTCAACGAATTAAAAGGCATGATTTAATAACTTGATAGTCATACATATTTCACCGAATTAAAAGGTATGATTTAATAACTTGATAGCCGTATATATTTCAACGAATTAAAATGCATGATTTAATAACATGGTAGTCATATATTTTTCAACAAATTTAATAGGCATGATTTAGTAACTTGATAGTCATATATTTTTCAACAAATGTATAGGCATGATTTAATAACGTGATAGCCGTATATTTTTCAACAAATTTATAGGCATAAGGTAATAACTTGATAGTCATATATTTTTCAGCGAATTATCAGGCATGATTTAATAACTTGATAGCGGTATATTTTTCAACGAATTAAAAGGCATCATTTAATAACTTGATAGTCATATATATTTCACCGAATTAAAAGGCATGATTTAATAACTTGATAGCCGTATATTTTTCAACGAATTAAAATGCATGATTTAATAACATGGTAGTCATATATTTTTCAACAAATTTATAGGCATGATTTAATAACTTGATAGTCATATATTATTCAACAAATGTATAGGCATGATTTAATAACTTGATAGCCGTATATTTTTCAACAAATTTATAGGCATGATTTACTAACTCGATAGTCATATATTTTTCAGCGAATTAAAAGGCATTATTTAATAACTTGATAGTCATATATTTTTCAGCGAATTAAAAGGCATGATTTAATAACTTGATAGTCATATATTTTTTAGCGAATTAAAAGGCATGATTTAATAACTTGATAGTCATGTATTTTTCAGCGAATTAAAAGCCATGATTTACGCGGTTGAAACTTATACTTATAGAAGCTAATAAGTTAATTTGTAAGTTTTCAGTTACGTGTGCAGATACGCGAATTAACATTGAATGGAAGGTGTCCACAGGAGCTGATCACACTTTTTTTTTCTGATGAGTATCTGGAATAAGTATTGTTCACGATAAATACCTACCCATTATTTCCAGTGTTTACTTATCAGTAGAGTTAATTAATTAACTATTTCTTGATCCTTACCTAAACGGTTCCCGTTTTTCAACTCAACAACAATATATAGCTAAACAATTGATACTAGCAATTTCATAATAATAGACGTTGATCCAATTCATATTAGATGGCTTAAGTGATTTCACCATTGTGCGTATTATTGTTGAACGGTGTTTGATCTTGAAAAGGTTAAGTATTTGTTCGGTTATGTTTTATATATTTCGGATCAATGTAGAGATAATTTGAATAATAATTGGTTATTTTGTTATGTGTACATTTTTGTAGACAGCATGTGTGTATCAAAATTTTGGATGGATCGTTGATTTTATATTGATGATAGTATAGAGAACTGTCAGCGTAAAATAAAATCGTGACCATTTTATAAATAGCAAGATTATTAAAAGATTCCTTCATTGAAAAGTTTCTTGAAATATTTGAATCACGTAAAACAGTTAAAGTTTCATAATTAAATAGTTCGCCTGTCGTCGTGTCGTTTAATTTTGTATTTTACTAAAGCAAATAGCGATATTTATTTTTTGAATAATACAAAAATTTTACATTCTTTAGAGGACAGTTTTAAAACGTAATTAACCGGGAAATTGTATCTTGAGTAAAAAGTAAATGAAGCGATATTTTAGAGGGGAATATAAAAAATATTTTAATCGAGTGTATTACTAAAAATACACACAACTCTAAAACAAATTGTTGTTTTACAATAGTGACTAATTAAGTTTGTTTAGATTTTACGTGATTTTCATGACAAAAATAAGAATTTGCAGCTGATGACCGTGATAAATTTAGTCGTAGGCATTTAATAAGATTTTATAGAAATCTTAAAATGTTGACCAGCAAACTTTCGGCTAGAATTAATAAATGCGGTTCCACAAAAACACGAAGTAGAATATGAAAATAATTTATATTATCAGAATAATGTGTTATTTAAAGAGTGATGATGAGTATCATATTGATTAGTGAGGCTACATTTCACTATTTGCTTTGCATACGAATAGTAGTGTGAATAATATGACAAAAATATCCATCGTTATCTAAACATAATAAACCATGATATAAAATCAGTACGAATCTGAAATACTATAGCAATATAAACCAATAAGTTTGAAATATTAATTCCAAAGTTCGAAAATATGCACAACAACAAGGTCGGAGATAACATCGACGAACGAAATATGTGTGAAAATAACAACGAAAGTTGAAAATCAGTCGTCCGAATAATCCAAATAAGAATGTTTCTTCTTATATATATATATATATATATATATATATATATATATATATATATATATATATATATATATATATATATATATAGTACATGTACATGTATTATATTATTTTTCAATTCCCCGTTTTGGTCTGAAGAGGTTTACTCTTTATGACGAGTACACCTGAAACATGTATGCACATACGTAACTAACAGTGTTTGTAGAACTTAAAATGCATACTATATATATATATATATATATATATATATATATATATATATATATATATATATATACATATATATATATATATATAGATAGATAGATAGATAGATAGATAGATAGATGATATACGGGATATTTTTGGTTCTTGCCTTTTAAGAGAAGTGGGGTCTGATCAACTCTGCTTGGACGCCATGAAATAAAATACTATTTTGTCTTAAAATTTCCGAAACAGTTTTTCATGATAAAATACTGATAATCCCTAATGTAAATACTAGCGTGAATTCTTGGAAGTAAACTAACATAATAACTGTAAAAAGTAAATTGACGTACAAGAAAAGTAATTTTTCTCCGACGGACTTGGGACTACAAATGTGTTTTTTTTTCTTTTTTCCATCTACTTTTAATGGTTGAAAAACTTCCAAGATATATATATATATATATATATATATATATATATATATATATATATATATAATAAAGTGCTCGATGACAGATGGGTGAAGGATAATATTATTTATTTGAAAACTATACGTTACATATTTCTAGAAACGTACCGCCCTGTCATCAAGATTGACTTATTTTTCACATTTATTAGAAAAATTATGCCCAGTAGAATCACTAACAACCCTTCCATGAATTGCATGAACATAAAAATCGAAGAAAATTATTGCTAGCCCAATGGACTGACAACAACAATTATTCATAATAAACTTATCGGATATATTGCACATACTACAACCACACCTACATAACCCCTACCAATTCAAATAATACCTAAACTAATCCAATGCAGATAAAACATTAATTAGTAGATACCCCCTTTTAAAAACCTTGCTGACATGGAAAATACATAAACCCTCCTAATTAAACACATAGAAATATAACTATCAAACAGCACAGGATAAACAGAATTATATATGCTTAAGACCTACCTCACAAATACCCTATAATAGATTCATTAACTTTATGAGATAAAGCCGCCATAATATACTAAATACGTAAATACAACATGAATACATATGCTAATGAGAGTTCAAACATGAGATATCCATATATACTTCTTTCACTGACAAAATATATACTCTATCAAATTCTAGTTTCATAACAATTAATCAACTTACACTTATATATATATATAAACACACTTATATATATATATATATATATATATATATATATATATATATATATATATATATATATATATATGTATATATAGAGAGAGATAGAAAAAATAAGACTGATAAATATGCGACGATTGTCCAAATTTATTTCAAATTTCAATTGTTCAATGCAAGGTGTATTCAGTAATAAACTAGTGTTTATTGTTCTTTCCTTAAGCCAAGGCTTTTCAAAGATCGAAATCTTATCATCAGATGAGAAATACAGATGGATAAGTTGGCTTTCGAAAAAACAAAAGTTCAAATATTTAAAAAATATGAAAAATATTATTAAAAGAATTTTTGTTAAAAAAACGTAGTGAATGAAAAGAAAAGTTCCGTGAAAAAGATATGCAAATTGTCCGGGTGGTAAATTTCCGTTTAAAAGAAGTCCGAAGAATTTTAGAATGAGAAGAAAAACTCTTTGCGTGGGAGCAGTTTGGAGAAAGTGCTGAAAATATAGATAAGTCCAGACGCACTTAAAGGGGGTTGAGAAGAGAGAAACTGGCCATTTTTTAAATGTACTTCCATGACCAAATAAGGCAGAGGATATTTCATTCAAGGTTTAAATCCTAATGTGACAAAAAGGAAAACTGGTTAAAGATTTGGGGTGTGGGTGGGAGGGTATATGTATATATATATATATATATATATATATACACAAAATATTATATATATATAATCAATAAATTATGCATCTCAGTAGTCCCTAAATATAAACACACTCTTGAAACAGTAAAACAGACATCACCCATCATAAATGATTAAATAAATTTAATATAACCTAATAACAGTTAAGCCCCATATAGTATTTCAGCACTTATTTTAAAAGAGACACGTCACCAACGCACTGTTTATAACGGTATTTTCAAACGCAAGCTTCTTTAATTTTTTTTAATAATAAAAAACCTGTATACATGAAATAATAAGAATCCATTATAATATGTGTATATTGTATGTATATTGTATGTATATTGCATGCATATTGTATGTATATTGCATGTATATTGTATGCGTATTTTATGCATATTGTATGCATATTGTATGCGTATTGTATGTATATCGCATGTATATTGTGTGCGTATTGTAGGTTTATTGTATGTACACTGTATACATATAGTATGCATAGTTTATGTATATTGTGTGTATATTGTATGTATATCTAAATTATATTGCACGTATATTTTATGTATATTGCATGTATATTTTATGTATATTGCATGTATATTGCATGTATATTGTATGTATATTGTATGCATATTGTAGGTATACTGCATGTATATTGTGTGTATATTGTATTTATGTTGTATGTATATTGCATGTATACTGTATGTATATTGCATGTATACTGTATGCATATTGCATGTATACTGTCTGTATAGTGTATGTATATTGAATGCATATTCTATGTATATTGTATGCATATTCTATGTATATTGTATGTATAGTGTATGTATATTGTGTGTATATTGTTTGCATATTGTAGGTATATTGTGTGTATATTGTATGTAAATTGTATGTATATTGCATGTATATTGTATGTATAGTGTATGTATATTGTATGTATAGTGCATGTATATTGTATGCATAATGTAGGTATATATTATGCATATTGTAGGTATATTGTATGCATAGTGTATGTATATTGTAGGTATATTGTATGTATATTGCATGTATAGTGCATGTGTAGTGTATGTATATTGTATGCATATTGTGTGGATATTGCATGTATATTGCATGTATATTGCATATATATTGTATGTATAGTGTATGCATAGTGTATGTATATTGTATGCATATTGTAGGGATATTATATGTATATTTTATGTATATTGCATGTGTAGTATATGCATATTTTATGTATATTGTATGTATATTGCATGCATATTGCATGTGTAGTTTATGTATATTGTATGCATATTGTAGGTATATTGTGTGGATATCGTATGCATTTTGTATGTATATTTCATATATATTGTATTATATTGTATCTATATTGTATGCATATTGTAGGTATATTTCATGCATATTATATGTATATTGTATGCATATTGTATGTAGGTTGTATATATATATATATATATATATATATATATATATATATATATATATATGAGAATATACATGATTACATTTCGTTAATAATTGTAAAAGCTTTCACGATATATATTATTGGCCAAACTCAGAACAACACATTATTTAAACTTATCTTGGCACACGAGATAAAGCAGCTCTCCTTCCTGATGTACAACGAATACAACCGAACACTTATTTACAGCAAAGTCAGAGTTATATGATAAACTACATGATTATAATTAGACTGGCTTGCGCATCTTACAGAATCCGGTCGTGACCCATTGTGTGTTGTATATGAAGTTATCTCATCCTTGAATAGACATGCAACCTGTTATGTTCTTAACCTCAGCACGAATATGCTTTGGTATTCGTTGGCTGTCGGCCATTTATAAAATCAAAACTTTTACATTTCATATTTAACAGATAACAAAAGTGAACAATTGTTTATGTTTTAAAGATCATTGATGCAAAAGTTATTGACATTTCTTAGACAATTGTTTGGCAACGCATCATTTTCTTTCGGCCATTTATAAAATCAAAACTTTTACATTTCATATTTAACGAATAACAAAAGTGAACGATTGTGAAAGTTTTAAAGATCATTCATGCAAAAGTTATTGACATTTCTTAGACAATTGTTTGGAAACGCATTATTTTCTTTCGGTCATTTATGAAATCAAAACTTTTACATTTCATATTTAACGAATAACAAAAGTGAACGATTGTTTATGTTTTAAAGAACATCTATGCAAAAGTTATTGACATTTCTTAGACAATTGTTTGGAAACGCATTATTTTCTTTCGGCCATGAATGAAATCAAAACTTTTACATTTCATATTTAACGAATATCAAAGGTGAACAATTGTTTATGTTTTAAAGATCATTCATGAAAAAGTTATTGACATTTCTTAGACAATTGTTTGGCATCACATCATTTTCTTTCGGTCATTTATAAAATCAAAACTTTTACATTTCATATTTAACGAATAACAAAAGTGAACGGTTGTGAAAGTTTTAAAGATTATTTATGCAAAAGTTATTGACATTTCTTAGACAATTATTTGGAAACGCATTATTTTCTTTCGGCCATTTATGAAATCAAAACTTTTACATTTCATATTTAACGAATTACAAAGGTGAACAATTGTTTATGTTTTAAAGATCATCCATGCAAAAGTTATTGACATTTCTTAGACAATTGTTTGGCAACGCGTTATTTTCTTTCGGCCATTTATAAAATCAAAACTTTTACATTTCATATTTAACGAATAACAAAAGTGAACAATTGTTTATGTTTTAAAGATCATTCATGAAAAAGTTAATGACATTTCTAAGACAAGTTTTTGGCAATGCGTTATTTTCTTTTGGTTACTTTATAAAACTGCGTACTTCTATATTAAGAAAGCGTGTGAACATTTGTTATGTGTCGGCATACGTATGCTTCATGACACTACGTGGCATACACTTAATTATTTGTATTTATATTTTATTAGCTTATTCATTTAAATGAAAAACTAAAATGGTGTAAATATAAAAACTAATTTTGAAAGAATCCATTTAGAAAAATAATTTGATTCTTAAATCGAATTAATTAAAATAAACGTTTTCTAATTCGTAAACAAATCAGTTATTTCATTTATTTTTAATAATTAAAAATTAGAAATGTGTTTGTCAAAGTAATATCGTGTTTAACTAGGTAACGTTAGAACTATCTGAGTTATATCCCTTGGATTAGTATCCGAGTTATATCTCGGGGACTTATTCTCATCAATATTATAACGTATGCGCCATTCTGTATTCAGGTAACAAAACTCGTTCCACGAACGTGCGGGTGGCAATTTTACTACAACCTTTAACAACGCTGATACCGTGTTAGTTAAGTGTCGCCGCTGGTAGCAGTCGCATATACTCCCAGAAGAGCTCAACACACATTTAAGTAATATTTAATAATACATTGTTCACGATTATGTTCTGTCTCTGACATCGTCAAATGTGTATTTCTTAATATAATTAGTACTATTATTAATTACATTTTCCCTTACCACTTGATTTCTTTGTAGCGAAAAATATAATTGAGGCAATACGTACTTTACGATCTTGAGAAATATTGTCACTGCCACACCAATGGTGGCCCATGTTAAATTAAAACGTATTCGATATTTAACTTGTGATCTTCATAATGTGGTCACTTGGAATGCTTACATAGACTTTAGTTGCAGTTTTGTAACGGGAAATAATCTCCAAGTAAACTGTTCAACGCAACGTTATGCACTCAGTTATTCAGCTTTCTCATGTACCTTTCAGCATCGAAAAATACTTAAAAAATTAATCCACCCCAAATCTGTCCTATTTCACATCATAAAACTAACTAACCATATATTTTCTTTCTTTGCGATGATAGATGGCACATATATTGTCAATTATAACGTATAACTACCGGACCAAGTGAACATTTTCAGCAAACTTTACCTCAAAATTATAATATTATCAAGTAATATCCAACACGCACTGTTTTGCTGAATACGCACTCACTTTTTACTATGTTAAATATTGGTAGATTCATTTTGTTAAAATATATTTGATTAAATATAGCTGGCGTTATGTTAAAAAGGAAACATGTTTACAAGACTTCACAAAGTGTTCAATGTTTTATGTTGCCTTAAATAATCTAGAATATATATTTTTATAAAAGTTCACATCACATGACGGTGTGAGTTGTCCTTCATTGAAGTATTGTTTCGATTAGCTAACGTAAACAAGACATTTCATAAAAATTGAGGTGCAGGAGTATTAGAATATACAATAGAACGCTGCATTAACTTTTCTTCATACATATCGCTGATTTCGGAGAAAGGAATCAGTAAAATATGTGCCTCTTTAAATGAAAAACAGAAAATATGTCATATGACTCATTTAGTAGTAAACAATATTAAAAGACACAATATTGTATTTAATACTGTATTTTTTAAACTATTGATCACAATCATGTAAAAGCGTCGATTATACAACGTGTAAGCTATCCAAATTTTTGTAAAATTATGCCTTGTTTTACTTTAACTCTGACATTTACCCAGCGAAAAGGTCACGTTGAGAGTCACCTATCACAGTGTCTTCGATATTAGTCAGTAGTACAAGGGGATCTCTAAAAAATAACACTCACGAATCGTTAGGAAAATACAACCCCATCTTCTACAATCAAACCATATTTTATACAAGTAAACTTCCTATCACATGTAAGTCATGAATGCCCAATAGTTTTCATAAACACATATTGATACGACTTCAAAATTGTCAATAATCCTGCTTCCCTCTTCTCTTAGAACTATCCTCCTTATCGCTGTGATGAGCATCTTTAGTTCTGAGTAATTCTTTTGATAAACATTATCGCATTGCCAGTTTCCTTTGTCTAAAAACAAAACTCGTTAAGAATAGTGTGTTAATAGGACAATCATGCCAACCTCAAGTTCAAAATAACATTTTGTATTTCTATCAAGTTTAACCTTGTTTGAAATAACATTTTGGTTTGTCTATCAGACGCAAGCTCTTTTGAGCTATCATGCCAAGCTAAAGTTCAAAATAGTATGTTGTCTATCTATCAAGTTTAACTTTGTTTGAAATAACATTTTCGTGTGTCTATCAGACGCAATCTATTTTTAGCTATCATGCCAAGCTCAAGTTCAAAATAGCATGTTGTCTATCAAGTTTAATCTTGTTTGAAATAACATTTTCGTTTGTCTATCAGACGCAAGCTCTTTTGAAGTATTATTTTATTAGTCTATCGTGGTAATATTTCAAATACCATTCACGTTAGTCAATTTCATCGATAACATCTTAAGAATAAATCTGCTCGTGTTTACTTTGTGTTAGCCACACCGAACGGTATTTTCCTTTAGAAAAAGGAAATTAACAAGTAAACATCTATTTCCATCGTTTTCAATAGGTTTTGTGAGCACATATTGATACGACTTCAAAATTGTCAATGATCCTGCTTCTCTCTTCTCGTAGAACTGCCCTGCTTGGCGCTGTGATGACCATCTTTAATTCTGAGTAATTCTTTTGATAAACAATATCGCATTGCCAGTTTCCTTTGTCTAAAAACAAAACTCGTTCAGAATAGGACAATCATGCCAAGGTCAAGTTCACAATAACATGTCTATCTATTAAGTTTAAACTTGCTTGAAATACTTTTTTCGGTTGGCTATCAAATACGAGCTCTTTTGAACTATCATGCCAAGCTCAAATTCAAAATTATATGTTGTCTATCTATCAAGTTTTAGATTGTTTAAAAAAAACATTTAAGTTAATTTTTCAGACTCAAGCTTTTTAAAACTATCATGCCAAGCCCAAGTTTAAAATAACATACTGTATATCTATCAAGTTTAAGCTTGTTTGAAAAACTTGTTCGTTTGTCTCTCAGACGCAAGCGGTTTTGAAATGACATTTTTATTAGTCTATCGTGGTCATATTTAAAATACGATTCACGTTAGTCAGTTTCATTGATACAATCTTAAGAATTAACATGTTCGTGTTTATTTTGCGTTAACCACACAAACGGTATTTCCTTTTACAAAAAGGAAATTAACAAGTAAACATTATTTCCATCGTTTTGAAAAGCTTTTGAAATAAAGTTTATCGAGAACCTTACATATTTTGATTGATCTGATCTGGGTATGATAATACATCTTAGATTAAATAAAGTTAATCATTGCATACAGATAATACCATATTTGGAACGAAAATGAAAACATGCCCGTTGACTGTCAATAGTGGCAGTAATATATGAATGCAATATGTGATAGAGAATATTATATTTATTTTTTTCAATTAATCCGCGTTCCCTTCGGGCGAGTTGAGATAAAGCTGATGTAGAAAGGGTTAGGGTATTAAAGATTCTCCAACTGATTACTTTGTAACCCCAATTATATCTAGGGAAATGTTCAAGCAATATTGACTCGAAAAATGTTCCACTTTAGTTCAAATATCAAATATCTTTTGGCACAAGTTTTTTCTCATTTACAAGTCGTCTTCAAAATTGATCGATTTTCTACTGACAAATATTGATCTATTTAAGTCAAAATACCGGGAGCCATGCTTACTTAATATTATAGATATTGATGATAAACACACACACACACACACACACACACATATATATATATATATATATATATATATATATATATATATATGTAAGTATACGTTTACCTAGACTATGTTTGACTTCATTTACAAATAAAGTTACACTTTAGATTATAACTTTAAAATTCAAATTTAAAAAATCAACTGAATATTAAGAAAGGCCAACTTTAATTTTAAAAAGATGAACTTTTGTTTAAAAACGCCCAATAACTATTTAAAACAATCAATTTAAACGGAAGAAAGGTAAACTTCAAATTTAAAATATAAGTGTTTAATGTGGTATTTGTTGTTGTTTTAGAAGAAGGCGCTTCCATAATATCCATCAACTAGAAAATATTACGAAAAAGCGCGCCCTTTGCTTTGTACTTCAAGTCTTCTTTCTTGCATTTGTCGATGTTCGGACCGTAATCAATCTTCTATTTAATTTAATAATAGTCTGTCGTAGAAAAAATATGTCAATTACCATATCATAAGCCTTCAATAACAATACTGTACAACACTAATAAGAGTAAAAGGATTAAAAGCGAACATATTTACGAACTTAAACGATGTTAAAATATTTTATTTAAATTAAATTTGAATCTGAAGCAAAAGTAGAACAAAAAACAAAAAATAATTTTAAATATTAAGAATTTAAATAAATTTGATGTTAAATGTTATACCATGAAGAAAACAACATTTTTCAAAGTAAATATTAAGAATTTAAAGACATTTGATGTTAAATGTCATACTATGAGGAAAAAACATTTTTTAAAGTAAATATTAAGAATTTAAATAAATTTGATGTTAAATGTTATACCATGAGGAAAAAAACATGTTTTAAAGTAAATATTAAAAATTTAAATAAATTTGATGTTAAATGTTATACCATGAGGAAACAAACATTTTTCAAAGTAAATATTAAGAATTTAAATAAATGTGATGTTAAATGTTATACTATAGGGAAAAAAACATTTTTTTAAATTCTAGATTGAGTTGGCGGCATAATCCGGAAAAAAAATTCTCATGATTAAAATTCATAAAAAAAATGAATATATAAAAGTGTGCAATAAAAATAAAAGATTGACAGCCCCCAAAACTACTATTCCAAAACTAACATGTCGGATCTTAATTTAAATATTTCTGGCTGGATTATTCTTCCACCAATTACACGACGGGAAATATCTTTATCATAATGTCTTCTTCCTTAGGGATGTTTCACGTCTCATTACTGTAAAAGAAGTAAGAAAGCTATTATATCTGGTCACCCTGAAGTGTGAAAAAGAACGTTAATGTCCGTAAAAAAGTGTCAGAAAATATGTAAATAAATAACAAATAATGTTATCATCATGTGCTAAAATGTCCGTAAAGTAATTGCTAAAATCTTTAGAAAATAAATTTAATTTTCCTACAAAGCTATTATCGCTGATCGCATTGTAGGTCACGCAAATCATTTTCACCTCATTTAGGAAAATACGTCGTATTATAGGCCCTTTGTTCAGTCTAGAGAGATTATGGATACCCCTATAAGGGGCTGGCTGCGCGTGTAATTATGAAGCAAGGGTTGCGCAATCCATAACAACACCTCTCCTTAGTCGGCACTGCTTGATTCCAATGGCAAGCAGTTCAAGACGACTGGAAACAATGCCGAGATAAACAGAGAGCACATACAGCACCTGGTAGTCCCAAATGGTCACCCATTTAATACTGGCCAGGCTCAACGTCGCTTAACTTCGGTGATCTAACGGGAACCGGTGTGTCAACGTGAGTTGTACCGTCGTATTATATACATAATAAACTAAGAGAGTACCTTTACAAATAGATAACACCCTATAGATGCGAATGAAAAACAACTAAAAGCAGATGTCGGTAGAAAATAAAGCTAAAATATCAAACATTTAAATTTAAAACAAAAAGGTTTTGAGAGCATTATATATTAGCTTCCTTTAAAATAAATTTCGATCGAACCATACAGAGGAGTATGTCTTTGTAAATGTGGTTACGGTGTTCCGACTATCGTTTGACCATTATATAATTCGTCATCAAAAGGAATAGGAGAGTTAGGTATTTTTTAGTGATCTGACAAACTACAACTTTTATTTATTTTATTAAAATTATCAGTTTATATTAACATTCGTTTTTTCTTTTTAATAAAGTAATACTTAAAATCATTTAAAGATTTAATAGTTCTCTGCATTTTTTGGTGCATACAATTAAAATATTGGGTGTTCGTTATTTTGATTGAAATAAAGGATTTTACTTTCATTGGCCGTCTCTATTGCATCGGTCGTTGGGTCTAGTGTTTAATAAGGAATATATATATATATATATATATATATATATATATAGATAGAGAGAGAGAGAGAGAGAGAGAGAGAGAGACATGAAGACAGGCAGACGGAGACACGTCATATATAATATAGAATGTGTTTGTTTAATAATCATTTATATTCCCACTCGAAAACCTACTTGCCACTAAACTACAAACTTTCCGTATCATCATTTACTTACGAAATTTGTTTAGTCGATTTATTTCATAGAATCACATGTAGCTGTAAAAAAAATTCCGAAATTCTATAATACATATTTTATATACCATATTGGATTGTGCACTGACTTTTAATAGAACGTGACATTTCGACGGATGTGCTTGTATTCTAAGCAGCTAGCGAACACCTTGCGTCGATTCTTTTTTGCAATTAGTAAACCAATTCTGTCAGCGTGAATTCATGTCGTTTTGTGACGCGTTTGCAATATTATTTTGATTTTATAGAACTCCTTTAATTCTGCAATTCTTACGAAATGATTAATGATCAATGTAAAGGTTTTTAGACAATACCTATATATATATATATATATATATATATATATATATATATATATATATATATATATATATATATATATATAGGTATTGTCTACAAACTTTTACATTGACTGTTAATCATTTCGTAAGAATATATATATATATATGTTGTTATGTATTTGTTATTGTTTTTTACTGTCGATAATAAAATAATTTTTATTTTACCGCTTCCTAAGCGGTAAATAGTTTCCTGCCTTGCAAAATGTCGCCCTTAACAAGGCGTATATTTATTCTTTATACTTTACAAACATTTTTACCTGCATAAATAAATCCATGAACACGTGGTTCTTGCTATTCCGCCGTCATCCGCATCAGCTGACTTAGACAAAGATCGAACCCAAGACCACATTGTCTGTAGTCTGGAGTTTAACCGCTGGTCTACGACGTCTAGCCTGGAAATGTGTACGATTTGTTATGGTGTTTACTGGCAATAATAACAACTATTGTATTTTTCCACTTCCTAAACGGTAAAAGGTTTACTGCCCTGCATTAGCACGGGTTGTGAAGTTCTACTACTTCGAGGCATATTGCGTGAAATCATTGAAATGAAAATAATCGATGAGATAAATAAGACAACACGCCCTCTCTATCTCTCTCTCGTTCTTTCTCATACTTAACCTTTCTCTCTCTCTATCAATAATAAAAGAAGACGTAACTAATCGATAAGAAGACAAAAGCAATCGATGCTAGATATATAAGTTATGTTACAATTTGAACTGGAAGTTACAATTATTTAAGAAAATAGTTACAATATTTGTTTTCGTTTTCATCAAAATTACCAAATATGCCATCTTTTCGGAAACAAGATGTTAGTATTTTATTATTTGATATATTTCTCGGGCGCATTTTGATTTGAATGATGTGCTCTAGTTATGACGTGACAAACATAGCTGTGAATTCCTCTCTGTCATCATTCATTCAACTTTAAAACTGTTTATTTTTATATTATATCCCCACATTGCCTTCTTTGTCAGCCTCTTCTGAGTTGCATTTAAAGTATGTTCGTAAATAAAGATTTGAGAAATTAAAAAAGACCAATTAAGTTAGTAACCATCGTCACGCTAGTATATGTAGGTACTTTGTTAGATTGGGACTCGCGCTAAATGTCTGTTGGGCTCGGTGCTTTCCCGCGTTTTACTTAAAAGCGGTTAGTTAATGAAACTGATACAACATTAATAACTCATTTAAATGATTAAGTAGACGACATCTAAACTTGATAATTGCATTTGTTTACGTCTGCAAACGTGCCTGCCCAAACCCTAACGCCTTACCTTAATTCCTACCCCTGCCCAAACCCTGCCCTGATCCTAATTTTAAACCTTGCCCAAATCCTAAACCTAATTCCTTACACTGCCTTAACCCTAAACCTGCACTTACCCTAACCCTAACCCTAACCCCCTTACCGTAATTCCTAAATCTGCCCTTACCTTAACCCTGCCATTACCCTAATTCCTACCCCTGCCCAAACCCTAACCCTGCCCTTATCTTAATCCCTAACTCTGCCCTTACCCTAATCCTGCCCTTACTCTTATTCATAACCGTACCCACACCCTAATCCTGAACCCTAGTAAAAGCAACAATAATAATCACTAAAAACTATTAAAAAATTGAGCTGATTCGGGCATCAGACAGGGCGAGTGTTCTAGAGAGATTGAGAAAAATTATCGGTGCTCTGGGCCAACCATAACAAAACTTGTCTCATTTTCTGTAAATAAATGATTGTATGGTTTGTGTATGGATAGTGTGTCTTGACAACTAGCAAATATGCATCTGTATGTGTGTGCATTTGTATGTGTGTGCATTTGTATGTGTGTGCATTTGTATGTATGTGCATTTATTTGTATGTGCAGTGTCTTTGTTGAACTACTTTCCTGGAATATTTAAAAACTTGCCGCAAACAATGTCCGCCATGTTTGAATTGAAGTACCTGGACATTAATATAAATATTCTTCCCAAAATAAGATTAGCTAATGAAGCGATGCAATATAGACGCGTCGACCCCGACGTTCTCTGTAATATTTTTTTTCTCTGGGGAAATTTAAATACTGGCTTCATATATATATATATATATATATATATATATATATATATATATATATATATACCTTATTATACGAATATATGACGAGATTATGTGCAGTTGAAGCCATCCAAGAAATATGTTGTATAATTCCCTTAACTTCGGATTACGCTACTTTTCTTTTAATACCGGTATTTTACCTAGCTCGAACCATTAATACAACGCAAATAAATGATCGAACAACTAATGTAAACAATGAAAGATGCTTAAAAACGTGACATATATAATTACTAGTCGAACTACTTGCGCCGAAACGAGCTTAAATATTTCACATGACTGTAGCGTTTGCAGCGTTTTTTTAAATGCTAAACATTTCATGCGTTTTTGTTGTTGCTATTGTTTGTTAGTTGATTAAGTTAGTAGCATACAAAACAATTAAAACAGGCACCCAGGTTTCGATGTGGAGTGAAGATGGCATTAGTTTCCTTTTGTCAATGGGGTCGTAGTGTTTATGATACATAAAAACAAATTGAGGGGGATGCAAACATTTCTTTTTTTTCTTTTTTTAACCTAAAAATATTTCCATTTATGATAGTGACACTACATGAATGAGCACTATTTTGTTTTACTGACACGACAGGGGCAAATTAATATGAGTTTATAAGTATGCGAACTGGCGTGGAGATAGGTACATATATAGTATGTGCATCTTTGCCGAGAGAGGTAAGTACAGGGTGGGCCAAAATAAGGGTCCTATCTTTAAATTTGAATAACTTGAATTTGAATAACTTCCCCAAAATAAAAGTTAAACTCACCAAACTTTATGTGTGTGTAGACTGACCCTTCCGAGATTTTTTGAAATAAACAAAACAAATTTTAGCCGAAAAACACTTCTTAAAACTTACAAAAACTAAAGTATTGTTTTTTACACTGTTTTGAGTTTTTTAAGCAAAAATAATGTTTTCTAAATGAGGGTACGTTCCTTAGGGCTAATACGGCTCATGCTTACTTCGGAAGGGGTCCTTTACTTATTCTAAAAAAAATATATAAAAATCAATAAATAAAAAAGTTATGAATTTTTTAAAATAGGACCCTTATTTTTGCCCACCCTGTATATAGTATGCGCACCGGAGCGGCGATAGGTACATATATAGTATGTGCACCAGGGTGGCAATAGGTACGTATATAGTAGCGCATAGGGGTGACAATAAGTACGTATATTGCATGTGCACAGGGGCGGAAATAAGTACTATATAGCATGCGCACCGGGGCTGCGATCAGTACGTATATAGCACGCGCACCGGGGTGACGATAGGTACGTATTTAGCATTCGCACCGGGGCGGCGATAAGTACGTATTTAGCATTCGCACCGGAGCGGCGATAGGTACGTATTTAGCATTCGCACCGGGGCGGCGATAAGTATGTATTTAGCATTCAGGAATGGCGACAGGTACGTATACAGCATGTGCACATGGGAGGCAATAAGTACGCATATAGCATGTGTACCGGGGCGGTGATAGGTATGTATTTAGCATTCGCTCCGTGGCTATGGGTACGTATTTAACATTCGAACCGGGCCGGCGACATGTACGTATTTAGCATTCGCACCGGGGTGGCAATATGTACATATTAAGTATTCGCATTGGGGCAGTGATAGGTACTTATGTAGTTTGAACACCGGGGCGGCAATATGTACGTATTTAGCATTCGCACCGGGGCGGGGTTAGGTACGTATGTAGCATTCGCACCGGGGCGGCGATAGGTATGTATTCAGATTCTGAATAGGGCGGCGATATGTACTTATATAGTATCTGTACCTAGGCGGTGATAGGTACTTATATATTATCTGCACTTGGGCGGCGATAGTTACGTATATAGTATGAACACCGGGGCTGAGTTAAGTACCTATATAGAAGGCGCAGACAGAGGTGGGACTTTTCATAGAAATATGTCATACTATTGCCTTGGGCAACGTAGGAGGAATGGTGGAGAACAAACAACTTTCGCAAAAGGCAAAATTTGAAAGTAGCGGTGAAATGGGGCGACCATTGTATCGAGGCATAGCCTTTACAAAAGTAGTGACATTGCATGAAAAATGCCAGTATAGTGAAATCATATGCCCTTAAAAGGGTTAAGATGAAAATTAATGTACACTAAACACTAAATGTACAAAAGCAAAGAAATTCCCACATTTTTACACGCCGAAACGAGGTTAAATATTGCACCCGACTGCAGCGTGTGCAGTGGTTTGTAAAATACAATACATTTCATGCGTTTTTGTTGTTGCTATTTTTTGTTAGTTGCTTTAGTTAGGACATACCAAACAAATAAAACAGGTACCCAGGTTACGATGTGAACTTAAGATGGCATTTGTTTCCTTTTGTCAATAAGGTCGTAGGGGTTTTGGGGAGTGAGTCCATCTCCTCAAAATGTGTGTTTTCGGTGGCAGACATGTTTTAAAGGACATATAAATCCACTAGCTTTACTATTAATTACTTCAGTATTGAGCACCATTCCAACGGATATATTAACATAAGTAGTAAGCCTAACCTCATTATATATATATATATATACATATATATATATATATATATATATATATAATATTTATGTTTTGTAGCCCCTAGAAAACCTCTTGTTGGGCACTGTAAGTGTAGTATTAACACAGCATGACGTCGCTAGCTCTAAATACATCGTTCCTTTCATTAAGTTGAACGCTCTTATGACGTCAAGCCGCCTAAATAAGTGTTCAAATTATCACCTTTTATTTAGCTATCCAGCGGTGGCCGAGTAGTTCTAGGTGTCGGGATTTGAAGTTGTAAAATACTCGTAGCCAGGTGTTCCGAATTACGCAACTAATCGTGAATATTGATATCTCTATGCTGATGAGTCCCGATTAAAAATGACGAAACGTACACGTACATAGTTAATAAACAAAAAAACACATATATATATATATATATATATATATATATATATGTGTGTGTGTGTGTGTGTGTGTAATTTTTTGTGTTAGATAAAGTGCCTTGAAAACTCATGTGATCCAAGGTAGTACCTTTGTTGCAATTTAACGACTGTTTCGTCGTAATACGAACATACATGGTCATACAACCGGTATTTTGCACCAAGTACGACAAGAGAGGAGTTATTCCATTTCTGATTCTAAGTGATTAATCCATATATCATATCATGCTGTTTTTCCCCCCACAAAAATAGTTGGCTTCATCGTTGTAGCGGTCGGGTAAGGGTCGCAGATATCTACAAGATAGTGTTCATTAGCATAAGTAACCTGAAATGACAAATGATTCGCAACATTTATTATATGGCAACACGGGTTGTAGTTGCATATTCATGACGGCTCTTAAAATTCACTATTTCTTTTTAATGATGTTACATAAGCAGCCAACAAAGATTGCAAACCATTTAAACTAAAACATAATGCAGTTTCCTCATCGTTGATGACAAATGATGAATTGAAATGAATTCATCCGTAAGCACTTATTTATTCACTAATTCAACATTTTGGTTATTCAGATACATTTTTCATCTACAGTGTTATTATCACAACGTTTCAGCCTTCCTCAGGTGTATCTATTCGAACTCTGGAATATTTCTGTCGAACTCGGGAATCTAGACGTATCACAGAATCCAACACCATCAAACAACGAAATGGCTTCTATAATCTATCCCCCTTAATAAGCAAAATTATCCTGACCGAACAAAAACTGAACCTAGATCATGGCTAACCTCTCTTTCTCTTCGCTCTCAATTGTACTTACATACAAGTTCCCGCGTACACACCCAAGCACCCCCACATACATTCCTGACATAACCAGCTGGTCAAATACTCCTAGTCGCCAAAAATTTCACACTTAACCACAACAACATCTCCCCTATCCCCCTCACCCATTTCAGCCTTTCGACTACTTCTTTAACACTCTTACCCATCCATCCCTCCCACTTTCAAATTACCTTCATTTCTCCAAATCTTATCTAAAATTATGACACTGCATACACACTAAAACACAGAGCCCCCTCCCCTCCTCTTCCCCCACCCCTCAACTTGTTGACTAACAGCCATCCACATTAAGTTAATTAACTCCCACACCGCCACTTTTTGACTCACAGCCATCTACATTAATCTCATTCCCTCTGTGGCTACTACATCTTCTCATTAACCCATCATGTCAACCCAATATTTTCATGTACTTGCATGACATTTTTCTTAAAATTATCATCCTGAAGAAGTCTTACAAATATAGACGATATGTTGATGAATACATAAAAAAACATCTTTTGGTTTTTCCTCTTTCATTTCCCATTGCGTCGTAATATTGTTATCCTTCCTTTCTCATATATATATATATATATATATATATATATATATATATATATATATAAGAAAGGGAGGATTATGGTATCAAGGATTAATTAAGTAATTGATTCATTTGCGCTCCTCAATCAAACTTAAACATGACTTTTCTCACGTAACAGTGTTATATCAAATAACGTATATTTGTAATCAGTTTGTTTTGTTTGATCAATATAACCAAGGGGCAAATGTATGTAATCATCCCAATATCTTTCACGCAATCCATTTCAAATCTGAAGTAGTGGCATAGCCAAATTACCGACGGCCTAAACACAGTTCAAGTGCCCTCGAATGTCGATGACGATACTTAGATGTTGAACGACTTGTATAGAGATGAGACGTTTATAAACACGTATTGATTCCATCTGTTCAGATTCCGCGATGAATTACCATGTAACATTCAACGTAACTCATTAGCAAATATCAGTATTACACACATACAATAGCATTTTCTTTTACTCAACTATACTTTATGGTTGTGTTACTTATGCTTTGTTTGTCTCTGTTATGGTGTACCGACTTATTTCGGGTGGGGGGTACTTCATGGTATAGAGAACATACGTGTGGTTTTAGTTAAACTTTCAAATTAATTTACAACTCTTTAACAAGTTGACATCTATGAAGTGTCCTCGATTTTAACCTTTCGATTAGAAATCGAAGGCTTGGAAGTTTGACTAATTGGCTTGTATACAATGATGGTATTTACCTTGAAAAACATCTGAAGAAAGATTAAGTTTGTGTTCTAAAAGTTTGTTGGCGCTGCTCTTGACTGGAGAATAAAAAATTTTAATGTAGAATGAGATTGTGTTTCTTAATATTTTTTCAAATGTGTAATTTCGGCTTTTCCACTGCCAACTTATCTATGTAATTCCTGTGATGATAAGATTTTAATTTTGAAAAGCCTTGGCTTAAGGAAAGAAAAATAAACATGTTTTTACCGAGTACACCTTGCATCGAACAATCGAAGTTGAAATAAAGTTATCATTCGTACAATTTTATCCCTCATCTTTAATTTATATATATATATATATATATATATATATATATATATATATATATATATATATATATATATATATATATATATATATATAAATATATATGCGTGTGGCTAGTCTGATAATTTGCCATAAAAGTTAATGCGTTTTCTGATCATAAATATTACACAACCAAACGCTGGAAAACATAACGCCCGGGTTTTCTTTCATTAATTTTGTCGCTCGAAATATATGTTTAACATGTGCCAAACAATGGCTACGATAATATTGACCAGTCCTACTTACAAATACATCACCCTTATATCTCCAAATACATGGAACTTTCCCAACCCAATACGTTAAATGAAACAAAAAACTATATTACTCATACACACGGCGTCAAATCTCGATTTTGTGGGCGAAGGAAATGCGACAAGGCGCCGTCTGAATGAATCCAATAACGTAGCTGACATAAGATAATACATAATTTTGAATAAATATATCAAAATAAAGAAAACGAATGAAACAAAACCAATTTGTTTTTCCGGTGTTCATCTTGAAAAATGGATAAACTTTTATTAATAATAGAATATGACAAATAATATTGTTATTAGATAAAAGACGTATTACAAGCTAATCTAAAACTACACATATCAAAATTGTACATCTCATGAAGGATTAGTTTCTAAAGTTTCTCTTTTCTGTCGTATACCGCCTGATCGGACCATTATATGACTATGAGTCACATTTTATGAGATCTGAATATTAAAAACGACAAGAAGTATACAACCCTTAAAGAGGTTGAGGCAAAACTATGTAGGCGAATTCTAGTCATTGCCTTTTTTAACTGTAAGATTATATGGAGCTAGTTTGATATTTTGCCAATATAAATCTCCCTTTCTTAAGTAGAGTTTTTTTCTAAGTATATCGCCAACTGCCATTAGCTTTAAGGCATAGCTCATTGGGTAAAACTAATTCGAGCTCCCAGCACTTGACAATGTTTACATTGAGATATCACTTACATTCAGTCAGTGTCATATGATAGCGCAGGGTAAGAGGCGCCAACTGTCAGCTCGAGGGTTGAATTTCAATCCCGGCTTAAGGCACTAACTGGTCTAGCCGCACTGTAGAGGTGTGATACAGCGAAACAGTGTGTATGTGTATGACTATATAAAGCTCCCTTTCTTAGGTAGATATTATGTGTAAGGATATCGCCAACTGCCATTAGCTTTAAGGCATAGCTAATTGGGTAAAACTAATTCGAGCTCCCGGCACTTGACAATGTTTACATTGAGATAGTACTTACATTCAGTTAGTGTCATATGATAGCGCGGGAGAAGAGGCGCCGACTGTCAGCTGGACGGTTGAGTTTAAATCCCGGCTTGAGTCACGAGCTGGTCTAGCCACATTGAAGAGGTGTGATACCGCGAAACTGTATGTATGTGGATGATTCTCTCTCGCTCTCACTCTCTCTCTATCTATCTCTCTATATATATATATATATATGTATATATATATAAAATTGAGTACATTTTAAGAGAAACTATTCGACACGATATTGTAAGTTGCACGTTGATTTCTTTAATCTATTCTTAGTTTTTCATTCAGTATTATTATATGTGTTGTTCTCTTCGTATTGTGCGCTTATGCTTGCCCGTTGACTTTTCAACCTATATACATATGGATATTTACACAACTAATAATTCAGTACATATTACAGATTTCACCGGAAACACTCTAATATAATAATATCATGAATTTGTATCTGACCATTTCTAAAATATATATTTTCATGATCTACAAAATAGCAAAAGGCTTCATTATTGCACACTCGGCACAATCAGGCTAAAGAAAAAATGCATCCGTGTTTTGTAATTTATATTGAATAAGATTAAAGCAAGAATTTCCTTTTGCTTCCAGTGAAGAAAACACTGGAAGCAAAAGGAAATTATTGCTTTAATCTTTTTCAGTAAAAAGTCTTTTCGGATTACGTAATAGGTTAAAATGATAGCTAAAATATAAAAATCAGTAAATAAATATGGCATTGATGATTTTGATGTATGGTATCAATATCATAAATACCGTAAGTGATTGATACTTAATTAATAGACAACAATATGGTGAGGTGTACCATATCAGGGAAAAAAGAGGAAAATATAACAAAATATGAAGAGAAGAATGAAGAAAAAAACGGGAGAAATTAGATAAATATAAACTGTTTCGGTTTGTGTTAATTAGTTATTCATTTATATGTTCTTTGTCTTGCACTCTAGTGAAAAAAATAAAAGAAAAAAGGTGTTATAACCTAAATAGAATACGGTAGCATTTGGATTTTTCCATAGCCTTATTGTGGCGAACGCACACTGATAAAGCCTAGTTTGTATTTTGCATTTCATGAAAATATATATTTTCGGAATAATTAATATATTTTAATAATTTTATTAGCTCAGTCGTATTGTACACTATTAAACTACTAAATACACTTTTGTGTGAACTTAAATAATTATATCCATAGAGAGATAAAGAGAAGGCTTACACAAATCTGTGAGCCTATCTATTACACTTTCAGTTTACTTGAAACTGTATAAACTACAACATTTCCGTTAAAAAATGCTGATTGCATTAATTAAATATTCGATGTGTCTTTCCATCTATCAGAACAGATACGCCACTTTGTTTCAATTTACGATGTCCCTTAGATTGGAGTAAACTAATTAACAGAACATTAAGAGAAATATCTCCAGACTAAGTGGAAACGAGAAACTGTTTCAATAACGTATGTTTTTATTTAAATACATGTGGCACAACTATGACGAAGCTAAATGACCTTGGCTTTTAAAGAATGACGCTATTTACAAATCTACAAAACTATTTTCTTAACTTAATAAAAAACATTTTTTTTTTACTCAAGTTCAAACTTTGCTTTAAAATTTCAATAAATAACATAATGAATTCTTCTGATGTAATGGCTTCCCAACGAGGGCAGGTTTAATAGCAAGGTAACTTATTAGTGTGGGTAAAAACACATATCCCCATACAGGGACACTGTATTAGTACCAAAAAATTACCTCAGTTTGTAAGGATTTATTAGCCAAACAATGATTTCATCTTACTCTAATGACTTAAATTAATTACAGTGATATGTGTTTTTTACTAATTTAACTGTTAATTTTTTTTTTCAATTTTAACCATTATTTATTGTCCCACCGAGCAACGACGAGTCCGACCTTATAGAAGGCCTGTTTACTGGAAATATAAAGTAACAAACGAGACATTTTGACCCCTCCCTTTACTTAAAAATTCATTTAAATTAATTAACGATCACTGAATATAATTAAACCATTACTTAATTAGAAATCTTATTGCAAATGTATTATTTCGTGTAATTATCACAGGCTAGACATGAAACGTTAAATTAATACTTAATAATAAAATAGTGTTGTCCAAATTTTTTCAATTTTTAAAACATGAACACTTTTTGGGGAAAAATAATTTGTCTGATTTAATATTCATTCATTACATGAGTTCATTCTTTCCGGCTTATTTTTTATGTTTAAATTAACACAACATCAATAATTCAACTAATTAATAAGACATTTATGGAAATAAATTAAAATGTGTTTTTTGTTGTTTACGGATACTTTAACTGATATCTTATTTGTTTGGGTATACTGTTGTAAAACTTGTGTATGTTTATATTCATTTCTTGTGTGTGTATGCGTTGGTTCATGGACATATTTATATGCCTATGTGTCGGTATTATATATATATATATGTATGTATAAAAAATGTATACATGTGTCTGGGTATATATGTATATATATATATATATATATATATATATATATATGTGTATGTGTTTTGTATGTATGTTGTGTATATCCGGTTATAGATATATGCGTATATGTTTGTGTTTAGTATTTATATTTGTATAGTTTGTGTAATATATTTTATGTATGTACGTGTATATATGAATTTGTGTGCACTTTGTATATATATGTATATATATATATATATGTGTGTGTGTGTATGTGTATATATTTATGGGTGTATCGTCTGAGTGTGTATGTATATATATATATATATATATATATATATAGGTACATATTTTTAAGAACAACTATTTTTAAGAACAACTATTTTTAAGAACAACTATTTATGCGTTAAAATGTGTATGTGTGTGTACATGTGTACCTCTGTGTATAGATATATGCATCTATGTGTGTGTGTACATGTGCATATGTGTATAAATATATGTATATGTGTATGTTTGTATATATATGTGTGTGTGTTTATGGATTTGCTGGTGCACACGTGTGTATTTCATATATTGAAATTATTTTATTGAATATATATTCATCCGCACGTGTGTATTTGATATATTGTCAATATATTCATGTTTGAAAGTGGATATGTGTGTGTGTCCATGTTTAGATGTGTATGTATATTTATGTATGTTTATTTATATGTAGTTGTGTCTATTAAATTTGTTCACATACGTGTATTTTATATAAAGATCAGATATTTATGCCTAAATAGGTTGGTAAAACTTTGAAAGGTGAAATAGAGTTGAAAGGAATCCAAGCTAAGTAGGTAATAAAACAAGGAAAAGAGGATAGGCAGGTCATAAAAAGAATAAAAAAGATAGTAACGAAATGAAAGAGTAAACAAGTAAAATAGGTAATCCGATACTAATTCATAAAAAATAACCAATCCCCAACAAAGATTTATTTAAAAGAAAAAGGTATCCAAATCTATCCCACTTCTCAGAAGTATTTGGTCTGAAGAGGTTGACTCTCTGTGAAGAGTAAAACCGAAACATGTATGCACATATGTAACCAATAATATTTGTATAAATAAACATTTATACTTATATATATATATATATATATATATATATATATATATATATATATATATATATATATATAGTCTCGGAAGTTTCTCAACCATTAAAACTATAGTAAAAAAAACAACAAAAAAAACTTATAGTCCCAAGTCTTTCAGTGGAAAATCACTCATGTAAGTCAATTTATTTTTTACAGTTATTATATTAGTTTATTTCTAACACTATTTTAAGGGATCATCAGTTGGTTACCATATTAACTATTACATTGCCATCTAAATACGTATTGATTTAATCCTCGCGGAATCTTCAGTGTTGAGATAACTGAAATATATTTTATATCGTATTGTTTATTTTGTGATTTTTTATGAGAGTTGAAATAGGATGTATATATATATATATATATATATATATATATATATATATATATATATATATATATATATATATAAGAACTATTAAATAATTATCCAAATACGTATACATTTCATCTTTGCGGAATCTTCAGTGGGGAGATAACTGTGAAAATCCGTCGCACGATCCGAACGTCGAAACAGGAGTCACTTTCAACTGAATTCCGACTATCTTAACTAATTTCAACTGTTAGACGACAAGTAGAGAAACATCTTAATACTTCGGGGCATACATACAATCGTCACTTTTTGAGTTCGAGTCAAACAGAAATT
>OY744555.1:41378210-41480710 GCA_963556195.1 Sepiola atlantica
TTGAAAAATGTTTTTTTCAACATTTATTTATTATTTTGTTATTTTATCATTTTATAATTGTATATAACGAGTTTTCATCAGATATGTAATTCCATTTGAAGAAATGTCTTTCGATTTGAAAGAGTGTTGTTTCATTTGAGGAATATATATATATATATATATATATATATATATATATATATATGTATATGTGTTTGTGTATGTATATATATATATATATTGCCTTCACCTTCTCTCATTTAAAGCTGATTCAAGTAATCTTCAATATGTTCATGTCTCTCGGAGTATTTATAATAAAAACTGATACAACTTTTAGTGTTGTCGCTTGTTTAATTTTTCCATCTAATTTCCATAGAATCAATTATGTAAAATAGATTGCAAAGTAATACATCTCTTTATTCTTACATTATCAATCAGAATAAAATATATGTCAATACATGTTGTTTTCTTAGTTATGCCAAATCAATGACTTAACAGATATGCCAACGTTTATGTTTTATCGAATCAAATAAAAGAGGAATTAAATTGTTAGGTATTTTGATCCAACGGGCCACGGGTACGTCTAGTAGATTATATTTAATCATCCATTTTTTCAAACATTCTTATTGTTATTCATCGAGACAACTGGATCGTATTGGCAGAAAAATACTTCATTTACCTAATCCTACAAATCATGTTTGAAATGATAACACGATATTTAAACATTTAGATTACATTGTGAATTATCTTACGCAGGTGTTATATTTTGTAAAAAAAACATTGAAAAAGAGAGAATTACTCCATAAAGAATAATGAAACATTGAATCGCGGAAGCGTTAATAATTATTTTGGGAGACGTTCGTCCATATTATTATATATATTGTCATATACATTCATGATATTTTTTTAATATGAAAATAAACTACGAAATAATTGAATGAATTCTTTGTTAACGCTTCATAAGAATAGATAGTTCTTGAGAATTTTGAAGTTAATAAGGGCCTTTCATTGTGGGAAATTACCTGCCGGGGACAAAAACCAATATTGAGTTAATAACTATTGATTATCTCATAGGATGAAGAGGTTATTCTTTACCTGACATCTTCAGAAGTGTGAATAAGTTATTGAAGATATCAAAAGTCAATCTATCAAGGTTTACAATGTAACCGCTTGCAGGAGTAATGTTTGTCAGTTTATTTGAATGAGTAATACTAGAGTTATCACAGTTATTAACAAGCGTTAACGGTTGAATAATAGGCAACACATGAAAACAAATAAAAACTTATGAATATTAACACTTTCAATTCTTTTTCAAAGAAAGAAAATCATACAAGGCATACAATTATAGTTGTTCTGAGAATAGATTTTGAGTGTTGGTGGTTGGAAAATGTCACTTAGCTGGTGAGATTGCTTGTACTATATACAAGTTAAAACTGCGAAGTTGTGTAGAAAAACGTTGAGTTGTGAATGGAACAGTTATGTATAGGTGAGATGCAGACTGTGTGAACAAAGAGACGAAACAGTAAATCATATAATAAGTTAATGTAGCAAACTCGCCCAAAAAAGAATACAAGAATTGACTGTGTGGGAAAAGCAGTACACTGGAAACTGTGCAAAAAATTGAATTTCGAATACGAAGACAAATCGTACAAACATTAACCAGAAAGAGTACGGGAAAACGAAACTCACAACCTCCTCTCGGATATGGATATAAAAACAGATACACTCATACAAGCAAGGAGACCTGATGTTATTATAATCGACAAGAAAGAAAACATTTGTAAAATCGTAGACTTCGATGTTCCAGCAGTCCACAGTCAAAGAGACGGAAAAACGAAGTAAATACAAAGAACTTACCAGAAGAACTGAAAGGAATATGGATCATGAAGAAAGTCAGTATAATACCAATAACCGTAGGGGCACGAGGACAATAATCCTTTTTTTTAATCTAGAGAAAAGACTAGGATAATTTGAAATCCAAGGTGCCATCGAAACCATACAAAGAACGGCAATGATCAAAACAGCTGCAATTTTTAGAAAAATCCTTGAATCCGGAAACCAATCCGCATAAACTACAAACAGTAACCAATCACAAGTGAGAAAACAAAATCACACGAAAAACATAACAATACGGACCAATGAACAGAAAACTGCAAGAAACATCATTTCATGATGTCCCCCCACTAATAAATTACACCGGTCTCAGCTAAAACCACACAAAAATGAGCCAAGGAACATGAATTACAAGAAACAGTACAAGGGAAAACAAAAATAAATTAAATTAAATTAAATAAATTGAAAAAAATTTAAAATTAAAAAATTAAATTTGAAAAAAAGTGCCGGCCTAGTCTTAGCGACCTAGCAAATGATTTGTAGAAGAGGAGGAGGAGGAGGAGGAGGAAGAGGAGGAGGAGGAGGAGGAAGAGGAGGATGAGAAAACCGAGGAGGGACATCACAACCAAACCTCCACTGGAAAAGTGCGGAGAATGTTGGGACCTTGAAGAACTTATTGCCACTATAATCCCAAAGAAGACAAATGGTCCTTACCAGAGAGAAATCAATGGTAAGAGACTGTTGCGATACTGCAAGTTAATTTACAGTAGTTATCGAAAAGAGGCTTATTATTATTAGACCGACAATTATTATTGTTATTATTATTATTATTATTATTATTATTATTATTATTATTATTATTATCATTATTATTATTATTATTATTATTAGCATTATTATTAGCATTATTAGTAATAATAATAATAATAATAGTGGTAGTAGTAATAATAATAATAATAATAATAATAATAATAATAATAATAATAATAATAATAATAATAATGCGGAAAACGTTCCACATAAGACGCGAAAGCCTACCCAATCAGATGCAAGGTGAAATAGGAAGAAAACAAAATCACATAAAGATCACAACAAGAACTGAAGGAACGGAAACTGTAAAAAAAAACTAAAGTCATGGTACCAGCACCGGCTGATAAGACACAAAACAATCGTGAAGGGTCAAACAGGATGGAAAGTCCGAGGAGGGATAGCACCAGCCAGACCTCCGCTGGAAGAGGGCGGAGAGCACTGAGACATTAGGGAGGCTTATAGACATCCAACTGTTAGAGAAGATCAATGGTCTTTACCAACGAGACATCGATGGTAAGCGTCTGTTGTGATAACGCAAATTCATTTGCAGTAGTTATTGAAAGAGGTCGACAGCACTATACATCTGGGAATACTTGTTGTCATTCAGACTCTAGGGAACACCACTGGTGATTATCAGCGAGCAATCACTGATTACTACCTGTGTGAGAACCTCTACTCCTTACTAATACTACTACTACTACTACTACTACTACTGCTACTACTACTACTGCTGCTACTACTACTACTACTACTAACAATAATAATAATAATAATACTAATACTGCTACTACTACTACTAATAATAATAATAATAACTACCTGGGGAATGTGGAAAGATGACCTATACTAGTAGAAAATATGAGAAGATACTTGTAGTAGCTTTGGAAGAAACTTGTATGTAGCTGGTGAGAAGAACTTCACATGTAGAAGTTGTGACTAAAATATTTACCGGTTTAGAGGGAAACAGAGGCCGCGTTGACCAAACAAAATGTATGTAATGATCATCTGATGGTCATATGAAGTAGGAAAACTAAAGATGACTGCAGACGCACGAACATAGTGTAGAATCTGTTTCGCGTTCTTTATTCTGGACCGATAGACTGTAATTATAATGGATGTGTTTGTATTGTAAAAATTGTATTGATGTGAATCTATAGCCTGCTACTAGGCAAAACATCGACCTACGAAAAGGGTGGATGAAGTAGGAGTTTGTGAACTATAGAATATTCAATTCATCAGGATTAATATTGGTGTTAATTAAATTATCGATACAAGATTATGCATTTAACAATATTCACAAGTTCATAGACGAAATGGTCGATATAGTATATCGGATGTCGTTGATGACAAATATCATGTTTTAAATGAATTGACAAAAGTGTCTTTATACAACTTGAAATCATAAAAATGCTTTGCTAAAATGTATTAGAAAGGACTGTAACCAATTACAATTCCACGTAACGCATATAAACCCTGAAAATCTGGACATACTTGGTATCCTTCGGTAGTCAATCGTCTTTAATTCCTTAAACATATTTTAACACATAAATTATGTTATGCTGTGTTACATTTGCATGTTTCTTTATAAAACAACGATACAGGGTTTTACATATCGTATCCTACCCACCTACAACCATTAAATGACTAAAAAAAAGTTGATATGCTGTAAAACACAACGCTATGACTAAAACATAAAGTGCAACTAGAAACAACATCTCTCAACCAAATTACTCAATAAATTCCAACCTCTGGGGCTTAGTTGGTATCGATGCGGACTGAGAACCTGGGTGTGCCAGCTTCAAATCCAAGTCATTCCATTGAAAAACGCTCCCATTGTGTCAAATCTCCTGGAGGGGGGATACATAGACATCACATAAACACTTGTCCACGAGTGGCCTTGGCCTTGATAAAGTGGTGGTTTCTGTTTACATAAAAAAAAAAATAAATACTGGTACCAATACATACACTATTTGATAGAATCAAAGATCTACTTTCAAAGCGGCGCACCTGTTGAAAACATCTTTTTTTAAATTTCGTATGAATGATATATTCGAATATAGAACTAAATAGACCGAAACACCTGATGAATATGTCAGCTGATATGAAATATTGAAATATTGAAATATTGAAGTTGCTGATAAGAACTTATAGCAGCAAACATGAGGGAAGAAAGAAAGCTTACATCTTACCATGTTGATATGCGTCTCAGTCAAAAAGTTGATATGTTATCTTTTGCACGGAATTTGATTATGTAAAAAGTTGTGTTCTTGTTTTTGAACGTGAAAGATTTACCGAATGCAATATGCATTGTTAGACTTAGCTTTTAAATCAAACATTAATAAAAAAAATTCCGGTTGAAACTAATCTTTCCGACACCTGGAGATTGTAAGGAAATCTATGACAAATCTTGAACTGTATTCTAACCGGCACATAGCAGTGCATATTAAAACACTCACACCGACACATACACACACACACACACACATACACACACACACATATATATATACATATATATATATATATATATGTATTTATATATACGAGAGAAAACTGTAATGTCTACTAAACACTGTCCTTAAGTAAGTCATAAGATATGTAACAGCTTATGAATAGTCGAATTAAATAAAATTAAAATGAATAGTGGTAGTTTATGTCTTATATATATCTATCTATATATATATATATATATATATATATATATATATATATATATATATATATATATATATGGGTGTGTGTGTATATGTTATATAAGCCCTCTTTCCGATGGGTGTATAAGTCATTATAAACCCGTTCTCTCGCTATGAGTCCAGATTCTAGATCATTTTTCAATAACACATTTGGAAGTTGGTGTAAGTTAATAAAAAAGGTTTGATTTTAATAGAAAGACATTCACATAAAATATCAGAGTGACAGTACACTTGTATACGCGTGAAAAAATAGAGAAAGGCAGATAAATAGATAGAAAATAGACCACTAGTCTCGTAAAACCTAGCTACATTGTACGCGACAGCCCCACCCTCACTGATGCTCATTAGGTAATGGCTACATTCGAGTCCGCTTAAACCACCCTGGCCGGAAGCTTTGACTCTGCTCGTGTCTTTCAATCGTAGGCGTGTCCCTTTTCTTCCTGAGATTGTCATGGGTGGATCTGCTATTGGTTTTTCATTCTCATCAAATACATCTTGATATTTCTGCTTCTTGAAAAGTCGGTTCTCTGTATCGCTCTAACCACATTTTTACACCTGAGGCTATTCATTATATCTACAAATCTACAAGTGAACCGTGTATACAGTACTTATTTAATATTTGGGCTGTTGAATATCTGCCCTTTGTGAGGGTTGTTTATAAGGTGCAAAACGTATCTGTAATTTGATTGGTCTTACCCTTTGTTCTTCTCTGCATTCTCGCTCACAGACGTGATGTTGCTAGTCTCAGTCTTTTCTATGAATACTATTATGACATGTGTTCTTCAAAATTATGTGATCTATTCCCCTCTTCTTTTGTTCCAGCTCGTTTGACTTGCATGTTCAGCGGTCTCCATTAATTCGCTGTTTTGATACCTCATTTTAGTACAACTTCCTATCCCAAGAGCTTCTTTCCAAGAACCGCAGGCTTGTAAAACACTTTTCTTGCTGAATGATGTTCCTCTACCTATACTCTTGGTCTCTTCAAGACTTAGCTCATTACCATATTTGTTCTTGTTAGCTCCTAACAGAAAGTGGCTTCATGCCTTGTCTAGAGCGATTTCTAAAAAAAAAGAAGATATTTTTCAGGTCCGTACCTCATTTCCGCATTCTTAATGTTCGGCTTTTTTTGTTTTTCTTTTTGTCACTCGTGTAATTCTATATTCATAAACTGGTCAAAAACATAAACACCCATTTAACATTCTATGTATTTTTCTTTTCTGTCAACAATCCAATTTTCTGTAAGATAGTTCTAGTACATAATATTACACTACCCAATCTTTAAACACGCTTCCGCTTTTACATTTTTTAACTCAGAAACGACTATTCTAACTCCATATTCGAGGGTTTGATCAATTTATATCCAGAGACGACCTCACATGACTTTTTCTCTAACCTTATTCAAACGATCTTTGATTAACACGACGCTGGCTTCAGGTGCATTTTTCTATCCTTCTGCCAATGAACACATTGACACTTCCGTCATGGCCTAATTATGGCACACAATGGAAGTCGTCTTCTATGCCTACATCAGTCCACATCATGTCTACAAAAACGAGTCGAATTTTTGGCCCTTTACTTCTTTAGACCAAACGATTCAAAATACTATTTTTTTCAATTTATTGGCTGACACTTATTAATCTAATCGAACACTTTTCTTAATGTTTGCTTAATTATTTTTTTCTCTTTTTCTCTCATCTGATACGTAACAAATAAAATACGAATTGGCGCGACAATGATTTCGACAAAAATTTCCTTTTCTCTTTCTCTATTTTTTCTATAAAAAAAATACCCCATTCTTTCCTTTGTTTATTTTTTCTCTTTTCTTTTTTTCTCTCTCTTTCACAAAATAACTTCGAACAAAATTTATAAGACACCGTTCTCTTATTTTCTTAATACAAATATATGCGAAAAAGTCAGTAATTTTCTCTAATTCGCTGGATTTTACTCTTTTTCCCCATTTTCTCACAGAAATCCTCGAGAGTAAAAAAGGAAAAAAGGTTTACGTGTTCACGTCTTCACTCTTTTCTTCCTTTTATTCATTCCTTATGTATGCTGTTTTTTCGACGTAATGGTGTTAAGGGTTTATTTTTATTATAAAGGTTTAAGGGTTTATTTTAATTTAAAAAAAAAACCTTTAAAATACTTGACAAAATATACTTTCTCACTCTTTTATACCTGAAAATAACAAACAAAATAAACAATTAGAATGAGTGAAATAAAAATTCATCTTTACTGACTATAAATAAAACTGGAAGCCGGAATAACTTACTGATGAGATTTATTTAACTTTTCGTTACTTAGTGATACAGAAGGGGGATAACATATTCACTTCTAATACACTACACGGATGTGGGATATTCCATTATTAAGAAAGAGGTGAGATGGGCATCAATTATGTTTGATACTACACTGGAATTCAATGTAAGTTGATCTTATACCGCAATACAAAAGAAAAAAAGAAAAGGGGAACCTACATTCTGTGCACTCACAGTTCTTTCCTCATACTCTTAATATCCCACAAAACAGTTAATAAATGAAATTAAAATAAAAATTATTTAAATACGAATCCAACAATAAATAAAATATCAATTCTTTCTTTATTTTCCACAGTGCGAACAAAAACAAAGAGAACCACAAACTGCGAAAGTTTTGTGCACACACATGTACACAGCAAGTTTTCTTTGTTTTTTCACGCATTCAGTTCATTTATTTATTTTTTGTCTATTTTCTTAATAAATTAAGCGGATATTATTCACAGTATGAAAAGTTATACTGATACATGTATTTGTCTCTTTTTCTTTTTCTTTGTGAAGTGCATATTTGTATGACACCGTTTTCTTTCTATGTCGTTTTTTTCTTAGACAGAACAAAGTGCGTGTTCTGCTTTCTTAGTGCATCTTAGTGTGATAATGCCTCCATATATCTGCTTTCTACCTCATTTCTTTTTTTTTGTTTTTATTGGTTTTTGCTACTAAACTTTCGTGTCTTCTACTCTCAAAATGTGCGTCCCTTTTATATATATTTGTAAGTGCATAATTTGATATAATTGTCACTTACTGACAACTGTCTTTTATCTTCTTACATATCTACCCTCCCTCTCTCCCTCCCTCTCTCCCTCCCTCCCTCAAAACAGCAAAGCATATTATTTCACTTGTTAATACCTTCCTTTTTTCTTTTCAAGTTGTGTATGGTAACGGTTTTTTTCTTTTTTCTTATGTTGCGAAAGTTCCCTGCCATTGGCACGTCTGGTATATGTACCCGCAAACTATCATCCACCCGTGTGAGTCCAGCTTTTTGATCGGATGTAGATAAAATACTCGGATTAAACACTTGGTGCTAGTTAATAAAAACATTATTTTAAAAACTAGATAGTCACATAAAACATCAGAGCGACAGTCCACGTGTGTACTTGTGAGAAGAAGAAGAAGAAGAAGAAGAGAGAGAGGGAGAGAGGGGGAGAGAGAAGGGGAGAAGGACAGATCGTTTGTCTTGTTATACCTAGCAATATTTAACGCGACCGCCCCTTCCACACTTTCACTTAGGCTCATCAAAAGAACAGCGACCGTTTACGTCCACTTGCTGAATATTTCAGAAAAAAACATCAGAGTATCCTCCGGCCGGAACTAACGTAGCTTCATCCACTTAAGGTATGACTGAAACCCTACTATCCACACACGGACATGACTATCAAACACACACACACAAATATATATATATATATATATATATATATAATTGTTCAGAGTTGACTGCTTTCGATGGGAATCCGAGTAAGAGAGCTCAGCAAGGCAGGAACAAATTTAAAGGAAATTAACTTAACACACATTAGGGCTGCCCGCATTATTTTTTTATAATGCAGACAGTCATGATGTGAGTTTATTTTCTTTATAAATAAATATATATATATATATATATATATATACATATACCTGTATATATATATATGTATATATATATATATATATATATATATATATATATATATACATGTATATATATATGTATATATATATATATATATATATATATATATATATATATATATATATATATATATATATATATGAACGCAGAAGAAAATTTGCTTTTATATATAGGAATATTACATTGAGAATTCTTTTAAAAAATGGATTATTACAAGATCGCAATGCCTGCTTCTACGATAGATATTCTCTTTCTTTTATATATGAACGTAGATGATATTACTTTTATTTATATGAAGATTAACTTGAGCAGTTGTAAAGAGAAATGGATTGCTGCAACATCGCAAAACCCCTGCTAAGAATGGTGTCTCTTTATTCAATTCACGCATCGAGTTATGAAATGAATTGGGAAGAAGATACACATCACAGCTTTTATCCGAATGGACAAGTTTGAATGACATTCCAATTTCTAGGGGAAATGTTTTAAGACAATTCATCAATCCGGTTCCCGGGGGTAAATACCAGCAGAGTTTGGAAACATTAATCTGGTTAAATAGAGTGTGTATTGAGGTGACATGAAATAAAATAATACAAAACAAAATAAACAAAGATTATTTTACAACGAATAAGAAACAGGAATTGACTACTGATATGAGAATGTTCTGAATTTTTATGCTGAAATCATTATCGTAAAAGAAATTGAACAGGACACTTGACGAACGCCACTTCCAGGCATGAAACACAGCGGCATGTTGCTCTCTGTGGGACTAGTTCTAATTTCCTGAAGAATAGATAGATATATTCTTGGAAAATTTGAAACGTTGCATCAGCCATTCAGCTTCGATTAGATTGATAGAATCAGGAAAAAACAGAACCGGCAATAAAGTAACCATTACAAAATCATAGGTAATGCCTGGGATGTTGTCTGCTAAGATCGAGGCGTACAATACGATAATCAGATAAAATGGCTGAGTCTCTTGCAGAACTAAACCATTTAAACAGAATTGGACGAAAACAAAATACGCTTTTAAGCCAATCTAATTTTAAATAAATAAATAGCTCATTTCTTCTCCTCTCTTTCTCTATCTCTTCACCCTCTCTCTTTTTCATTTTCTCTCTCTTTCTCGTTATTTCTATCTATGAGTTAAGCACATTTTTATTGTTGCTCAATAAAGTTAAAAAAATAACGTTTTAAAATAAAGTTAAAAAATAACTTTTGAAAATCTGACCAAAAGTTTTTTTCTAAGTGCTTAAGAAAAACCAATGAAGATTGTGAATAAAAGAATTGGGGATATGCTCTAAATGGTAAAAGGACCCACATTTACCTATAAGAGACGAATTAAGAAAACTATATGACGATGTTGTAGCGGACAATACTACTGCAGAATATATAGAAGTCGTGTTTGACACGTTCAAGTTACAAAGTTCGACAAGTAGTATCTAAAAAAAAATACCGATTTCAGTGAAGTCGACCCAAAGAGAAGAAAGTATTGACTTCATACGAAGTAAGGCTTAAAAGGTGCTTGTTATGGTGTCAATTTATCTACCTATTTTTGGAATAAATATACGTATCCAGACACAATGAATACAGTTACGAATAAGCACTGTGACAGTTATTGATAGCAGTTATTCCCAGAGTATCGGAAGCATACTTTCTGTTACATACTTTTTTGACACACGTCTGTTAATTATACCACCGTGTTCGGCATTATTATACCGGGCCTTCGAGGCCACAACAAATACTAATAAGAAAACATATAACAATGCTAATACTACTAATACTTGTATTACTAAGATTACTAATAATAATACAAGTAATACGTATAATAATAATAATACTGATACAAATAATACTACTAATAATTATACTAATAATAACGATACTACTACTACTAACAATAATACAAATACTACAAGTAATAATAGTACTACTAATAATAATGATACTAATAATAATATCAAAATAATAATAATAACAGTAATAATAATAGTGATATTAGTTATAGTATTAATAATTATAATAATAATAATAATACTAATAATAATACTACTAATAATAATTAATAATTATAATTATAAAGATAATAAAAGTAATGATAATAATTATAAAAATGGTAATGATAATAATGATTATAAAATAGTAATAATAAGAATGGCAATAAGAGTAGTAATACTATTGTAATATCTTATTATTATCAAATATTAATATCAAATATTATTATCAACTATTATAATCAAATATTAATATCAAATATTATTATCAAATAGTATTATCAAATATTAATATCAAATATTATTATCAAATAGTATTATTAAATATTAATATCAAATATTATTATCAACTATTATAATCAAATATTAATGTCAAATATTATTATCAAATATTATTATCAAATATTAATATCAAATATTATTATCAAATAGTATTATCAAATATTAATATACTTACCTTGTTACGTAAAAATTTGATCTATTAAAATGTTCCTCTTTTTCTTGCATGCATTTAAACGGGTTAAACCATTTACGGATCCTTGAAAACTGACATTTTTGTAGTCCGCAAAAATCATATTATTTTCAGGGCACGTATCACATATGAGTCTACATATTCTACAGTATTCATGGGTTTGCAAAGCATATACATTTCCTCAAACGGTTTTATTCTTTTCTTTTTTATTCATAATTGTTCTGTTTTGTGCTTCATTTCTCTTCTAGGCAATTGCCTTTTCCGATATTTGTATTGAGAGAATTTAGAGATACACATGTTAGCATCTGTAATTAAAATTTATTTAACTATTCGAAAAAATATGTGGCCGTTGTGTCATCCATTAAGCTCGGGTTAGCTTGTTTGAATCCGGTAAATGAGAGTTTGAAAAGTCAGTTACGATGAACTTAATAAACGGCAATCTTAAGTTAGTAATTTTTTCTCGCTATTTCTTTCTCTTTCGATATATACTTTTTCAATATCTTTATATTACTCCAACTATCTTTCTGCTGTGCTCCTTTCCCCTGTGCAGCCTCGATTTAAATAGTTTAAAACACTGATGTTATAGCAACTATTGTTTAAATGGAATAGTCCAATAGAGATTTACAGAGTTTTATTACCTCCGAGTTGTTATAAACACATAGGGTTTGTGGCGGAAGTTGAATGCAGTAGAAAAGACGAGCTGTGATGTTACACCAAACACAGTAAACCCTTCCATAAAATTACTTCGTACACTCTAAACAATACATCAGTGTAAAGAATTAAACAGCCACACATGTCTTAACATAACAACAATCAACATAAATACAATAGTCCGAAACACGATAAGTAAAACGTTCTATAAATAACCATGATGTGAATAGTAATATAATAACAACAATAATAACAATTATCAATTGCAATTATATAAAATATCGATAGATACTGAATGGATATTTATTAAATTCAATATTAGAATACATAAATCTTATAGCGACAAAGCGTTTTACCTTTAGCGATTATTAGAAGGTCATCAAGCGTCAATTGCCAAGAGTCCAACGTTGACATTAATCGGCTTAACATAACATGCTACAGAGATTAGAAAAAATACATAAAATATAATACTAAGTCTGCTTCAAGGGAAGTAGGCTCCCTCCGACAGGCTTCTTACATGCATGCATCCTATATATCTATAACTTCACAATTCGACTATGCATGGCATATTTTGCCATATCTGAATTGTTACACCAACAAGTAGTCCTTCCCTCATTGACAGAGCGCAAAAAAGAGTGTCTGGCCTAATATGTCCTGCATTGTCTACCCAGCTCCCGTCTATGCCCTACCGATGCAATGTTGCAACACTGTGCTGCTTTGACAGGCAAGTCCACGGAATCTACTCTGAATAATTACTGCAATATGACATCTCTAAAATATCGTCTAAGCAAGACAAATCTGATGTAAGCATAAAAGCGGTCAGTTTTTTAGTTATTTAATGCCTTTTTATGAACACAAGATATAAAAATGTCTAAGAACAAATCTCATTCCATTATTTTTTTTCATTGATATCCGGGAATCAAAGAACATATTATATAACATTTTAAGAGAGTTGACTGTGAAGAATTTGTTTTTAATATTTTATTATTTTTTGTTAATGATATCGTTCACGATGAATTCATATAAAACCATCTAAATCAGATGACGTCGATATAATTGAATGTTGGTAAAAACTTATTAATTCACATACTGTATATATTTTTATATCTTTGTAGCAAGTTACAAATACATTAATAAAATAAAATTAAAACCAATATATTTGTAAAGGTATGCTCAATTTTATATAAAATAAACATTATTCGAACATTGAAACAGTCTTAACAAATTAATGTATGTGTCTGTGCCAAATAGCACATCACCACGACTGAAAAGAATAATAATGCAATAGTCCGAAAACCAATCAGAAGCATAGCTACCAAGAGCAGCAATCAAAAACGTATTTTTTCTAAATTTTATAACAGAAGGGGTTAAGGGTGAAGCCATCTTAATGATGTTAAATTTCATTTTCCCAAGATCGACTAGCATAACTGAAGTCGCCCTCTTACCGTACAATATGTACACATCAGAAGACTATACGTGGCGAGAAACCTGCACTTGCTCAGATAAGCTATATGAATACTACAAGGTGATATATCGCCTACTTATAACATGGCGACAGATTCAATTAGAGGCCCTTTTTGAAAAGTATTATTTATTGTGAAGCCCAGTAATAACATGGAAAAGTTATCTTACAAAACTGTCACATTTCCAAATGAATCAATTCGCCTGACTTCTATTTATCTGTCTCGCTCAGACACCGACGATTGCAACCACTTTGGAATACGATGAAATAAAACACTTACTCAATTAGCATAAAGCACTTAACGGATTAGGAAATCTATTTGTGTATGTTTAACAGTTTAATCAGTGAACCATTGACGCTTTAGTTTACAATAGCGTTTCAATCACTAAACTTGCATATTAAAAAACATGTATTTTAAATGCGTATAAGCATCTGTAATATAATTAAAGTGCGTATGTCTGTGTGTTTGCCACGCGTTTATTTGACGTACTATTTCAGGTGGTCTGTGACGTTTAGATTTAAAAAAACACTTTCATCGGTCTGTAACGCTTCAGTTGACAAAAAGCAGCGTCTTGTGTTGTCACCAAACATTTTTATATACTAGATCGTTTGTTTGTTACGCTTACGTTTAAAATGATATTCAGATTAGTCTGTTACTTCTCAGTTTTATTACATATTTCCATTGATTTGTAACGTTTATATTTCGAATAGCATATAATGCGTACGTTTGAAATTATATTCGCGTTGGTCTACGAGGAAAGGGTTAGGATAATATATGTATACGGTTGTAACGTTTAAGTAAAGTTGATGTGGAAATATAATGTTCATTTATGTTTGAAATAGAATTTCACTAATGTTTGAACTAACATTTACGTTCATCTGTCACGCTTAACACTTCAATATAATTTGCATCGGTCTCTCTCATTCTTAAGTTTGAAATATAATGTTCACTTATGTTTGAAATAGAATTTCACTAATGTTTGAACTAACATTTACGTTCGTCTGTCACGCTTAACACTTCAATATAATTTGCATCGGTCTCTCTCATTCTTAAGTTTGAAATATAATGTTCACTTATGTTTGAAATAGAATTTCACTAATGTTTGAACTAACATTTACGTTCGTCTGTCACGCTTAAACCTTCAATAGGATTTGCATCGGTCTCTCTCATTCTTAAGTGTGAAATATAATGTTCACTTATGTTTGAAATAGAATTTCACTAATGTTTGAACTAACATTTACGTTCGTCTGTCACGCTTAAAACTTCAATATAATTTGCATCGGTCTCTCTCATTCTTAAGTTTGAAATATAATGTTCACTTATGTTTGAAATAGAATTTCACTAATGTTTGAACTAACATTTACGTTCGTCTGTCACGCTAACACTTCAATATAATTTGCATCGGTCTCTCTCATTCTTAAGTTTGAAATATAATGTTCACTTATGTTTGAAATAGAATTTCACTAATGTTTGAACTAACATTTACGTTCGTCTGTCACGCTTAAAACTTCAATATAATTTGCATCGGTCTCTCTCATTCTTAAGTTTGAAATATAATGTTCACTTATGTTTGAAATAGAATTTCACTAATGTTTGAACTAACATTTACGTTCGTCTGTCACGCTTAAACCTTCAATAGGATTTGCATCGGTCTCTCTCATTCTTAAGTTTGAAATATAATGTTCACTTATGTTTGAAATAGCATTTCACTAATGTTTTAACTAGCATTTACGTTCGTCTGTCACGCTTAAAACTTCAATATAATTTGCATCGGTCTCTCTCATTCTTAAGTTTGAAATATAATGTTCACTTATGTTTGAAATAGAATTTCACTAATGTTTGAACTAACATTTACGTTCGTCTGTCACGCTTAAAACTTCAATATAATTTGCATCGGTCTCTCTCATTCTTAAGTTTGAAATATAATGTTCACTTATGTTTGAAATAGAATTTCACTAATGTTCGAACCAGCATTTACGTTCGTCTGTCACGCTTAAACCTTCAATAGGATCTGCATCGGTCTCTCTACTTCTTAAGTTTCAAATAGTATTTTGGTAGGTTTGGTAATTGAAAGTATTAACGCAACAGTTTTTTCAAGTAGTCTCGAAGTGGACATCCCGTATCATAGACGATAAGTGTGGAATCGCCCTTGTGCGCTAAAACATGAATATTATAGGAATGTGCTATGTAGAGGTTTTTAAAATGGGTATTAAATTTTATAGCGATTGAAGTTAGGTTTCATATTAACATATTAAGTATATTCTCTAAGAAAGAGCTTTGCTAATGATACATATCGTTAGGCTACAGACAAATGCGATTCTTCAACTGGTTTGATATCCTTTAGAACATTCCGAATTCGGATCAGCATAATATTACTCATTCTTATATTTTGAGCAGCATCGCCAAACCTTTATTTTTTCTAAGAAACTTTTATTAGTAAAAATGAATCATCCTTAAAACCAGTTGTTTGCCCCTTTACTTACTTGAGTTCGTATAAAATATGCGACATTCGTATACGTCTAACATTACTCATCCTTATACTATTTTTAAACAACTAACTTGCCCCCTCTAAAATATCCGCTATTTAGACCAGTCTAATATTTCTCAATGTTAGAATCAACTTCCAATTAATTGCCTCCAAAATATTCAGATTTATTTAGAATGACTCGGTGTGTAACGCTTCTTTTAATTATATAAAACACCCGACATTTGACTTCGCCTTATATTACTAACCCTTCCTGAGAATAAAATGATTCTAACCTAAAAATTACAGAACCCTAAAACATTCATTACCAGCTACTATATATATATATATATATTCATATATGTTTGGTTTTTGTTTGGGGGGATGCTTTTCATCGTTGTGCCGCCCGACGAGAAGGTGTATTCTCGAACATTGTTCCTGTTTCTTTTAGATACATTTGGGACTAAGTCTTTGCTATTTGGCTTAGTAGCAACACTACTGCGAAAATCTTATGAAGTGAAATACGTGTAGGAAAAAACTATTTAATTTGAATATATATGATAAATAAATAATCTTTGAAAGAAAAAGTATTTTGTGGTGATTATTGATCTCCTGAACGGAATGCTTTGATAAGCCTTCAACAAATCACATATAAATGCTCTATAGTCTGTAATCAAATATCATCGAGCTTATTTTATTGGCCTAATCCCGGTCTTCACTGAATAAACTATCTTCTAAGTGAAAAATCTAAAGCTCTCTTTCTCTCTCTCTCTCTCTCTCTTTCTCTCTCTCTCTCTCTCTCTCTCTCTCTCTCTCTCTATATATATATATATATATATATATATATATATATATATATATATAATTAACTTGTTACAAATATCCAGGGGGTATGAATCCGAAGGAAGTTGAAACCGGGTTTATGAGAGTGCTCAATGAAAATTCAGAGCAAAATATATATTTTTTGATTTTATTCCATTAGTTGCGACAAAACAAGTTTTGTTTCATTGGTGCAAATAGCGACCAACCTATCGGGCTGGCGAAGGAATTCAAATGGCCCTTCGCCCGCCCGATGAGTTGGTCGCTATTTGCACCAATGAAACAAAACTTGTTTTGTCACAACTAATGGAATAAAATCAATATATATATATATATATATATATATATATATATATATATATATATATATATATATATATATATATATATATATATGTGTGTGTGTGTACTGATAAAGAATACGATCAGGTCTCCGGTAATTTCGCGTCGGCAGTTTCAGGCTAGTTACGTAAACAGCTGGAAAAAGCCGACGCCAAAACTGCCAGACGATATATTCGAAAGGCGCCGCAGCGTTGTAATTAGATATAACAAAAACACTGAACACAAAAATGTAAAGAAATGAGCAAACAGTAACCGTCTGTTTAATTATATTAATTATATGTACTTTTAAACAAAGTAAACAACAGTTATGAATAAATCTTCTTTTTTTTTTTAAGAAAAGTTTCAAAAACATAATTATTTGGGGGGGGGCGAAAAATGTAAAACTTAGCAATTCCTCGAAGTTTTTTTAAACAAACAAAACATATGAAACTAACTGTTATTAATATATATTATTTTCTACTGGTACATATTGGATCCTGACCGACGAGGTTAGGGTAAGGTTAGAGTTAGGTTAGGGTAAGTGTTGATGTTTGTAGGTATCGGGTGAAAAGAATGTAAAAAAACGTTTCTTTCTTTTCACTTTAACCCTGACCAAATTTAAAAAAAAAACAATGCAAGAAACTGTTTTTTTTAGCCTAACCTTAACCCTAAATGATAAAAACAACCTAACATTAACCTAACCGTAACCTAGTTGTCTAGTTTCAAAAGCTGTACCAGTAAAAACAAAACAAAAACAATTGATCGAAACCTTCAGTATTTGACCCACGGCGTTTCGGGATTTTATAAAAAAAGTGTCAGTTCTTACGGAAGTCAGCCCTCTGCATTTTGTAGTCCTGCATTACCATGCAACCTTGTCCGTAAGCAACTTTTGCTATAATACATTTTTTTTAATAAAAAGAAACGACTCCTTCGGGAGATTGGATACGTTGATATAGCGTATTGAAATTAATTTTCTGTTTTGCACATTTTCTAGATTTAATGAATTTCTACGATTTTTTAGGAAACTTTCACTGCTAACTACTGACACCTGATTGGTCAATCGTGTCGACATCGTCCGGCTGCTTAGGTTATCTGCCCGAATGCTGCCGACGCAAAGCTGTAGAGATTGGTTCGTAGTCTGGATCAGTATCATATATATATATATATATATATATATATATATATATATATATATATATATATATATATATGTGTGTGTGCGTGTTTGTGTGTGTGTGTGTGTATGTATCGCTCACTTATTCACAAGACTCAAGGTCAGACCACGCGCATACGGACACACACGCGCGCAGACACCACTTCAATTTTTGGAGACGACAAAAAGCAATAAAAAGTATTAAATTTCAAAAGAAAATTTCCCGCACCCTAGAAGGCTGGGATGACCGATGGATCATGGATGGGTAACACGCACTTGACCAAGAGAAGCAGGAAAAATGACAAATAAAAAATAAAAATAAAAATCAAAGATACCCACACACCCGCAAACCCACGCATGCGCAAAAACAATAACAAATTCCTCAAATGAAACAACATTTGCTCAAATCGAAAGACATTTCTTCAAATGGATTTTCATATCTGATGAAAGCGGGTCACCGCTTGAAACGCGTTATATATAAAATCATAAAATGGTAAAATAATAAATAAATGTTGAAAAAAACAACAAAATAATAAATAAATGTTGAAAAAAACATTCTACAAATGTTGGTAGCCTTACTCCTTTACATATATATATATATATATATATATATATATATATATATAGTAGCTGGTAATGAATGTTTTAGGGTTCTGTAATTTTTTAGGTTAGAATCTTTTTATTCCAGGAATGGTTCTATTACGTTTAATATAAGTATCATTATGTCGTAACCCTCCTCCACAAATGCATACAATATACGTGAATCGGTGCACAACCCCCATAAGAGCTGTTGTCACACCTGGCTCATTGATCATGCATTTTCACGTCACTTATTCTATAAATGCGTAAAAATATGATTAAAACACTTTAAGAGCGTTTGATATAACACACAGTGAGGACTACGGGAGTTTGAATTACCTACTAGACACGATCCTCGAGTGTTTTTGATTTCTGTGTACAAGGGTTTGTCATGACAACTTCACATGAGGATACTTCACACGTACAAGTAAACCCTGCCCAAATACTCAAAATAACAAAGTATAACCCAAACCAGATGCCCTCAACACGGCTATACACTGGCTCATACGAGGAATGGTACACCTTTTCTAAGTAATGTTACACTATGTAATAGCATTTAGCTGGATACTCCACCAGACTAGATCAATTCTTGTCCATGAATCCGGTAAAACCAATAGACAACAAGAAAGACATACTATAATATAGTTAACTTATCAATTGAAAAGAAGAACAATTAATATCGTAAATTCTTTACTAAAGAAACGTTTGACAGGTAAAGAAGAGCTTCAATGGAATATTCGAATATATATGTATCTTATATAAAAATCAAGTGTAAGCACTAAGAAGGGGCCCCTCGATTTCTGAGAATATTGACAGAAGTAAAATTAACCATAAAAATAAATAGCTCAGTGAGAAGTGAGTGAATGGTTCGCTTACTTAGAATTTACGGTAATTATAAAGGATTGGATGTTTTAAGTTAACTCCATAACATAACATTTTGTGCCATTTAGTGTACACCAAAAGGCCTTCGAGAATAAGACATTTACAAATTCAGCTTTAATAAATTAAAAAAATATTTGTATGTTTTAAAACATAATGGATCGATATTTGCATATTGTACAACTAATATATACCGATAAGCAAACTTTTAAATCGGACAACACTGTATCGTTTCCGTCAATGTTTTTCTAACATTTGTAACGCTATACAGATAATATATCGTTTGAGTAAATGTGTCTAAACAAAGAAAAAGGAAAAGTATATGTCAGCTAATGGTACAATAAATATAATTTTTTTTTATTTCGGAAATAATGATAAGTCTGTCAGAAAACTAAGATACTAAAACGATCGCTAAGACCGGAAAATATATTCGCTGATAAATCATAATTTTTAATCTCCCAGACGGATTTTCACAATGATAAAATATATTCCCGTCATCTTCTTTCACTCTATGTAGCCATAAAAATGTACGAAGATAGAAACACGATAAAATACAAGAGATAAAACGAAATAGTGTTCATACATGTTTTATATGTACTCTTTTCTTGTGGCCGAAACACTTTTGTATTAATAAAGCTACTAGTCTATTTATGTTCTCACTGTTAACATTAGACTATTAGTATATTTGTGTTCCCACTGTGAGAATTAGACTACTAGTCTAGTTATGTTCTCACTGTGCTAATTAGACTACTAGTATATTTATGTTCTCACTGTGAAAATTAGACTACAAGTATATTTATGTTCTCAGTGTGAATATTAGACTACTATTATATTTATGTTCTCACTGTGATAATTAGACTACTAGTATATTTATGTTCTCACTTTGAAAATTAGACTACTATTATATTTATGTTCTCACTGTGAAAATTAGACTACTAGTGTATTTATGTACTCTAAGTGAAAATTAGACTACTATTATATTTATATTCTCACTGTGATAATTAGACTACTAGTATATTTATGTCCTCACTGTAAACTTTAGATTACTAGTATATTTATGTTCTCAATGAAAATCAGACAACTAGTCTATTTATGTTCTCACTGTGATAATTAGACTACTAGTATATTTGTGTTCCCGCTGTGAAAATTTTACTACTAGTCTATTTATGTTCTCACTTTGAAAATTAGACAACAATTCTATTTATGTTCTCACTGTGAATATTAGACTACTATTATATTTATGTTCTCACTGTGATAATTAGACTACTAGTATATTTATGTTCTCACTGTGAAAATAAGACTACTATTATATTTATGTTCTCACTGTGAAAATTAGACTATTAGTATATTGATGTTCTCACTGTGGAAATTAGACTACAATTCTATTTATGTTCTCACTGTGAATATTAGACTACTATTATATTTATGTTCTCACTGTGATAATTAGACTACTAGTATATTTATGTTCTCACTGTGAAAATTAGACTACTATTATATTTATGTTCTCACTGTGAAAATTAGACTACTAGTATATTTGTGTTCTCGCTGTGGAAATCATACTACAAGTCTATTTATGTTCTCACTTTGAAAATTAGACTACAATTCTATTTATGTTCTCACTGTGAATATTAGACTACTATTATATTTATGTTCTCACTGTGAAAATAAGACTACTAGTATATTTATGTACTCCCTGTGAAAATTAGACTACTATTATATTTATGTTCTCACTGTGAAAATTAGACTACTAGTATATTTATGTTCTCACTGTGAAAATTAGACTACTATTATATTTATGTTCTCACTGTGAAAATTAGACTACTAGTATATTTATGTTCTCACTGTGAAAATTAGACTACTATTATATTTATGTTCTAACTGTGAAAATTAGACTACGTGTATATTTATGTCCTCACTGTAAACTTTAGATTACTAGTATATTTATGTTCCCACTGTGAGAATTAGACTATTATTGTCTATTTATCTGAAAATCAGACTACTAGTATATTTATGTTCTCAATGAAAATCAGACTACTAGTATATTTATGTTCTCAGTGTGAAAATTAGACTACTAGTCTAGTTACGTTCTCACTGTGATAGGTAGACTACTAGTATATTTATGTTCTCGCTGTGAAAATTTTACAACTAGTCTATTTATGGTCTCACTGTAAAAATTAGACTATTATTCTATTCATGTTCTTACTGTGAAAATAAGACTACTAGTATATTACTGTTCTCGCTGTCAAAATTAGACTATTAGTCTATTGATATACTAACTGTGAAAATTAGACTACTAGTCTATTTATGTTCTCACTGTTAACATTATATTACTAGTATACTTATGTTCCCACTGTGAGAATTAGACTACTAGTCTATTTATGTTCGCGCTGTGAAAATTTGACTACAAGTCTATTTACGTTCTCACTGTGAAAATTAGACTACTAGTCTATTTATGTTCTCGCTGTGAAAATTAGACTACTATTATATTTATGTTCTCATTGTGAAAATTAGACTAGAAGTTTATTTATGTTTTCAGTGTGAAAATAAGACTACTAGTATACGTATGTTCTCGCTGTCAAAATTAGACTACTAGTATATTTATGTTCTCACTGAGAAAATTAGACTACTTGTCTATTGATATACTAACTGTGAAAATTAGACTACTATTATATGTATGTTCTCACTGTGAGAATTAGACTACTAGTCTATTTATGTCCTCGCTGTGAAACTTAGACTACTAGTCTATTTATGTTCTCGCTGTGAAACTTAGACTACTAGTCTATTTATGTTCTCACTGTGAAAATTTGATAACAAGTCTATTTATGTTCTCACTGTGAAAATTAGACTACTAGTCTATTTATGTTCTTACTGTGAAAATTAGACTACTAGTCTATTTATGTTCTCACTGTGAAAATCAGACTATGAGTCTATCTATGTTCTCACTGTGCTAATTAGACTACTAGTATATTTATGTTCTCACTGTGAAAATTAGACTACTAGTATATTTGTGTACTCGCTATGAAAATTAGACTACTAGTCTATTTATTCTCTAACTGTGAAAATGAAACTACTAGTCTATTCATGTTCTCACTGTGAAAATTAGACTACTAGTATATTCATGTTCTCACTGTGAAAATTAGACTACTAGTCTACTTAATTTCTCGCTATGAAAATTAGACTACTAGTCTATTCATGTTCTCACTGTGAAAATTAGACTACTAGTCTATTTATGTCCTCACATTGAAAATTAGACTACTAGTATAGTTATGTTCTCGCTGTGAAAATACTAGTATATTTATGTTCTTACTGTGAATATTAGACTACTAATATATTTATTATCTCACTGTCTCTTCAATTAAATGAAGTTTAGATCACTCGTGATTGTTACGTATGTTTTTTTACTCATAAACACATCATAAAAAATAATTAATCCTTTGTTACATAAAATAAAAGGTATAATTTAAGTAAATATTCGGAGACAATTAAGTTATTAGTATAATATTAAGAAAGACAAGCTAGCCTGTATTTTAAATAAATTACTTCGTTATCAGATAGTCAAAATAAGGAGAAGGTCACCAATCTATATGAACAGCTTTAGTTCACGATTGTCTCACAATCAGTCAGGAAAACTTTATACGCTTTAACATTATTTCTTACCAGCATAATTATTATTAGAAAAACACTTAAGCGAACCAACTCATATCCATGCTCATAACATAGTAGTCAATGATAACAGAATATATGAAGAGTCAGAATAGATTATTTATTTGTCAGATGTGAGCGTTCGAATTATGCAACCATGTAGACAGTTTTATTTCTACACTGATGATTCCATTAAGATTAAACGTATAAATAAAGATGATATTTTATAAAATAATTATATACATATATGATAAGATTTTGATCTTTGAAAAGCCTTTGCTTAAGGAAAAAATAATAAATATGTTCTTTACCGAGTACACCTTGCATTGAACAGTCCAAGTTGAAATACATTTTTACTTTGTACATGTGTATACCCTTTCTTTCACCTATCTTTATAATTGCTCTATATCGTATATTGAGCTTAAACCAGGTCACTATAGGTTCTATCTACTAAAAGTATACTTTTAGTGTTAATATTTTGTTATATATATATATATATGTATATATATATATATATATATATATATATATATATATATATATATATATATATCAGTGTTTTCATCTCTAAATCCTTCAAAGAAAAATGAAAGTATATTTCATTTTTGTTGATAATACTATATATACATTTTACATATGCTTATTATTGTCATCATTAGTAGTTGTAGTAGTAGTAGTAGTAGTTGTATTAGTAGTAGTATTTCTAGAATAAATACAAGTTTTGAAACAATTGCCAATGTCGATTTCTCAACTGCGCTTGCTCAAATCCGTGATTTTTTTTTCGCTTTTCCCCGCCATTATGTATGAAAGTCACGCATTTCAGTAGATTTCGGTCGCACATTCTACATTCAATAGAAGTTCAATTCTGTGCCAGAATGAAAAGGAAGTATCATTCGGCGCTATATAGGTTTGCCTCATGTTCGGAGAAGGACAATATTCGACAGGAAAAATAGTTGGAAATTGAAGGAACATGAAAACAAACACACAAGCGACATTTGAAGAACACAAGTGGACAGGAATAGGGAAGTGGGTAATAACGAATAACAGTTAATTTCGATATATGTTCGGTTCAAAAATATGTACAAAAGGCATACATACACAAATATATACAAAAGACATACATACACAAATATATACAAAAGACATACACACACATATATACAAAAGATATATATCTGTGGTAATATATGCAAAATACACGAATGGTAGAACGTTGATGTATGTGGATAATATTCAAATGTTATTATTATTATAAAAAAAATATGTATAGCTACTTTTAGGATGGTGCTTTAAGAGTAAATACACCAAGCAATCTTATCAAAGCTGCCGATATTGTTCGCTTCATAAATTATTTCTCGGCTGGTTTTATAGCTATTTAATTAGCCCTTTGTATAGAGCACCGGAAAATAAGAAAACGGTTACTCGTGTCCGGGGTTCGAATCGTGCGATCGGCTTAAGAGTTAGCTTCCACACTGATGATTCCATTAGGATGAAACGTATACGTATGTAGACAATAATTAAAATATTGATTATAAATCATATATATATATATATATATATATATATATATATATATATATATATATAGAGAGAGAGAGAGAGAGAGAGAGAGAGAGGGGGGAGAGAGAGAGTGATATGTGTGCCTGTGTGTTTGTATTTCCACAGAGAAATAGAAAAAATAGAAAATGTTGATCTAATGTGATCACACGATAAGTTTACCGTTCTCTTTTATTATTGCAAAAACTCCAGGAAAAAGCAGTAAAAATAGTATTTAGTTTCCTGTGCATCCAGACATCATAGCGTCGGTGGATACCTAAAACTCGCATCAGTTAACGATATCAGACGGTTGAAAGGTGTATATGCGTCACCTTCTTAAATAAAATCGATAAGTCCAAACTCTGCTCCATTAAACCGACTGGAACAGATTACAATTTTAACTTTTTCCGCTTGAAATGGTTTACAATGTTTAATTGTAGTGACATATTTTTAACTAGCGATTTAAACACGTCTTTTTCATGTAAATAGTTCATTTTAAATGTTTAAGTGTAGTGACATATTTTTGACTAGCGATTTAAACACGTCTTTTTCATGTAAATGTTTCATTTTTAATGTTTAAGTGTAGTGACATATTTTTGACTAGCAATTTAAACACGTCTTTTTCATGTAAATAGTTCATTTTAAATGTTTAAGTGTAGTGACATATTTTTGATTAGCGTTTTCGACACGTGGTTTTCCTTGAAATGGTTCATTTTAAATGTGTAATTGTAGTGACATATTTTTGACTAGCGATTTAAACACGTGTTTTTAATGTAAATGGTTCATTTTTAATGTGTAATTGTAGTGACCAATTATTGACTAGCGATTTAAATACGTGTTTTTCCTTGAAATAATTAATTTTAAATGTTTAATTGTAGTGACATATTTTTGACTAGCAATTTAAACACGTCTTTTTCATGTAAATGGTTCATTTTTAATGTGTAATTGTAGTGACATATTTTTGACAAGCGATTTAAACACGTGTTTTTCCTTGAAATGGTTCATTTTTAATGTGTAATTGTAGTGACATATTTTTGACTAGCGATTTAAACACGTGTTTTTCCTTGAAATAGTTCATTTTAAATGTTTAATTGTAGTGACATATTTTTGACTAGCGATTTAAACACGTCTTTTTCATGTAAATGGTTCATTTTTAATGTGTAATTGTAGTGACATATTTTTGACTAGCGATTTAAACACGTGTTTTTAATGTAAATGGTTCATTTTTAATGTGTAATTGTAGTGACATATTTTTGACTAGCAATTTAAACACGTGTTTTTCCTTGAAATGGTTCATTTTTAATGTGTAATTGTTGTGACATATTTTTGACTAGCAATTTAAACACGTCTTTTTCATGTAAATGGTTCACTTTTAATGTGTAATTGCAGTGACATATTTTTGCCTAGCGATTTAAACACGTGTTTTTCCTTGAAATGGTTCATTTTTAATGTGTAATTGTAGTGACATATTTTTGACTAGCAATTTAAACACGTCTTTTTCATGTAAATGGTTCATTTTTAATGTGTAATTGTAGTGACATATTTTTAACTAGCGATTTAAACACGTCTTTTTCAAATAAATAGTTCATTTTAAATGTTTAATTGTAGTGACATATTTTTGACTAGCGATTTAAACACGTGTTTTTCCTTGAAATGGTTCATTTTTAATGTGTAATTGTTGTGACATATTTTTCACTAGCGATTTAAACACGTGTTTTTCCTTGAAATTGTCCATTTTAAATGTTTAATTGTAGTGACATATTTTTGACTAGCGATTTAAACACGTGTTTTTAATGTAAATGGTTCATTTTTAATGTGTAATTGTAGTGACATATTTTTGACTAGCAATTTAAACACGTGTTTTTCCTTGAAATAGTTCATTTTAAATGTTTAATTGTAGTGACATATTTTTGACTAGCGATTTAAACACGTGTTTTTAATGTAAATGGTTCATTTTTAATGTGTAATTGTAGTGACATATTTTTGACTAGCGATTTAAACACGTGTTTTTCCTTGAAATAGTTCATTTTAAATGTTTAATTGTAGTGACATATTTTTGACTAGCGATTTAAACACGTGTTTTTAATGTAAATGGTTCATTTTTAATGTGTAATTGTAGTGGCATATTTTTTACTCGCGATTTAAACACGTGGTTTTCCTTGAAATGGTTCATTTTAAATGTTTAATTGTAGTGACATATTTTTGACTAGCGATTTAAACACGTGTTTTTAATGTAAATGGTTCATTTTTAATGTGTAATTGTAGTGACATATTTTTGACTAGCGATTTAAACACGTGTTTTTCCTTGAAATAGTTCATTTTAAATGTTTAATTGTAGTGACATATTTTTGACTAGCGATTTAAACACGTGTTTTTAATGTAAATGGTTCATTTTTAATGTGTAATTGTAGTGGCATATTTTTTACTAGCGATTTAAACACGTGGTTTTCCTTGAAATGGTTCATTTTAAATGTTTAATTGTAGTGACATATTTTTGACTAGCGATTTAAACACGTGTTTTTCCTTGAAATGGTTCATTTTAAATGTGTAATTGTAATGACATATTTTTGACTAGAGATTTAAACACGTGTTTTTCCTTGAAATGGTTCATTTTAAATGTGTAATTGTAATGACATATTTTTGACTAAAGATTTAAACACGTGTTTTTCCTTGAAATAGTTCATTTTAAATGTTTAAGTGTAGTGACATATTTTTGACTAGCGATTTAAACACGTGTTTTTCCTTGAAATGGTTCATTTTAAATGTGTAATTGTAATGACATATTTTTGACTAGCGATTTAAACACGTGGTTTTCCTTGAAATGGTTCATTTTAAATGTTAAAGTGTAGTGACATATTTTTGACTAGCGATTTAAACACGTGTTTTTCCTTGAAATGCTTCATTTTAAATGTGTAATTGTAATGACATATTTTTGACTAGTAATTTAAACACGTGTTTTTCCTTGAAATTGTTCATTTTAAATGTTTAAGTGTAGTGACATATTTTTGACTAGTGATTTTGAACACGTGTTTTTCCTTGAAATGGTTCATTTTAAATGTGTAATTGTAATGACATATTTTTGACTAGCGATTTAAACACGTGGTTTTCCTTGAAATGGTTCATTTTAAATGTTAAAGTGTAGTGACATATTTTTGACTAGCGATTTAAACACGTGTTTTTCCTTGAAATGCTTCATTTTAAATGTGTAATTGTAATGACATATTTTTGACTAGAGATTTAAACACGTGTTTTTCCTTGAAATTGTTCATTTTAAATGTTTAAGTGTAGTGACATATTTTTGACTAGCGATTTAAACACGTGTTTTTCCTTGAAATGGTTCATTTTAAATGTGTAATTGTAATGACATATTTTTGACTAGAGATTTAAACACGTGTTTTTCCTTGAAATGGTTCATTTTAAATGTTTAAGTGTAGTGATATATTTTTGACTAGCGATTTTGAACACGTGTTTTTCCTTGAAATGGTACATTTTAAATGTGTAATTGTAGTGACATATTTTTGACTAGCGATTTAAACACGTGGTTTTCCTTGAAATTGTTCATTTTAAATGTTAAAGTGTAGTGACATATTTTTGACTAGCGATTTAAACACGTGTTTTTCCTTGAAATGGTTCATTTTAAATGTGTAATTGTAATGACATATTTTTGACTAGAGATTTAAACACGTGTTTTTCCTTGAAATGGTTCATTTTAAATGTGTAATTGTAATGACATATTTTTGACTAAAGATTTAAACACGTGTTTTTCCTTGAAATGGTTCATTTTAAATGTTTAAGTGTAGTGACATATTTTTGACTAGCGATTTAAACACGTGTTTTTCCTTGAAATGGTTCATTTTAAATGTTTAAGTGTAGTGACATATTTTTGACTAGCGATTTTGAACACGTGTTTTTCCTTGAAATGGTTCATTTTAAATGTGTAATTGTAATGACATATTTTTGACTAGCGATTTAAACACGTGGTTTTCCTTGAAATGGTTCATTTTAAATGTTAAAGTGTAGTGACATATTTTTGACTAGCGATTTAAACACGTGTTTTTCCTTGAAATGCTTCATTTTAAATGTGTAATTGTAATGACATATTTTTGACTAGTAATTTAAACACGTGTTTTTCCTTGAAATTGTTCATTTTAAATGTTTAAGTGTAGTGACATATTTTGACTACTGATTTTGAACACGTGTTTTTCCTTGAAATGGTTCATTTTAAATGTGTAATTGTAATGACATATTTTTGACTAGCGATTTAAACACGTGGTTTTCCTTGAAATGGTTCATTTTAAATGTTAAAGTGTAGTGACATATTTTTGACTAGCGATTTAAACACGTGTTTTTCCTTGAAATGCTTCATTTTAAATGTGTAATTGTAATGACATATTTTTGACTAGAGATTTAAACACGTGTTTTTCCTTGAAATTGTTCATTTTAAATGTTTAAGTGTAGTGACATATTTTTGACTAGCGATTTAAACACGTGTTTTTCCTTGAAATGGTTCATTTTAAATGTGTAATTGTAATGACATATTTTTGACTAGAGATTTAAACACGTGTTTTTCCTTGAAATGGTTCATTTTAAATGTTTAAGTGTAGTGATATATTTTTGACTAGCGATTTTGAACACGTGTTTTTCCTTGAAATGGTACATTTTAAATGTGTAATTGTAGTGACATATTTTTGACTAGCGATTTAAACACGTGGTTTTCCTTGAAATTGTTCATTTTAAATGTTAAAGTGTAGTGACATATTTTTGACTAGCGATTTAAACACGTGTTTTTCCTTGAAATGGTTCATTTTAAATGTGTAATTGTAATGACATATTTTTGACTAGAGATTTAAACACGTGTTTTTCCTTGAAATGGTTCATTTTAAATGTGTAATTGTAATGACATATTTTTGACTAGAGATTTAAACACGTGTTTTTCCTTGAAATGGTTCATTTTAAATGTTTAATTGTAGTGACATATTTTTCACTAGCGATTTCGACACGTGTTTTTCCTCAAAAATTCAGAAATAGATTTTTTTAATGAATAAATATTCTTCTTTTGTCGGTTGATTAATTTTCACTACAGTGACAATAAAGACTTCAAGAGATGATACGCAATAATTACGATCAATGGTGTTCATTCCGATGACTGCTTCGCGAAACAAAGTAGCTTTTGTGTTTTGTTTTATTGGTGTTGGTGCCGGGTATTTATTTCGCAATCATTGCACGTTACCTTTGTTCGCCGAAGATGTTCTTGCTTAAAAATTACTTAATAAAATCATGTAAATATTCTCATTTATGCTCATATTTCTTGCTGATAGTGGCAACATTCTCATAATATTATGTTACATTACTACGGACAACAAAATACAAACTTGTCTATTGTTTTTTTACATAACTCAGACTACTATTTTTATTCTGGTCACTATTTTCACAACGTTTCTCTCGATGTAACTTTCGTGGCGCAACAGATAAAGCGTTGATGATCCATCAGTTCTAAATGACACTTTCTTGCGATTGAGTAGTACATGTGCTAATAACTATGAATAAAATACTGAATTAATTATATTCTTATAATTGGCCATGACTGACCAAACAAAATACTTAACAGATGTGCCTTCAATAAAAGTTTCAGTACGAAATGTTGTTGAAGTTAGCAAGTTTTGTACAAAGATTCCAAAATTCAAAAACATGCACCTGAATAAGATCGGAGATTACATCGGCCGAAATGTTGTGAACATACGTAACCAGATTAAGATAATTCAAAGAATACAATTTACCAACCGTTATCTGAAAATTCCGAAACCTCAAATACTTGTTTTGTTTTTAAGATCTTATTTTGAAACATTAGTTTGAAAGTATTTTATTGGCACACACATTATATTCCTTAAGACTCGCGTCAATGAGAGATCTAATCCAGCGTTCAGTATTATGTTTTAATTAACAGAATCACTTGAACATAACTAACAAAACAATAACATTGAGGAAACAATTTGACTGTATTCATCAACATAGTCTACTTCTGGTGTGATACTGATTCCAACGCGTTTCTAATAATCCGATGATTCTTTTATAAAACAATGTCTCTTTAGTCTCAAATGATATCACATCTTCATATGAGGGAAATATACTTTTCTGACGTATTATTTCGAGGTCTAAAACGGTCAGTCGTCGCTGTGAATAAAATATATAAACAATAAAGTGGATGTGGAAGTAAATCAAAGTGAAATTCATGTAGTTTCTCGATCGTTGGGGTCGACTTGTTACACAGTGTATTGTTTTGGTTAAAGATGACTTCTTTCTTTTTCCATTTGAGGCCATTTTTGTGATGTCTTCATTCAATTGCTCTTATAACGCTATACAATAATCGCTTTTCTTTATTCTTCATTTCTCTAGGTAATCCATGCTCAAAATTCATTGCTCACTACAATGTACTACGCCCAAGACGCCTGTGATGTGTGCACCTTTTATGATTTGGGGCGGTTTTCTCTGCTTATGTCCGCTCAGCTGATTGCGAATTTGCCTCCGACGTGAAATGTTGGATCAATGTTTCATCGTTGTTGCATATTTACGGTGACACACAACCTCTTTTTGTTACGTTGAAACATTTGTAAAAAACGCTCTGAATCGTAGACGAGTTTTTGTTATTGATCGACGTTGAACAGACCTGGAACCGACTTTGAACACCGCTTCTTGCTTGACAAACGTCCATGCTAAATAGCGAATACACAGTCTACACCTCTGCTATCTCACACAACTTAATATGACGATTATCGAAAAATAGAATAACTTTTTATGTTTTACGAAATAACTGCCGAATGTAAACGATATCTGAGTCCAGCATCCTGTGTGTCAGTACGACCATGTTTAAGGTGAGCATAACAATTTTGAACATATGTTTCTGGTTGAGCAGAGTCCAAAAAAACACCTATAAAGTCATAGCTTTGTCAGTATTTCTCATCAGAAATCAATGTTTTATTTACATACAACATTCAATCACTTTCATTTTTTTGAAAATTTCTCACTTGTCAACTGATAGTCTAAGATAAAATTGTGACATGTACAATTTGTAGGTTAGACCTTTATAAAAATATTTTGGATTTATTTTATAAGTGGCGGATGTATATGTCAGTCCCGAGGCATATTGAGTTGTGTGAGAGTTCCAATAAGCTTTGAAGATCCTTTGTTTGCGAAGTAACAATTATGCCATCACATAACCCTTATGCTGTAGGTTTCGAACACGGACGTTCAGCTTCGAACATAACTCACGACCTAAAAGCTATACGTATATGAATTATTACTGATGACTTCTGACAAAACTTAGAACAAAAACAAAAAAAAGTAGAAAAACTAGCACATGACTTTATTGGCGCTCTTTCGACTCTCTCGATTTGAAAACTGTGTTTTCAAACTGGGTTAGTCGCATTGAAGACTAGCAGATGGCCTCACAATGCGTTTATTTTTCATTGGATCGATAAATCTCAGCTCCAAAATTTCATAAACATGTTACAGAATACCCCTGGTTGCTTGTATCTCTAGTTGTTTGTCTTGAATTATGTACTGTATTACTTGGTAGATCGATTATCGATGAAAGCAAAGAGATGCTACTCGCAGAAGAACAACGATCAATCATAACAGAAAAAAGTTGAAGATCGGTGATCTTTTCAATCGCCCAAACGCGATATAAACATCGATCTGACCTATCTGATGCGTGTTCATCTTCTAGAGAACTATCGCACCGAGTCTCCATCTACCTGTGTAAATTAACGGATTCAGCATGGCGGCGTATCTGATATAACTTAAACATAATGCTCTCACAAATGTAAAGAAAACGATATTAGACATGATATCAAAGAAACTTGGAATTAAAAGAAATTGTTTTACCAGAAAAAATGCCAAACAATTCATATGTTTTTTTAAAGAAGATTAGCATAATAAAATCTAGTATTCCACCAATTAATATAAAAATGAATTCCCCGAACAAAAACCTTTGCCCAACTTTCCCGTCCCTTTATATAAAAAAACACAAAATAAATAAGGTATGCCATAAAAGACTATTCTTGAAAATTAATTCATATGGTATTACTAGACGAATATTTAATATAATTAGATCCTTCGCTAAAAAGATATAGGTTGTCCTTGATGGCCGTTCACCCAAACAACATGACATAAATGCATATCGATGCTTGGAGCATTATTATTTTTTTTTCAACATAGTTCACCCCAAACAAGGCAAAACGCCACTGTAGACGTAAGAGGCTACTGAGAAAAAAGAGGGGAGAAGGTAGGGAGTAGTCAACCTAGATTGGGATCTGCGCAGCGAGATGTCTGTTTACATTAGTTTTAAACTTCTGCATGTCTGTAGTGTCTGGGAAACAGGGGGCAGGGAGGAGGTTCCAGAGGCCAGCAACACGAGGAAAGAAGCTATTTGAGTAGAAAGCTCTCCGACATCTGGGGACCTCCACAGTGAACGAATGAGATTTAGTTGATTGTCGAGTTAGTCTAGTAAATTTACGTCGAGGGGGCACCAGAGTAGCCAATTCATCGGAGCATAAGCCATTGAAGTATTTGTAAAACAAGCACAAGGATGCTACATTGCGGCGATGGGACAGGGACTGGAGCTTAGTTGACAGTGAGGGACCCATTAGGTTGGCGATTCTTTTTTGGACCCTGTCAAGAAGGGAGAGACTAGTAGATGATGCACCGGCCCAGATGTGACAACAATACTCCATGCATGGGCGGATGGTGGCTTTGTAGAGATACAGGATAATGTCAGGTGATAGAAGTTTACTAGCACGGTAGAGGGAGCCAACCTTCTTTGCAGCAACCTTGGCAATGTCTTCGATGTATGTGTTCCAATTCATGTTACCTGTGAATGTTAGCCCGAGGAGTTTGAATGATGAACTCTCATGTAGGGTGTTATTTGCCATGACTTTCAGTGGTTGGAGAGGTTCTTTGTAGTTATTGAAAGAAAATGAGCTTTGTCTTAGCGGCATTAAAAGTTACCAACAATTTGTGACCCCAATCTACTACAGCCTGGAAGTAATTTTCTAAAGATTCAGCCAATGCCTCGGATATGATCGCGTCGGTTTTGCCAACATGGCGAGAGTAAAGCGTGGTCTCGTCAGCAAATAAACCAATCTCAGACACTATGTCATCAGGGAGATCGTTTATATAGATCAGGAAAAAACAGAGGTGCAAGAATAGATCCTTGGGGTACACCCGCATTTATGTCATGTTGCTTAGATGAATAACCATCGAGGACAACCTGGATTTTTCTTTTTTCTAGGAAGGATATGATTATATTAAGTAATTGTCGAGTAATACCGTATGAGCGTATTTTCAGGAGCAGCCCTTTATGCTATACCTTGTCAAAGACCTTGGATATATAAAGCGTTACTTCCCTAGCTTCCCCTGCTTTGTCAAGTGTATGATACATGCGTTCAGAGATGACCGTTAGGATGTCCGCAGTAGATCGTGCTTGTCTAAATCCATACTGGCGGTCAGATAGAAGTTTAGCATTATCTAAGTGCCTTACTATCGCTAAGTTGATTAAAGATTCGAAGATTTTAGCAAAGATCGGCAGCAGACTGATTGGGCGATAGTTGTGAGGATCGGTTCTATTTCCAGAACTCTTGTAGACTGGTACCACAGAAGCGATTTTCCAGCTGTCGGGGAAGCAAGATTCAGCTAGGCATTTATTGTAGAGTTTGGAGAGGACAGGGGCCAGTTCAGCAGATCATTTCTTTATTACTATTACTGGTATAAGATCAGGCCCACAAGCTTTGGAGGTGTCACGGTGTTTTATGATGTCTCTGATCTAGGATGGGGTGACGACCAGGTTACCAAGTGTTGGTTCGGTCCGCAATGGGAATTTGGGGAAGGGGTGGTTATCTGAGTCTAAAGTAGAGTTAGAAGCGAAGCGATTGCCAAGTAGTTCAGCATTATCAGTGGCCGTGCATACAGCATCATTGTGGTTAGATTGTGGAGGAATCGTTGATTGACCATTATTCAATACACTATTGTAGATTTTCCAGAAATCACGAGTACCTAGTTTCTGTGACTGGATGCGTTATTTTGTAAACTCATTATACCTTCTCTTCGCTTCACCTATTAATAGCTGACTTATGGCGGCGAAATTTACGGAATGATTATTGCGTCTTAGAAATGGCAGCTGCATATTCCGAGGTAAATCATTGGGGAGAGTGGAGCTTGCTAAAGAATTTTCGCATAGGGACATAGGCTTCGATGCTTGCTTTGACCCATTCAGTTAATTCGTTTGCACACTGGTCGGCAGGGAGTGAGAAGGTTTCCCTCCATGGGGCTTCACTGATGTGATCTCTGATTGACTCGAAATCAGTCTGCTTTTAGTATCTTGTTGTTTTAAGCAACGGTGCATCAGATTTAGGACGACTTTTTAGGGTTATATGTATCATTGGCACAATGTCATCAGCATTCCCGAGTGGGCTATGAGCTTTCGTAACACAAGCCTCGGGCATTGAGGTCAAGAAAAGGTCTAGAAGTAAGGCTTGTTGGTCTACACGATCGGAAATGCGGGTCGGAAATTGACGGTCTGAGAGAGAGTGGGCTAAGGAGAAATTATACGTAGAGTTGCCAGCCGCGTCAGTAAGGCTGGAGAATCCCAACCAGTCGCGGTGGTGGGCATTAACATCCCCAAATACATGTATCTGGGCATTCGAGTCAATTAAGAGTGCTCTAGCTATGCTTTCAGAGACATAGTTTAGCAGAGTACAGGCCTGGGTCGACGGGGAGCGGTATAGGAAATATAAGTAACTGACGTTGTGATCTAAAGCACATGTAGTTGTAGACATCTGATTCGAACCTATGTTCTCTAGTCAGGGGGGGGGGTGTTCCGAACATAAACTCCTAGCCCGTGTATGTGTTTGTCAGAGTCTTTAGTGTAGAGTTGGAGGTAGTCAGTCATGTCTAAGTGGTGAGAGGAGATTGAGGATTGAAGGTTAGTTTCACTAAGAGCTAGGATATCCGGGGAGTTTGTCAGGAGAAAGGTTTCTACGTCGTTGATATTGGTTCTTAGTCCCCGGATATTTAGGAATGCAAGCCTCAAGGGCGGAGGCGAAAGTGTTTTTTGGGTGTCTGGTTTAGGTTTGCTTTTACTTCTCTGTAATGACATGTTTGATTTGATTATAGAGTGGGTTGGCCAAGGTGGGTACTTGTTTGGTGCCAATAAGCTCACACAACCAGTCAATTAGTTATGTCCTGGTCCATGGGGGTTGTCGCCTCGGGTAAGCCCACCGGAGATAATTGCAGGGTCCCTTTCCATGCGCGACATGGCACATACAACTGCTCACGATATTATCCAACTGATGATGAGCAGCCGTTCTTGGCGCTACCCAAGAGTTTGGGCTCCTTCTTATCAGTCGGAAAAACAGCCAGACAAGCTATCTAACCTGTACCCTCAACCTGTCGGAACAAGAGAGACCCAGACTGGTCATGTAAGACTTAGTAACGATAAAACTTATATATATTATATAAATAATTTAACACATTTAAGTCAAACAGAATTAAGTACATTCTTATAAGACACATTGAAATAAAAGTAATGGAGAGAAAATATAATAGAGAATAAAAATAAAATAGAACAGGGGGCTTATCACTCCATCAGATTTGTGCTGATCTTTTCAGTTGGTCGTTTTGTCTCGAATGACTACCAAAAAACTAGAGAGTCCTTTATTTGGAGAGAATTTAGTGTCAGAGAGGGGAAGAGGAGAGGTATCTTCTTTTTCAAGCAGTTGGGAAGACATTTTTCTTTTTTCCTTTTTTTTCCACTCTCAAAGTAAGAATGTAATTTCTCTATTTTTTAAATTTATTTGTTAACTTATCATTGACCGGGTATATTTTTAAAGATGGTGAAAGAAATCATTAAACCGGCTGCCTCGTCTATTAATATTGATACATTAGAAAGAACAAGATTAATTTAATAATTAGTCGGCCGGCATGGGATTTCAAGAACTCCTACAGTGGGAAAAATCTATAGACAAGACAAATGGCAGTATATATCAATAATTTAACACATTTAAGTCAAACAGAATTATTGTTCCTTTTCATAAACCATTTCCATGATTACATTGTGTGTGAGATGGGTACATTTGGTGACAACACCACACACTACTCTCGTAATGCAGACCAAATGAACACGTACATATCCGAGGCAAAGGTTAAATCTTTAGAATGTGCCCTCCAGTGGATCGGGTCATACATAAATGGCAACATTTAATGCTGCTCAAACATATCACTTATTCTTCACCAACCACAAGACACCTCTTAAACAAGGTGAGCTCCGTTTACCATGCTAGAAAACTTCTCATATTCAACAGTATCATATGCCTCTATGAAGCCACCATTCGCCTATGCATGGAGTATTGTTGTCACACCTGGGCTGGGGTACCATCAATTAGTCTCTCCTTCTTAGACAAGGTCCAAAAAAGAGTCGCCAACTTGATAGGTCCCTCACTATCCACCAAGCTCTAACTATTGTCTTATCGCCGCAAAGTTGTATCCTTATGCTTGTTTTACAAATACTTCAATGGAATGTGCTCCGATTAAATTGCTGCTCTGGTGATCCTCTACGTAAATACACTAGACTAACCCGACAATCAAATTAATCCCATCCATTCACTGTAGAGGTCCCCAGATTCCGGCAAGCTTTGAACTCCAAAGATTATTTCCTCGTGCTACTCAACTTTGGAACTCTCTCCCTGCTCCCTGCTTCCCCGACCGTACCGATATGCTGAAATGTAATACTAATGTGAGCAATCATCTTGCTAGACAGTAATTTAAGATGACCCGAAAACTACCACCCTAATTCTCAGTGGCCCTTACGTCTAGAATGGCAGCATATTCCAATTTTGATGAATATCTATAAAATGATGTTGCTGTTGTGAAGACTAAGTTAAAGGATTTAAGTTTAAGGTATGTTAAAATTTAGTCAATTTTACAAGTTATGGATCAATTACAGTTGTACATATAGTATTTTCTCCAAGACCATAAAGAATTTTAAAACTGTAAGTTTGGAAATATAAACTGATGTTTATTACGTGTTCTTATAATTTAATTATGTCGAATAAAACGCAAGTCATTTTGTACCACGAGATTATTGAAAACACTTTATATATATATATATATATATATATATATATATAGAGAGAGAGAGAGAGAGAGAGAGAGAGAGAGAGAGAGAATTTTTAAACAGAGCTAAACAGAATTATCAAAGAGAAAAAAACTATATAAACATTAAGGTTGTATACATTATAAGTTATTTCGACCCTTTAATTAGGTCTCCTCAGACGTATAAACAACCACGTGGTTACTTTATACGTCTGAGGAGACCTAATTAAAAGGTCGAAATAATGTATAATGTATACAACCTTCATGTGTGTATGGTTTTTTTCCTTTTAATAATTCTGTGTGGCTCTGTTTAAAGGTACATTGAGCTCTTTTATTCGGATTCTCAAAGCAATATTGAAATGTACACACTATATGTATATATATATATATATATATATATATATATATATATATATATATATATATATGTATGTATATGTGTGTATGTATATATATATGCATATATATATGTATATATATGTATGTATATATATATGTATATATATGTATGTATATATATGTATGTATATATATATATGTATATATATGTATGTATATATATATGTATATGTATATATATGTATATATATATGTATATATATATACATATGAATATAGATGATTAAAGATGGATAAACATATACGAATGACAGATGTATTTCAACGTTAATTGTTCAATGCAAGGTATAGTCGGTAATAAAATTATGTTTATCATTCTTTCCTTAAGCCAAGGCTTTTCAAAGATCAAAATCTTATCATCAGAGGAATTACATAGATATATAAGTTGGCAGTGGAATAGCCAAAATTCTAAATTTGAAAACCTATCAAGTAAGAGAAAATGAAAAAAAAGTTCCTCTAAAAAAGATATGGGGTATGTCCAGTTGGTAATCGTCCGTTTAGGAGGTGTCCAATTAAAGGAGATTTATAGATGGAAAAGAAGGGGTTTCATGAAGATAGCATGGAAACTAGTTCAAGAATGAAGTAACTCCAATAGTGAGATGTGGAGTTCAAGTCGTAGGTAAAGCGCACTTATGCGGAATTCCTTTTGAGAATTCGGGCCATTTTATAAATACTTCCGCCGGCCGAAAGAGGAATTAAAGTTGACCTGTGTACAGATAACTTTGACAGTGAAATATTTAAGCAATTCTAAGAAAGACGAACTACTTCAGTTGAAAACGAGGCCAAATCAGGAAGAGGGTTGGAAAGGGATAAACAAGCATAATGGAAAGAGGGTAATAAGGTTTAATGAGCTATGCTGGAAAGAGAGGGGGTGTTATGATAAGGTGTATTGCTGATAAGCACTAAATCCGATGCCAGTAGTGAAATTTATGTCATTGAGTGGATACAGTATTTGAAAAAAGGTTGGGTCCGTAATTAAAACGGATTTTGAACGAAATATAAATATAATTTCGAAAGTGTAAAAGGGTTTCGGTTTGGAAGAGAAGGGTTCCAGTGCATGAGACTCTGTTATGTAAATGTTAAATGTGTGATGAATCGGACGCAAACTAGTATTTCAGAGTAAGATGTATAAAGATTTTAAAGAGTTTTAAAAATTCCCATTTGGTTAAATATTAAGTGTATGACTAAATAAGAAAAGCTTAATGTATAACTGAAATTAGGGTTGGGAACAATGTTAGTCTGCTTGCAACACTTTCTTTCTATTACAAGTATTATAGGGTAGGGTTGAGTTGAGTTATGTAAACTTAGGTGCATTGTTAGTGTGTTGAAATTATAGATAGATTTTAAGGCGGAGCAGATTGACCATTTAAGGAGTAACCAGGGAGCGTAGTTTAAAGGTGAGAGAAATGGAATCTATGAGAAAGACGTCAATAGAGCGCGCCATATACAGAGTCGATGGGGTGGATACAACGGAAAAGAGAAACAATGGAAGAGTATATGCGAAGGTTGGCAAACAAAGGAAAAAAAAGGGAAAAAAGGAACATGAATTACAATGTTGAATAGGAATTATGATGTTGAAGTAAAAGCAGATAAGGATTCGTGGGGTGGAGGAGAATAATGTTAGTTCTCAATTTACATTAAGTGCTATGGGTTAATATGAGTATTAGCTTGTACAGGGGATGATTCGTTATGCTATTGGGATGGTTATTTGTAAGGTTGGAAAAGTTAAGAATTAAGAATTAACAAATTATAGAATTTAAAAAGTAGTCTAATGTTAGACATTGGGGTTGTTGGCTAGAAGGAGGGGTGTCAGAGGGAGTAATGAAATGTCTGTATTTAAATTTTCGCTTGTGCCTGCAATTTGAGATGAGTTCATTTTTAAAGTTAATAATATGTAAGCCTTTAGATGCTGTAGCTCTCCTGAATGTTTCTAGTGTAGATTGTTGGCAGAAAGCGGACCCTGGAGTTTAGGAATTAGACCTTATGATATAGCCCAATGTTATTTATTCTATATATATATATATATATATATATATATATATATATATATATATATATACATATATATATTCATGTGTATATATATATATGTATATATGTGATTTTATGAAGGCTTACCAAAGCATTCCTTTCAAGACACCTATGATCACCATTAAAGATATTTTTTCTTACAAATACTATTTATTCAAATTAAATGTTTTTTCCTACACGTGTTTCACTACCAAGCAGTTACTTGCTTGGCAGATCATCAGAGAAATTAAATGTCTGGAATACTGGTTTCAACTGCCGACAAAACACAATGTGGCGTTGTAATAGTTGAGGTCACTTAAAAAAAGAAGAGGAAAAAAATAAAAATAAAAATAAAAGTCAAACTTAAAAAGCAAGGAAGAACAACGATAAGAAAAGAAAGTCCTAGAAAAGTCTTAGAAAAGTAGCTTGTGCATTATTTCTTCCACCAAGCCAACAAGCAAGTAGTCGGTCCCAAATACATTCAATAAAACCACAAAACCGGAACAATGTGCGATAATACACTTTCACGTTAGCCGGTACAATGATGAATAAATCCCCCCCCCCCACAATAAAACAAAAGAACTAAATCATTCAAGTTACCGCTCACAAGTTACCATTCCAATCCAATGATAGTATGGGAATTCTAAATCCAACTTCTCACAAAGAAAAGTCAACACAAATGTTCGTCCGAGTTCAAAGAGTCTTATTTCAATTGTTGATTTATTACCCTTCGAAATAAACACACGACGAGTTGAATGTCAATCCCGCAGAAAACTCCCTTCCATCAAGAAAAAATCTTAATATAGAAATTATTTATTCAAAATACTGTTTCTAAAAATATTTATTATTAAACCTATTCCTTATAGAAATTAATCATCTAGTGTCTGGGACGTCATTTTACATTTTGGGAAAATATCCTTCATTTAATTAACTGCCGAATTATTATCGTTTTGTTGTTTAACGAAGCGAAAAAGCCTATCCCGCAGAATTTGTTTTTAAAAAAATTATTCATATATCAAAAATAAACTGTTATTATAAAAAGGCCTTCTACAAAAATCTAGTTATTATTTTAAATCATTTAAAATATTTCCTTAACGGCTGTGTCTGTTTGTAACTCTCTGTGGAGAATATTATTCTATATTCCATAAATAAATGTTACAACGGAATATCGTTATCAGAAATCTATTTTCCATTTTGAAAAAAAAACAAACTTTTTTTTAATGGACCGGTTTATTTTTTTGTCAACTTTACGGGAAAATATCACTCTTACTCGTTAAATGACAGGAGACTTTATTATTACTAATTTAAAATCCCGTACAAAATACTTTTTTTATAAAATTCAATTGTTTCTATTTTTAGAAATTAAGTCCGTGTCGGCATGCATGTTTTTAAAATTATTTTTTCCTTAATTACTTTTCCCCATTCCTGCCACCAAATTGTTTTATTTATTTTAATCTAATTAAAAACTAATTTAATTTAACCTAATTTAATTAAATAGTGATAGCATCCAGGTTGCTATTTCTTATTTTTCACTTAAAATTACTTGAAATCCCCAATGCATTTCGTATAATATATCTATTTCTAGGAATAAATTGTGATTTATTATTTATTATTCCACTATCTTTTTATATGTAACACAATTTCCCCCCTCTATTCCGCTGAATAAGTATTTACTATAGTTGACTATCACTGGGCCTTATTCCGATAGAATATTCCTACCTTATCACCCCCAACCTAAGTCTCGAGTATCCGCTAATAATTGAATTAAGACATATCTTAGCATAAGTACGTGTTACTAATTCTCATCCTCCCTATTATACACTAATTATTGCCCCAGATTGCCTCAGGAAGTGTCCATCCTGCCTATCTCTGCTGTAAGTTTATACTTCCCCCAATTCCCCTCCTATCCAGGTTTTAGGCTTGATAACAGGTAACGGTTTCTATGCAGACAGCATTGTAGTATTTCCTGCCTAGCGTTCAGTAAATTATCTCTAGATGTCATGATGTGGTACGACTCCAATGCACATAGGTTGCATCTCTTCTTTTTGTTCGGTTTATATTTGTTAGCCCTCCCCAAAATTGACCATTTCAGTTCGAAAGGGTCTTGCCTAGCAATGAGGTTTCTCACAAAACGACCAACAGAAGTGTTAGGCCTATCTATGTCTTCCCTTTGGCCTCCCCTGAAGGAACTCATGTGGTTTCTGAATCTATCTTTGAACTCACCCCCGGTTGAACCGATATATGATTTCCTACTACTCTCTGTTATCACATCGCATTTGTAGACAATGCTTGAAACTCTACAGTTCCCCCCCAGTGGACAGATGTTAGAAGCTCTGCAGTTACAGTTGTGTGCTGGGCCGTTGCTGGATGTTCTACTACTATGGTTATTTATAATGGAGGTTCTCACAGAACTGGTGTTACTGGGATCAACACCAGAAGAGAACATGGCTTCCCTTGTTTTAGTTATCTTAGAATTATTATATCCTATGATGGATGTGGCTATATTTCTACAGGTTGAATAAGAGAGTTTTACAGTATTTTTGTTAATGATTCCCCCCAATCTGCTATCCCTTGGAAAGTTTTTTTCCACTATGCTATAAAAAATCTTTGGGATATTAGTCTTAATATGCTGGCTATAGGGGGGGTTGAACCATGTAGTGGTCCTTCTCCTATTTTTCTTCCTACCTTTTCTAAGACTTTTCTAGGACTTTCTTTTCTTATCGTTGTTCTTCCTTGCTTTTCAAGTTTGACTTTTATTTTTATTTTTATTTTTTTCCTCTTCTTTTTTTAAGTGACCTCAACTATTACAACGCCACATTGTGTTTTGTCGGCAGTTGAAACCAGTATTCCAGACATTTAATTTCTCTGATGATCTGCCAAGCAAGTAACTGCTTGGTAGTGAAACACGTGTAGGAAAAAACATTTAATTTGAATAAATAGTATTTGTAAGAAAAAATATCTTTAATGGTGATCATTGGTGTCTTGAAAGGAATGCTTTGGTAAGCCTTCATAAAATCACATATAAATGCTCTGTACTCTGTAATCGAGTATCATCGAGCTTGTTTTTTATTGGAACAACCCCGGTCTTCACTGAATGATCTATTTTATAAGTGAAAAATCTAAATCTATATATGTATATATATATATATGTTGTGTGTATATATATATATATATATATATATATATATATATATATATATATATATATGTATATCAATTTGTATTCATATATACAAACTTTCTTTTTTTACACATAATGTTTGTATATTCTTACATTTTTTTAATATTAATATCATTAATCTGAGATGATCGTAGCTGCATTTGTATTAAAATGTGTGTCTTTGTCGATGTGAGGTATTGTCACTCTAGTTCCTTTGGGGATGCACTCCCCAAAGAAGTAACTGATCGCTTTGAAGAGGAGTATATTTATTATCACTTGCCTGAAACACTAATACTGGGGGATGACTCACAGGCTACTCTTACCTATTTCGGTGACCAGCTATAATGCCTCACCGGGTTAAATAGTTACTTACAATTTCCGGTACTTTATTTTCATTGCAAGCTTGTAAATACATACGAAGCTTCAATAGTTTTCATTATTTATATAAAAAATCCCGACTTGTAGATAGTTTTCAATTTAATGAATTATTTCATATTTTATGAAAATTAAATAAATAATGCTAAAATAAAATATTTTGTCGTTCTTAAAAACACTTCAAAAATGTATTTTTTCATGTGAACAGTATATATAGAGAGTGTATTTATAGGTAACTTGGGAAACAATTCAACTCACTGTAAATTCAAATCTTTTGTAATATATGTTCATAATATGAGTTAGAACACTATACTGGTGTAAGAAGTGGTAGCTGCCAATTTTCTTAGTTTCAGGAACGAGTTTTGTCACACGTGCGATTTTGTCGACATTAGTATTCCCTCTGATTCGGCAGTCGCGAATCTTAATCAAACAATATTTTGAGGCGACATTTTCGAACATTTTAACTCGTACAATCGTCATCGACCTTCTGTCTGAAAACACGCAGTTGCTTCTGTATGCATCAACTTGCCACGTTAATCTATTACTTGCCTCATCGAAAATGAAAAATATGACACCAAATATATGATACAAAGCTAAAAGAAATGAAAAATATGACACCCAATATATAATACAAAGCTAAAACAAACCTTATTTAAACTAGTTGGCATACACATCATAACATATATTGGATGTTCTTGCAAGTATTATGAAAAGTTGTTGGCTGAACATAAGGAGACTGGTGTGTCCCGACGGAAGTACATGTTCAAACGAGTGAAATCTATTTTGAAATAAGAAAATTCGACTCTGTTATGTTTTGCATCACAACAGTTCACAGTTATATTAATATATTTGCTTCATTCAATTGTTACTCAAATACAAATTAATCTGAGAACCGTTACCTTTCTTATCGTCGATTTAATCTTCTTAACTTTTCGGCTCACATAATTCTTGCTTTTGTTCTGTTTTTTTTCTTTTAGTATCTTATGCAACCAAAAATGTTTTGCCTCATTTAAAACTAATCCATTGTCTGCAATATTTTAATCCATTCGCATTTGTGACTTCTGTACTTCGGTTCTGTAAGAACAATTATCTTTAAGAAAACGCGTCTTAATCGGCTTTTAGTATTTATCATATTGTATTGCACGCTTTTTGTTAAATAACTGATAACGTCTATGGCTAGACAGTGTGTATATTCGGCCGTCGTAAGTAAAATATATTCAATTAAGATTTAAGCAATTTATTGAGTGTTAATAAAGGTGAACACACCAAAATTGAACCAACAAATGTTTAAATTATCCTGTTCATTTAAATTGTTTCTCTGTTCTTTATAAATGTGTAAAGTAAAAGTTTAATATTGTATATTTATACAATCGTCATGCGAACGAATTATATTTTTACTGTTTACCAAATATGATTAAGTGAAATGCGAACACAGTTTCAAATAATATTCCGGTATAGCCATGCCGCATCAAAAATATACATTTTGTTTGAGTCGAAAAGCTTTAAACGTATTAGACTGATTTAAGTCTTACTAAAAAAAGATCCGTGAATCACTTATTCTAATGAGGTAAACAATGCATCGATTTTTTACAGCCGACTTAACTACAAGCAGAGAATCTCTCGAGAATCTCTGACGAGTGTACTTAAATCAGATCTCAATCTTAGCCTTCATCAGACGCAAATTTATCAAATATGTACGGATGCAGACATAGAAAACATGTAAAATCTATACATATTTATGTAAAATAACCGAAGAAAATGAAGCCTTGATGGATTTGTTCTACACACATACATGAGAATCTTAATCTCAATAAATCGTGCAGCTTCGTAATAATTCATTGAAATTTCCCTATCGTCTCATTTGTTTCAAAGCGAAAATTAGAGGGCTTAAACTGTAGAGCTTTTGTGACAGTTCTGACTAATAAGTATCATCACTGTTAAGGCACAGTTGGATAATTCTAAGATAATCTGTTGTTCTAGCTAAATTAGTCCGTTTCTTACGTATGAATGTATTCCTTAGCTTTGATAAGTGAACGATTTCAGAAGAGACTGATCAGCAAGAAATAACACTTTTAGTGAATATACCTTTTAGTGATCACTGTATTCCAATCATGTGAATCGTTCAATATTTAATATTTGAGTATATCACTAAGAGAATACATGTACGAACATAAAGCGATTGGTTAACTTAAGGCAACAATACAAGAAAATATCAAGAGAATTCCCAAATAGTATTTTTTTTGTAATTACCTATTTGGCGTGACGTATGTGAGTTGAGTTTAAAAGTCGTGTATTTTATTCAAATCATATTTAGAAAATAAAATTACTTTTAAGAAAACGTGATCAAGATAAATGAAACCTTGGAAACAATCGTACAGAAACGAAATTTTAAGTTCAATAAATGTTAAGAAATTTACTGGGGAATTGTAGGATTTAATATCAGTTTTATGATTTGTTTGTGTTGGGGTGAGTGTTTTATTTTGTTAGCCATATTTGTCATGTCAATATTTATGTCAAGACATATTGTTTTTCACAATCTTTTCTTCCACATTCGTTGGACTATTCATTCAACATATAACTTTCAAGTAGTTTAATGTAATTCCATCTATAAAATGACATTTATATACGAAGTTATTTATGTAAAGAATGTTGTTTTTCCTATCATAAAATATTTTCACAATGTAATTTTTTGTTCTGTAAAATTCTTTTCATAGCATATACACATTTTAATGTAGAACACATGCGACAACATTTGTTTCAGAAGTGGAGAAGCTGGGTATACTACGGACAATAAAAAGTGAGAATACTACGGACAATAAAAGTGAGAATACTACGGACAATAAAAGTGAGAATACTACGGACAATAAAAGTCAGAATACTACGGACCATAAAAGTGAGAATACTACGGACAATAAAAGTGAGAATACTACGGACAATAAAAGTGAGAATACTACTGAAAATAAAAGTGAGAATACTACGGACCATAAAAGTGAGAATACTACGGACCATAAAAGTGAGACTACTACGGACCATAAAAGTGAGAATACTACGGACCATAAAAGTGAGAATACTACGGACCATAAAAGTGAGAATACTACGGACAATAAAAGTGAGAATACTACGGACAATAAAAGTGAGAATACTACGGACCATAAAAGTGAGAATAGTACGGACAATAAAAGTGAGAATACTACGGACAATAAAAGTGAGAATAGTATGGAAAATAAAAGTGAGAATACTACGGACCATAAAAGTGAGAATAGTACGGACAATAAAAGTGAGAATACTACGGAAGCATGAGGTAAAATGTGCATCGAACAATGATGAATATTGATTTCATGAAACGTTTATGAATTTAATCAAACGTGGATATATTTTATGAAACGCTTATGGATTAACCAAACGTGTATCGATTTAATGAAACGTTTATGTATTTTATGAAACATTTATTGGTTTTATGACACTTTTATGGATTGATAACACGTTTATGGATTGAATGAAAGGTTTATGGATTTAATGAAACGTTTATAGATTTAACGAAACGTTTATTGATTAAATGAAACGTTTATGGATTTAATGAAACGTTTATAAATGTATTGAAACGTTTATGGATCAAATGAAAAGTTTATGGATTTCATGAAACGTTTATAAATGTATTGAAACGTTTATGGATCAAATGAAACGTTTATAGATTTAATACAACTTTTATGAATTTAATAAAACAGTTTGGGATGTAATAAAACGTTTATGGATTGAATGACACTTTTACGGATTAATGAAATGTTAATGGATTGAATAAAAGAGTCAGCAGTGTAATAATACGTTTATGGATTGAATGAAATCTTTATGGATTAAATGAAACGTTTATGGGTGTAATAAAACGTTTAACTATTTTATGGAATGTTTTTAAATTGAATGAAAAGTTTATGGATTGAATGACAGTTTTATGGATTTAATGACACGTTTATGGATGGACTGACACGTTTATGGATTGAATGACAGTTTTAGGGAATTAATGAAACGTTTATGAATTGAATGAAACGTTTATGGATTAAAGGAAATGTTAATAGATTTAATGATGCGTTTATTGGTTTAATAAAACGTTTATGGATTTAATGAAAGCTCATAGATGTAATGAAACGTTTATAGATTGAATGGTATGTTTATGGATTTCATGAAACGTTTATGGATTGAATACAATGTTTATAGATTTTATGAAACGTTTGCGTCTTTAATAACACATTTATGGGTTTAATGAAACGTTTATGGATTGAAATACACGTTTATGGATTGAATGTAACATTTATGTGTGTAATAAAACGTTAATAGATTGAATGAAACGTGTATGGAGTCAATGAAACGTTTATAGATGTAAGGTAACCTTTATAGATTTAATGACACGTTTATGGGTTCAACGAAACGTTTATATATTTTATGAAATATTTATTAATTGGATGAAACGTTTATGGATTTTATTAACTGTCTCTGGATTTAATGAAACGTTTATGGATTGAATAAAACGTGTATGGATTTAATGACACTTTTGTAGATTGAATAACACGTTTATAGCTAGAATTAAACGTTTATGGAATTAATGAACCGGTTATGGATTGAATGAAACCTTTATTGATTGAATGAAATGTTTATAGATTGAATGAAACGTTTATGGATTGAATTACACGTTTATGGATTTAATGAAACGTTTATGGGTATAATAAAACGTTTATCGATTGAATGAACCGTTTACGAATAAAATGGGACGTTTATGGATTTTATGAAATGTTTATGGATATACTGAAACGTTTATAGATTTTATGAAACGTTTATGGATTCAAGGAAACGTTTAGGGATTTAATGAACCATTTATGAATTGAATGAAACGTTTAGGGATTTAATGAAACGTTTATTGATTGAATGAAATATTTATGGATTTAATGAAACCTTTATCGGTTTAATGAAACGTTTATGGATTAAATGAAACGTTTATGGAGTTTATGCAACGCTTATGCATTTTATGAAAAAATTATTGGTTTTATGAAACTTTTATGGATTGATGAAACGTTTATGGATAGATTTACATGTTGATGAATTTAATTAAACGTTTATGGATTTAATGAAACGTTTATGGATGTAATTAAACGTGTATGGATTTAATATCACTTTTATCAATTTCATGAAACGTGTATGCATTGAATGAAACGTTTATAGATAGTAGCAACAGTTTATTGGTCTATATAAACGTTTATGGATTAAATTAAAAGTTTATGGATGGAATGAAACATTTATGGGTTTAATAAAACGTTAATAGATTATATGAAATGTTAATGGATTTAATGAAATGTCGTTGGATTAAATAAACCGTTATGGATTTAATGAAAAGTGTATGGCTTAATACATCGTTAATTTATTTAATGAAATGTTTATAAATTGATTGAAATGTTTATTAATTGGATTGGAACGTTTGTGGATTTAATAAAACGTTTATGGTTTTAATGAATGTTTATGTATTTTATGATACGTTTATGGGTTAAATACAACGTTTATGGATTTAATGAATGTTTATGTATTTTATGATACGTTTATAGGTTTAATACAACGTTTATGGATTTAATGATACGTTTATTGATTTTTTGGGAATATTCTCTCTTTAACCATAGTGCAGAAAATGCTAGAAGAATAGGATAGGCTTTACCTATTCATTTTTTATTTTTTCTCATTGTCGAATATTCACTTAAAGGAGAAACATAAAAACTTGTAAAAATTTTTTAGAATTGACATTACAAAAATCTGTCCGTTAAATATGCCACTTTACTGATGGAAATGCCATTTCCAACTTTAGTCTGACAAATCGATAAATATCATATATTTACTTGAGCGTAACAGACTGCCCTACATACCGAGCCTCTTATGAATATAATTGCACGCAGTTAAATTAGATGAGAATATTTACTCCGTAAGTTCGACACGAGATTCGTTTTTAATTGGCCACCATACAAACATATAAGAAAGGGGGCTGCACCTTTCATTGGATTACTCAACAAACACTTGATCCTTAACTTAAAAGACTTTATATTTCGCAGGGAGACATAATTTACCATATTTTTAGTCAGTGGTATTACTCGACCGAAATTTCAACCTTAGCGAACACTTCATCCTTACTGCAAAATAGACGCATCTGAAACAAAGTTCTAAATATAATTTTTTGAAACAATAAATAAAAAAACCCAAACATCATGGCCTCGATTTCTCAGTGAGCTGCTCAAAATATCTACTAAGTGTTCGTTGATTTTCTGAATAGATTTGAGGAGAAAAAATGAAACGAATTTTAAAAAGTTTGGCATAAGAAAATATGAATCAAAACCTTCATGATAGAATCGAAGAAATAAATAATCGTACATTTCTTAGAGTGCGCAAGTCGAAATTTTGTTAAGTGAGCTTTTCGTTGAACTTTGGCTGATAATAAACGGAATTGGCAAGAGTCGTGAATGACAGTCTTTAACAATTTTAAAATAATGAGCTTACCTAAAAAAGAATTGACATGCATTTGAAATGCTTGTCAGTTTAAATAAAACATTGGCGAAATCAATTCTTTGGAAAAATGCAGTGAGATATATATGGAAGCATTGATTGCTAATACCGATAACTATATATATATATATATATATATATATATATATATATATATATATGCAATACGTATTGTATTAGTTTCTATAGATGTAAATCCGTTGAAACTCAAGTGTTTATAAAAAGTGCTCAATAACAAGTAATGCGGTTTTTTAGTATAACTTTTTATTTATACAAATTATATTTGTTGCATATGTGCATACATGTTTCGGTTGTGCTCTTCACAGAGAGAAGACAGAGAAGTGCCACGTCTCTGTCTTCTTTGGTCTGAAGAAGTGGACATCTGTGAAGAGTACAACCGAAACATGATATGCACATATGTAATCAATAATGTCTGTATGAATTAAAAAAATTATACTATATATATATATATACTGCAGGCAAATAATTATCCACAACATAAGAATCCAAATAATTTAAACCGGTCTTATAAAACGTGTTTAATATAAAATAGATCTTTTATATATATGATCCTTTTATGTATGCAGACATGCTCAAAATCTTCGACACTAGCATGTCGATCGATAACATCGACATGCCAGTATCGCAGATTGTGTACATGTCTGTATAAACAAAAACAAGTATATATATATATATATATATATATATATATATATATATATATTTAATGTGTACACATATATGTATATATATATATACACTATAACACTACCCGTCCTAGGATTAGAACATTGTTATCCCCGACCAGAATAGCGTTGCGCTACTTTTATGTTCGTCCTACGAACATAAAAATTAAAATGTAATGCTATTTAACCTCATGTGTAGTCTTTGTAGGCCAATGCTGAACCACATCCATGATATGATCTAAATTCGTGAAAACTTCTCAATGTGAATCTTGCGTAATTCGTGTCGGATGATTATGGATATAATTCAATCAAAATACCAGATAAAAAGAATGTTTAAATATGGAGTATTTGCCATTATACCTCGTAAAATATTCCAATTAAACTTATAATTGTGGAGATATTTTTAATTGATGTCTAATTATTAACGTTAAATATTTTTTAATGGATGTCTAATTACTAACGTTAAATATGTTTAATTGATGTCTAATTGCTAACGTTAAAAATATTTTTAATTGATGTCTAATTACAAACGTTAAAATATGTTTAATTGATGTCTAATTACTAGCGTTAAATATTTTAATTGATGTCTAATTACTAACGTTAACTATTTTTAATTGATATCTAATTACTTACGTTAAAATTCCACAAAATCGGAAGTGGCTCAATTCTCACGAAGTGAGTCTAATATAATTTTGATCCCTTTATATAAAACTTAGTAAACAAAATACATTAACTAGAAGTATGCTTATTTATGAATGAATCTTCTACATAAAGATATATAAATATATCCACATAGCTAACAGTATAAATATGTTATTCTCTACATTTAATTGTCTTTCCAAGTCAGGTGTTCAATGATTAAAACAATGTAACATGAGGTCAATAGGTCACCCAACCGGGGTACAGTGTTTTAATCAGAAAAACGTAATTTTGTGAAACCAGTTGAATGTATGAAATAAAAATTAAAAAAATGAAAATGTGTTTCTACTCGTTATACATTTTCTTTCTTCCTTTCTTTCTTTCTTTCTTTCTTTCTTCCTTTCTTCCTTTCTTTCTTTCTTCCTTTTTTTCTTCCTTTTTGTTCTTCCTTTCTTTCTTCCTTTCTTTCTTTTTTACTTTCTTTCTTTCTACCTTTCTTTCTTCCTTTCTTTCTTTCTTCCTTTCTATCTCAGACATCGTTTTGTTTATAATGGACAATTCTGATAATTTTATTATGTTCTTTTTCTGTGCTTAGTATCTTGGATCTGAACAAAAAAAATGTATATTTAATGCTGAGGAGTAAAGGGGAGATAACTCAAAGTTTTAAACCACGGTTTATGTTAAAAATGGATTTTATTATTGTAATTAATGTAAAAAAAGTGAAGACAATGTATACGTAAAAGGATTCTTTGAGAATAAAACAATCACAAGGCTTTATTGTATTTGGCACCGATGAAAAATAAAATGATTTATTAAAATAAATTAATTATCAAAGTAGAAGAAGAAAAAATAGAAAAAATATGTAAATGGAAGGGAAAAAAAACATAAAACAAGGGAAATACATTTTTTGAACTTTATGAATGTTTTACGCTGGGTAAAATTCAGCTATTTGTTTGAAAATAGTTTCCAATGCAGTGTCTCTTGTTAAATATAACATATCCCGAAAGTTCAGAGTGTAAAAATACATAGTGTGATTGGAAACTTTGAGTTATCTTCCCCTTTATTTGACTTCTGAAAATTAAAGTTACAAATATTGTTTAGGCTCTACGATACATTAGTACTTCTTTTTCTTATCACAGTCGACTATTTATAAAATATAAAGCAGGAAATTCAGTTAGGCAGCATAAAATGGCGGACGATGTAGCAGATAGAAAAGTAGGTGGAGATTAGTCATCTGTTGCAAATTCTGGCTTATTAGAACGCACTAATGGGATGTTTTTAAACAAATGATTACTTGCGGATGCATTTATCAGATTAAAGATATAAGAAAAAGATGATAGTTAAAAAACGTTCCTTCACATAGCCTCAGTGTGTTTTTGTAAAGCGTAGTTCACCCCAAACCAGGCAAGTACCAACTGTAGACGTAAAAAGGCTACTGTGAATTAGGGTAAACGTTTTGGTGGTCATCCTGAATAAGGAACAGTGTAGCGAGACACTTGTTTACATTTCGTAAAGGGCAACTGAGAATTAGGATCAAAGTGAAGCGCTATTCAGCAAAATGCTTGTTCACATTAGCTTTACATTTCTGCATGTCGGTGCAGTCGACGAAAACAGGGAGCAGAGAGTTCTAAAGACCGACAGTTCAAGGAAAAAGGTTTTTGATGTAAAAGGCTCTCCGGAATCCGAGGACCTCTATAGATGGAATTTAGCTGATTATCGAGGTTTCGAGTATATTTACATAGAGGAAGCACCAGAGCAAATTCCATTGAAATACTTGTAAAACTAGCACAAGAATGATACATTGCGGTGTTTTGTGGATATTGCGGTACCTATTAGAGAAGACACTCTTTTTGCGGTATTTTCTAAGAGGGATAGAATAGTTGATAGTGCACAAGCCAATATGTCGCAACAATACTTATTATTTTCGACTGGGAAAATTATTTTCTCGTTGTCAAGCACTTATGTTTTATATTTAGAAATATTAGCATTACATCTTTATATAGCTGTGTACACATTATTTCTACACATGCAAAAAAGAGTTAATAGTTGTAGGTATTGAATATTATATATAGCACACTAAACATTATATAGTCATCTCCCATATATTTATAAATATAATTATATATATATATATATATTTATATATATATATGTATATATATATATATTAATATATATATATATATATATATATATATATATATATTACTATATATATATTAATATATATATACGTGTTTTATTTGAAACGCTCTACTCAAATTATATTATGTATGACACTAGTTGTAATTTAAGCAAAGGTGGGGAATAGTGCGTTCATGCCTTTTCCTGTGTTATTACTATATACATATATACAGGTTTGATAGGATTTGAACTCTGCATACCTGGTTTCGTATTTCATAACAGTATTTATAGAACGAATCACACATACACTCATGACGTTAGTTTGGGGAAGCTTTTTTCAAAAGCTATTTGTATAAGTGGTTGCTGGCGCCGAACAAAAGTTATTTCGCAATGGTCTACGATGTATCAACGGAGTATTTATTTATTTATCTACAGGAGTTAGGCACAAGACCAGTTTTATCGGAAACGGAGTAGCTTCATCGAAACAATCCACATCGTTTCTAAACGTTATTTGGAAATGATAAATGTCGACACAATAAAAAGCGTTAAAACGTGCAGCAAACATTTAAAAGCGACTTAAAGTCTTCGAGACATAGAATATGGAATAAGTTTGCTACAATTAAGAAAATGGAAGACAAATTACTACTGACAGCAAGAGTTCATCTTATCCTACTCTGATTCGACTCTATTTTCCTTCTTCCAAGAAGAGTTCATTTTGAAGTGAGTTCTCTACGGTGAGACGACGGACATGTTTGTAGAATTATCTCTGAATTAGCGATATTCCAATTGGCATTTTCCGCCGGCTTGTCAAATTTAGTTTGAGCTTTTGCTCCAAAGAATTCCCTCGATAATGGTTGGCGTCCATCGACTGTTGAGCTTTCTTTCCAGATGAACGAATGAAAACAATTGAAGAACGAATGGAAATCACTGATTTACAAACGATCAATATAAGAATAGAATAAATAATAGGTCCGGATGAAGTGAAAGTACACGTAATTCGCCATTTTTATCAGACTTCGTTTTACATTATTTGTATGCTTCCGTCTGTTTTATAACGTGTCAAATAATGAGGCAACTCAGTTTGGCTTAAAATAACATCGTCACAGAATATACACAAAAACAAATACTTGTAGCTGCAGAACTCGTCTGATTACCACCATTGAAATAATACTATTTTTCTTTCTCTCTCTCTTTCTCTCTCTCTCTCTCTCTGATTTCCATGAAGAGTGTTTCTCTCCCATCTGTTTTTAGTTTTACACATTACTACATCCTGGAGAATCACAAAAAATGGACGGTTTTATCTTAAAGTTGCGCAAAAAGAAATTTAAATTCAACAAATCTTGCTGTATTAGAGTATACGCGCCATGGATCATACTCAATGCAAATCCAATATATTTGAGTTTTTTGCTTAGGAGATTTTCTCATGTAATTCCCTTTTCAAATACTTGAACGAAACTGCAATTTGAAGAATGTCACATAGTTGTTGTTGATTTTTCACGAAGTCTACGGTTATTTAGTTTTTCACCGAAAGGATTCAACCCCTTTTGTATTTGTTTTGCGTGAAAGTAAATTAAAGTACATATAGTCAAACTTAATACCCCCTACTCTAAGAGCTGTGTTTCAGAATCCACAATGATCGGTTAATTAGTTTAGGAGTGTACCCTTTCTCTCTCTCTCTCTCTCTCTCTCTCTCTCTCTCTCTCTCTCTCTATATATATATATATATATATATATATATATATATATATATATATATAAACCCATTCATATAGGAAACGTTTAATCCATAGAAGTATTTACGGAAGTAGTTATGTGTGTGTGGTCATTGTATTCGCAGAGTAATAGTTAATTTACGCAAATTTATAAGAATAAGCTACAAAAACATTCAAGAAGAAAAAAAATACACGTAATGGCGTCCTAAAATAATTATACATATGTGAAAATGATTTTTTAAAGGAAATATATTCTTATTTATATATATATATATTAAATTCCCGAAACAGTTTTTCATGGTAAACAACTGATGATCCCTTAAAATAGTGTTAGAAACTAACTAATATAATAACTGTAAAAAATAAATTGACTTACATGAGTGATTTTCCACTGGAAGACTTGAGACTATAAGTTTTTTTTGTTTTTTTATTTTTTTTTATATAGTTTTAATGGTTGAGAAACTTCCGAGACTATATATATATATATATATATATATATATATATATATATATATATATATATATATATATATATATACATATGCCAAAGAAAGGGCGAAGGTAACCGACATAATGGGAAATGAAAAAGGAAAAAACAAAAATATGTTTTTTTGATGTATTCATCAACGTTTCGTCCTTATTTTTAATACTTCCTCAGGGTGAAATTTTAAGAAAAATGTCATACAAGTACATGAAAATATTGGGTTGACATGATGGGTTAATGAGAAGGAGTAGTAGCCACTACTGGGAGCACATGGCCGAGGTCCGGGTTGAAGGAAGTCAGTGGCATGGAATGAAATTAATGTGGATCGCTGTGAGTGAACAACTGGAGGGTGGGGAAAGAGGAGTGGATGGGGAGGCTCTGTGTTTTTGGTGTGTAGGTTTTTAGAAAATCTTTGAAAACATGAAGGCGATTGGAAGTGAGATGTGTGGATGGTAAGAGTGTGAAAGAAGTAGTCGAAAGGGTGAAATGGGGAAGGGGGAGAGGGGAGATTTTGTTGTGGTTAGGTGTCAAATTTTGTAGGGTAGGAGTGTTTGAGCAGATGGCTATGTCAGGAATGTGTTGATATAAGTAGGTTAGAAGAAAATGTTGAAATGGGCTGAGAATGTGACAGTGAGATTAAGAAAGAAAAAAAGAAAAATAAACAGAAGGAGAGAAGTTATATTAGTTCAGGTGATGTTGGTAATTCTGTGCATGGAGTGATTATGGTGTGAGATTTAATTGAGGGCAAAAAAGGGTTTAAATTTCTAAATATTTATGTTATAACTCATTTATGACCCTATTCCCCTACAGAGTTGAGGTCACTCTCTAAGGATCCAGTCATTGTCTCGGATATGTGCGCGTCCGTTTTACCCATCTCACGGGAAACGAGCGTGCTGTCGTCAGTAAATATACCCATTTGAAACACAATGTAATCGGAAAGATATTTTATGAGAATCAGAAGCAATAAATGTCAGAAGATCGATCCCTGGTGTACACCTGCGTATATGTCACGCTGGTTATTTACTTGAATGTTGTTTAGTGGTAAATTTCAGTTAAGTGTGTTAAAACCAAATTTCTTTTTTATGAATCTTCTAACATCAAAATACTCAATGTTCGTTACTTAATTTAAAAAAAATAAGACTTCCGTAATCACTGATTGAACAATAAAACAACGCCACAACTCTGGATCGTACATGATCTGATAGGCATTACTAATAGACCTGATAGCCATTACTAATAGAAATTGTAGACATTACCAATATACCTGATAGCCATTACTAATAGAAATTGTAGACATTACTAACAGACCTGATAGCCATTACGAATATACATGAGAGCAATTAATAATATACATGGTAGCGATTAGTAATAGACATGATAACAATTACGAATGAACATGATAGCCATTACGAAAAGATCTGATAGCCATAACTAATAGACCTGATAGACATTACTAATAGACATGATAGTCATTACTAATAAACATGATAGCAATTATTAAAAAAACATAGTAGCCATTACTAATAGACATGATAGCTATTACTAAAATACCTAATAGCATAAACTAATAGACCCGATAGCCATTACTAATAGACATGATAGCCATTACTAAGAAACTTGATAGCTATTACTAATAAACATGATATCCATTGCTGATATACATGATATTATTTACTCCTCTCCAGGAGTTAGGCACAAGGCCAGTTTTATCCTACTCCCACAAGTAAGATGTGACCCAAGATCGGGTCGAGAAAGTGGGGTTTGAAAAGCCAGCGCTCGAGAGGTGAGCACTCTGACCATTTAAAAATTGCCTGGGCAGCCCCGTCGGCATTTCCCGGTAGGGGCGCTTCAGACAGTAAGCAACAAACTTACTCCTCCCCAAAGAGGGGAGGCAAAGCCTGGGAGGGTGGACCTCCTAGAACTGTACAGGACAGGCGTGCAGTATCCATCGGAACAGATACTACACTTTGATCTTAGCCAAAAGGCCGAAGAAGGTATTTACTCCACCTCAGGAGTTAGGCACAAGGCCAGTTTTATCCTACTCCCACAAGTAAGATGTGACCACAGATTGGGTCGAGAAAGTGGGGTTAAAAGCCAGCGCTCGAGAGGTGAGCACTCTGGCCATTTAAAAATTGCCTGGGCAGCCCCGTCGGCATTCCCCGGTAGGGGCGCCTCAGACAGTAAGCAATAAACTTACTCCTCCCCAAAGAGGGGAGGCGAAGCCTGGGAGGGTGGACCTCCTAGAACTGCACAGGACAATCCCATAGACCGGCGTAAATCAAGCCCCGGAGGCCAAGACAATACCAGTCTATGGGGTGCAGTATCCATCGGAACAGATACTACACTTTGATCTTCGCCAAAAGGCCGAAGAAATCAATAGACGCTAAGGCAGTAGCACTTGATATATCGAAGCCCTTTGACAAGGTATGGCATAAAGGGCTTCTCCTTAAAATACGCGAATACGGTATTACTGAGCAATTAATTAAGATGGTGAAATATATTTTTCATGTTGCATTTTTATTTTTGCTTGTCACGTGTCCGATAAAACCTCCTATAACCTTGAGTTTACATGTTTTTTTTTGTTTTTGTTGTTAGTAAAACTTCATTATCAGTATAAATATTGCAACATGAATCAGACTTCAAATTATGTACGTGATTGAAATATGAATTGGCCGCTTTTTATTTAGTTTGGATCCATGAACGAACATATATTTAATTAGAAATTTAAAAGCTTAAAAAAAACTTATTTCCCACTGGCACGAAGAACTCTAGTTAAATGTACTTAAACTTGATGTATCTCCATTCCTTAGCAAGCCTAGTTATCGCCTCGTTTATAATAAATGACTGGATGTTTAGGCTCAATTTTTCGACGTTTTATGTGTACAATAAAATTTCATAACAAAAATGTCAACATAGCGACACAACATAAACATGACGACGTTCACATTGTATAAGTTTATTATGCTGCCGCAAACTCGTATAATTGGTACCCTTTATTTACCCAAACATTTACTATAAACGTATTATCACATTTTCCTAGAAAATCGTAAGAGATGTTTAAGAGGAACACATTTGATTTCACCGTTTAAGCGTGTTTCTCTATTTTTTACTAATGGACATATTTGAATGAACAGAAATATCACATATTTAAATGTAACATTTGTTCTATCCAATCGAATATCGATTTTATTAAGCATAGCAGGATAGGCGTCCGTCTAACAATGTGAGCCGTTTTAGATTTGGTTCAGAACTAAAATTAGATATGGACTCGTGATAGAGCAAGAAGTTACGACATTGCGAGTTGACACCAATACAAATACATATGCCGTATTTAAATGATACATATATATATATATATATATATATATATATATATATATATATATATATATATATACCCCTGCTCATCCCCCACCTCTTTCTCTTACCCCCAGCCACAGTAGTCCTTGCTCACCCCATCTTTCTATTTTTCCCCACTCATTTTCTTCAACATTCAATTTTATTCTCCAACAAGTACGGACGTCCACCCAGTAGTAGCCATTATTTTATTTTATTTTTCCTCCCAATATGTCTACCCTACATGTATCTGTACTTGCATGACATTTTTTTCTCTATATTATCATCCTGATGAAGTCTTATAAATAAAGACGAAACGTTGATGTACACATAAAAAACATCCATTTTTTGGTTTTCCTTTTTCATTTTCCCATCACATCGGATTACCTTCATCCTTCTCTTCCCATATATATATATATATATATATATATATATATATATATATATATATATATATATATATATATATATATACACATACTCGTGCTTGTCAAAAAATAGAACATATGTATAAAACTGTAAAAATCATTCCGTTTGAGATAATTTTCGGCTTTTAAATTGTGTAGGCGAAATATTCTATATGTAAATAACAATTACAACTATTTTTAATCATTTGTCATATTTGCATATGTCAGACTTTACTGTCACAGAGTAGTTTATTGTCACATTAGGAAATTCAACGTTTCAATTTAATAGAACATTATTCGTTGAGTAATCTTACACTCGAAAAATTTCTGTGTTTAAAAAGATTTTGCAAAATAAAACAAAATTGAAAAGATTTTCATTTTTGTATGTAACTGTACGATTTGATCAAACAACCAAATGCATACCACATAATATTTTGGATGTTAATAATACGTTAAAAATGAAAAGACAACATATTTAGAATATTGCATTATTGGTGTGTTATTGCACATAGTTGAACAAATATGTGTCGGCATATAGTGTGTCTGTGTGCTTGTGTGTTTGTGGGTGATTCTCTCCACCATTTTATTTACTGAATTTCAAGAATGAATAGAGTGATAATGATTGATACTATAAAAAATATGCTCCCTCCGGTCGAATATTTTAGCTAGGCTGCCGCGTCAGAAATGAACCCTCACGCGTAAACCGATGGAGCCCAATTCATATTTCTTGGGTGTTTAGACATTGATTTTCTTTGTTTATGACCAACATAATTTTAGTTGAAAATGAAAAATTAAAAAAAATTCGACCTTACCTCGATTTTGAATAGAAATATTTTTAGTTTAAATTAAAAGAAAAAAATGTTTGGACTCCCCGCTCATTTTTTTTTATTTTACCCTCCCCCATACATAGAAATCTTTTTAATTAAGAAAAGAGAAAAAATCTTGACCGCCCCCCCTAAATTTTCTTTTCTATCCTCCCCCATACATATAAATATTTTAATTAAAAAAATTAAAATAAAAAAACAGTAAAAAAAATCGAATACAGCAAACACGATTAGTTATTTAAATACTATCGAGAAGTAGTTTAGCTAAATTAAATTCATTAGAATGTGTGTGTGTTTTAAATAGTAATTTTCCAATCAATTATTATTTGAAATAAACAATTTTATTCAATAAAATTATTAAAATCAACAATTTAAAAAACTAAACGCAGCGAACAGTATTTTTCAAATCGGAAAAAAGTGTACCTAAAATAAAACAGTAAAAAAATCGGTACTCTTTTACTGTAGGGTCCGCGCTAACTTTGAGCATGACCCAAATCCTGACTCTAACCCCTAACCCTAACCCCAACTTTTACCCTGACCATAACCCTAACGACGGGGTAGCGCGGGTCCTACAGTGAAAAAGCACTAAAAATCAAATACAGTGAACACGATTAGTTATGTAAATGCTCTCGTAATTCTTTTAGGAGAGCATTTACATAATTAGTTTACCTAAATTAAATTTATTAGAATGTGTGTATGTGTGTTTGTTTGTTTAATGACCTTTTTTTAATTAAACAATTTGATTCTAAAATCAGTTGTATAGTTTTCCAGTACAATGTGGTAATTTTGTTTAATAGCTAGAAAAAAAATAACATCTTTTATTTTAATAAATAAAACACGGAATTATAAAAACAGTGTGTAAATAAAAGCTTAAATCATAAACACAGTTACGGTTGTAAAAAGATAATAATATTAGAAATTTTTTCAAATCGGAAGAAAAAGGTGTACGTATAATGAAAGTATTAAAAAATCAAATACAGTAAACACGAATAGTTTTTTAAATGCTATCGAGAAAAAAATGTTTACTTAAACTAAAATAATTATGGTGTGTGTGCGTGTTTTTAATAGTAATTTTTAAATCAATTATTGTTTTAATTTAACAATTTGATTCAATGAATTTGTGTTTTAAAACATAATGGCTTATAAGATTAAGATTAAGAAAATTAAAAAACTCAGAACGTTTTAATAAAACAATCAGAGTAAAAGTAACATGGTAAATGCCAGCGTGTTGTTTGCATTTTAAATAACGCGCCCGACTTACGACAATACTGAAAAATCAGAGGGAGTTAACCAATTCAATGTTGGCAGTCACTTTCACAATAGATATATTAACTACGTAACTCATTCCATGTATGTATATATATATATATATATATAATTAACAATAGAAATAATTATAATTTATAAGTGAGTTTATTAGCGAGCAAAATAGCGTAAATACATGTGGAAATCTGAAGAAAATAATCATGAGTGTATGTCGGCAAATACTAATTTATAAGAAGTTTAAAAGCACTTAATTATGTAAATTGAGAAATGCGCACAGTGTTTACGACAGTTTTTAGAGTAGTATATAAAGAAGCTGGCGGACTAAGTAAAAAGTGGTATTACTCTGATGGAGTTTCGACTTACGACAGACAGAAGACAAACAAACAGATAGATACATAATCTCCATTATTAATAGATATTTTGAAGTAAAACAATCTTGTACAAATAATGATCCGTTTCTGTTAATGTTTCCGAGCTCCTTTACAAATGACGACCGATGTAAACGTCCGCACGTGATTCATTTAGCATCTCATTACGCAGGTCGCAGTTCACTTCGTAAGGAACGCTGAGGGATCTGCAATCGAAATAATCTGAAAATACATAATGAATAACTACTCTCTAAAATGATTATCACCTATTTAAACACACCTATTAAGTTACGTTATTATATGTATATATATATATATATATATATAGTAATCCAGGTAGGGTAAAAATCCACAGGGTAGAAATCCAAAGGGAATCAAACCGGGTTTATAAAAGAGTGCTCAATAAAAATATAGAGCTGTATTGTGAATGCTTTTATTCAAACATGTACAAGGTCTGCTACACTGGCATGTCGATGTTATCGATCTACAGCTCTCAAGAGCTGAGGTCTCATCAGGCAGAAAATTGTTTTTTGATTCAACTGGTTGCTGAATTCCAGGGAGAATGAAGTCAAGCAAAAAAAGAAGAGGAGAAAGAAATAAAAGTCATGTGACCGATTTTAAAATATGATTGCCGTTAGAAATTACTATTTTCTTATTTTTATCTTTTATATATTTTATATATATATATCCAACGCTGAGCTGGGGTAGAAAGGGGGGGCGAGGAAAAGAAAAAGAAAAGAGAAGGGGAAAGAGATACAATTGCTGTCAGAAAAGTTTAATTTACAGCTATTTATATTTTTATTTTGTATTTTTATCCAACGCTTAGTTAGGGGGGGGGAGAAAAAGAAAGAGAAAGGGGTTGAGGGGTGTTAGGGGTGGATGTCTATAGCCATTTAGGATTTGTTGCGGGAATGGTTTTGAGTTAAATTCATATTTATTTTTATTCATATATATATATATATATATATATATGTATATATATATATATGTATGTATATATATTTATATATATATTACTTAAAACGTTTGATTTAAGAGCATATTCACCAAAATAAGAGACACGCTTGAAAACAAACGGTATAATACATATTAAAGCATTGCACGAAATATACGTAATAACCATGGTGGTTCTAATCGCTATATTGAAGTACGTTTTACGTTGTTTAGTCATTTACGATAAACGTTTTATTAAAAGGTTAGAGAAACAAAAGCATTTGCTGTGAACAACACAGGTGTAGCAAGAGCTGGTATGGGTGTGTAAAATAATTTCTAAAACGAAATTTTCAGCCTGCGATTATATTAAATAGACCAGTGGAAAACATTCATTAAAAGTTACAAAAATTGAATTAGACCTATGTGTTAGAATATGACGTCTTAAGTGACACAAAGCGATTGAGAAGGTAAGTATTCTTCTGTACTTGAAAATAATTTTCTCGAATAAGCGCTATTTTTTGGTTGTATGTTACAGAAATGAGATACTATACAATGTAATGGATTTACAATTGATTTGACAATATTTCAATTAATTACAATAACACATCTATCAAAGTATGATTAGTTCGCCTCGTTTAAACATTATATAAACATTATATCAGATAACAAAGATAGGTTCGCACATAACAAGTTGTCACATTTCCCCTAAAACATATGTAACTATTATCGCATATTTACAATGTGAAGTATACAACATAAATGTTTACGACTTTAGAAAATCTATTATAATAAAAACTTTACTAGTTTTACATACCCGATTTAATTTTTCTTTCGATTTCATGTTAAAAAATGTTCAATGTTAATACTAAATTATGTTTTTAAAATGTATGTATTAGGATATTGTTCAACTGTATTTATTGTTATCTTCAAATCTACTCATGTCACTATCGTTCGGTTATTAAATTATTAATATAACAACATTATTATAAAAATGGAAGTTTATTAAGGTAAACATTGTTTAATCTTTATTTATAAAATTACTATTTTCTAATCTTTTAAAAGACAGTGATTTTGTAAAAATCTTAAAGCCAGAAATGAATTCATATTTAACAGTATAAATGATTGCATATTCCTGTCAATTGCAAAGAGTTGAGAACACATTATGTTTTTATTCCACCATTTAAAAAGATTAAAACGGCTAACTTGTTCACAAATAACTGAAATTAATGTTGGTGGACTTTTATTTTGTGATTCAATTACTTTTTAAAATGAGGTCATGAAATAATTTTCTTTTAGAAGTTTTCGCTATGGCATTTTTTTAATAAATTATTGATTAATACTCGATAAAATGAGTAACGTTGATGAGTGAACACACACGGACACACATGGACACACACGGAAAATGATCACACGAATTTATTATCATAGAGATATGCAATTTGATTGTCGAATTCAAGCGACATTTCCCAAGTAGGCATATATATTTGAAAGAGAATTCGATCAAGCGTTAGGTAATAAAAAGTATTGGACCAGTTCTACCTTGAAATACAGCATTAGTCAACAGTTTTGAGAGCATATATAAGTGGACCTTACTTTTTTTTCTGACAACGCATTGTTTTACATATAACTAAGAAATATCCGACTTTTTTTTCTAACCAGTTTTAACTTGCTTTGCTTACGTAATTTGCTTTAAGCTTCACAGGCAGTTGGCTACCACCCATCACCACTGGATAATCAACGACGACTAACATGATGATCAGACGAGAAGAAATCGAATTCTAACATACATGCATTGACATATATCGACAGTCATACTATGTAGACGACCGCAAATTACGACTCGTATTAACATTTTTCTGTACATCTCTATAATCACCAAGTAATATCCGACAGAATTGTCTCAACGCAAATGTTAGTAAACAAAAGTGGCTAACGAAATCATCAAGCCTCGAATAATTTAATTGAAGATCTAATTCGAATTTTAATCATCAGAGTCCTACATTATTATTCTGAAGAAAATGTTTAATAAGCTGAAAGCGTAATAGATTTTATTTGTCAAATGTGGCCGAATTTTATTTTATTTGAAATTCCTGACACGGCTATTAAATTTCTAAATAATAAACGACAAACGCAGCTGCATATATAGTGTAATTTAAAAATGAAAAATATTTCAAATTTTTTTTCAGATTCAAAAAGAAAATAATTTCTGAAATGATTCAATGAATAATTACGACTTCCATTCGTTGTCATTATATTCACATAAAAGTATCAGGAAATAAATGAATAAATAATTTTTTAAAAATAAAAAACTCTTGGGACTTTCTTCATGTAATTCTGTCAAATAATATCGAACTGAGAAAACAGAAGAAGCGACAATGGACAAGAGAATTATTAATGAGAAATAAAAAAAAATATTACAGTCGATTCTCCTATTCATGGTTGCAACGTTTACAAATTTGGGGTCGATATTATCTACTAGCATGTACACGCGGCGTTGAACGTGTATTATAAAAGATATAGCAGTGCGACGTGGAAATTTCATTGTGTTATTCTTCATCTACTTCTAATATGAAGAGCACATTCTCTTTCACGATGTCAGGATTTCTGTTTGTCCGTCTGTGTGAAGTTTTGTAAACATAAGATATGCAATATGGTTCATCCACCCAATTATTTTAAGTTTAATAAAAAATAAATATTCGACACTTGCTCTGGCAGTCTGTCTGTTTGTGTTTCTGTCTGTACGTCAGCGTAATCTCACTGATATATTATTCTGCCAGATCCTATATATATATATATATATATATATATATATATATATATATATATATATATATATATATATATATATATATATATATATATATATAAATATATATATAGGTTACGAAAACGGTCCAAGACAACATGCGTTTTTTTCGAATTTACATAATTAATTTGTGTTTCTGTCTGAACGCCAGCGTAATCTCACTGATATATTATTCTGGCAGGTCCTATATATATATATATATATATATATATATATATATATATATATATATATATATATATATATATATATATGTTACGAAAACTGTCCAAGACAACATGCGTTTTCTTCGAATTTACATAATTAATTTCTTTTAAAGTTCTAAAAAATGAATATTCGGAAATATGCAGTTATAACTTGTATTGTCAAATTTTCATATGTATTTATAATATTTTTCTCGATACAAATAATTAATAAATAAATGTAAGACATTTTATTAAAGAACGATCGCGTTTTTTAAGTATGCTTAGACTTTCTGTTCCAAGGAGGATTATTACATTTAAACTTGTATGTATGAATTTGGAAAACTGCAAACTTATTATTCTTTCATTTTTACAGGGAAGCGGAAGGGTAATCGTCATTGTTTATTTTTATTTCGGTAAACGCTTATTTAATTGCGTAGATACATTTTCGATCCTTTTGTACACCACACGCGCACCAGGAAAATGTCATTAAACTACGATTATTTTGTACAACGGAGGTGCAGTCGTAAACTTTCGATTATTTTAAACACAAAAAGGCGAGTAAGTAACCATTCAATTTTTTTTGTACACCAGGTATTCCCAAAATCCTCGCCTGACAATGAGCGATCAGAACCTCTTCAACGTATCTTATTAGGAACATGGCTAAGTAGCAGATGTTGTATGAGATGGCGAGTAATCCAGAGAGACTGAATTCCATTGGAAGTCCTGTGATCTGTCTGTATATATTGTTTAAAAGTGAAGTATATTGTCAACTATTATTTGTAGTAATTTGTGAATGTTGGTATACGTTCGGCCAAAGCATTACAAGCCGTTGGAAGAGATGCGAGATACAATTAGGATTCTGTGCGAGTACAACGATGTAAAGTGCGATGACATATAGGCTGAAGGCTTATCGGTTTGGTATTTTTTGTGGTTGTAGCGTGTGTTAACGGGAGATTATCTCATCTCAGCTGTAAACGTATCCGACAAAGGTAGAAAGTAAATGTTTAAGTAATTGAAAGAAGAAACTGACATTTTGTATAAGGGTCCTTCAATACTGTATACTATAGTTCTGATCTGTGCTATAGTTCTGATCTGTATACTATAGTTCTGATCTGTGCTGTTGCGTTTGTTTCATGTTCTTTTTGAGTTGATATTATGTTGAGAGTCTGCTGTTTCTAGTAAGAAAATTGCATTTGTATTTTTTTCTGGAGGTTTTCATTTTCTACGTATGTAAGTTCAGGCAGGTCAACTGCGGTCTTGGATTTGCGTGGAAAAAGATGTCTGTGACGGATATGTAGAAAATGTCATTAGTTAGGTGTGTAAGGGCAACGTAATCGTAAATTTAATATGGTATAACGGGGAATTATTTCTTTTTCTAAACAAGTGAGAAGAAAAAAAGTATTTTTAGTATGAGACTTTGTGAACTCGTTAGACAAATGCTTGCTTGGTAAAGTGTCATTATTAAAAATGTGTTGCGTTTCAATTTTAAAGTCTCTTTTCTAATTCGTGGTTGTTATGTGGTCAGGTTAGTGGGTTGTATATATATGTATGTATATATATATATATATGTGCATATATATATATATATATATATATATATATATATATATATCCAGAGAGAGAGAGAAGAGGGAGAGAGAGAGAGATAGAAAGATAGAAGTGAGAATATTACTAGGGTTATTGCAACTAAATAAATTTAAATATTCTAGCGTTGAAAAGGATAGAAAAACGAAGTCCTTTTTTACTACCTGTTTTAAAATAAAAAAGTGTTTCATAATTTTAAATAGTAAATCGTACTTGTTCAGTCTAACGTTCCATACAGTGGTCCAGTGTGTGTTACCGTGTGATATTTATTTCCCTTTCTAAGAACGTGAGTAGAAAAAATATGGTTTTAATATGAGACGTTGTGAACTCGTAATGTTAGACAAATGTTTTCTTGTTAATATGTAATTATAGAAAATATGTTGCGTTTCAATTTGAAAGCCTCTTTTATAATTCGTGGTCGTAATGTGGTCAGGTTAGTGGGTTGTATATATATATATATATATATATATATATATATATATATAAATACATAAATGTATATTTGTATAAATATATATATATTTATATATATAAAGATATATGTATAGATATATATATATATACATACATAAATATGCATACATAAATATACATACATAAACAGATATATATATACATGAATATATACATATATATAAATATATACATATATATATATAAATATAAATGTATATATATAAATATATATATATACATATATATAAGGGCTCCTGCTTTTGTTTCACTGTTAGATTCTTAATCCACCTTTTTATTTTATTTACTTACTATTATATATTATTTATTTATGAATTTTCCAACAAATGTTAAGTCTACACTATTTTGGATTTAGTTAGTTTCTCTGGGAATTTAAACTGCATTTTCCTTCTTTTTTTTTTTCTTTTTGTTTAAAATAACTCAAAGCTTCTTTAGACTATATATATAAATGTATATTTATAAATATATATATATATATATATATATATATATATATATATATATACACACATATATATATACATATATGTATATACATATATTTATATATATATGTATATATATATAGAGAGATAGAGAATTATATATATATATATATATATATATAGATTTATATATATGTACACTTATATATATCGAGAGAGAGTTATAGATATATTGATTTATATATATATATATATATATATAGATTTATATATATATATATATATTTATATATATATGTATAGATTTATACATATATATTTATATATATATAGAGAGAGATTTATATATATATATATATTTATATATATATATATATATATATATATATATATAGAGAGAGAGAGAGAGGGAGAGAGAGAAAGAGAGAAGTGAGAGTATTACCAGGGTGTTACAACGCCAGAAATTGAAATATGCTGGCGTTGAAAATAATGGGAATATTTTTTTTTTAATTTTTGATCAATAATTTTATATAGTAAATCTTACTGGTGCAGTCCAACGTTTAATACAGTGTTCCAGTGTGTGGTACCGTGTAATATAATATATTTGGAACACATATCTCTTAATCAAATGAGAACTGTTTCAAATATCCAACAATTAATGTTGACTCTAATGTTGTTTATATATATATATATATATATATATATATATATATATATATATATATATATATATATATATATATATATATATATATATATATATATATATTAGTACTTCATTTAGCCTGACGATTCCCCCCGGGTATGAAACACGGTAGCCTCTGTGTAGCTTGATTGGCATATATATTTTCATTGCTTACTATATATATATATATATATATATATATATATATATATATATATATATACTGTGTAAATATAAAAGCAACCTACAGCAAATTTAATAAAATTAAATGAATCTAAAATACATTATAAAATGGGTCGTTTTTACGTAGAAATATCGCGTGGCCGTGTTGTTAGAACGCTTGCTTGAGGAGTCTATGGTTATCCTGTAACTTTGTTCGCATCTTCTGCCCGTCTAAAAGCATTATCTCTTACACTTATGATAGCAAAAGATTGAAACGCCGGCCTATCAATGGTAAATATAATTTAATATTTACTTTAAGAAATATTGGTCTAAGCCTCCTTACAGAAATAAAAGTTTAGCTGTGTTCGAGAAGTTAGAAGTTCAATAACTATATATATATACATATATATATATATATATATATATATAGAGAGAGAGAGAGAGAGAGAGAGAGAGAGAGAGAGAGAGAGAGAGAGAAAGAGAGAAAGAGAGAAGTGAGAGTATTGTTAGGGTGTTACAACGCAAGAAATTTAAATATGCTGGCGTTGAAAAAGAGGGGATAAACGAAGTCCTTTTTTAATAATTTTTATAATTTTTTAATTTTTGTTTCATAATTTTACATAGTAAATCTTACTGGTTCAGTCCAACGTATTATACAGTAGCCCAGTATGTGTTACCGTGTAATACAATATATTTGGAAGAAATATCTCTTAATCAAATGGTAAGGTTTTAAAATCTCCCACAATTAGTGTTGACTCTAATGCTGTTTATATGGCTATAGTGTAGTAAATGTAAACACAACCTACAGCAAATGAAATACAATTTAATGAATCTATAATACATTATGAAATGGGTCGTCTTTACGTGGTAATTTCGCGTGACCGTGTGGTTAGAACGTCTGCTTACCGCGTCTAGGATGATCCTGTAAGATGTTCGCATCTTCCGACCGTCTGAAAGCATTATCTCTTACACTTATGATAGCAACAGATTGAAACGTCGGCGTAACTACGGTAAATATAATTTGATATGTACTTTAAGAAATATTGTTCAACACCTCCTTACAGAAGTTAAAGTTTAGCCGTGTTCGAGAAGTTAAAAGTGGACTGTCAATTTGCTATATGTCAGATTCCGATTACGTTCTTTTAATGTCTACCGGCTGTTGCACAACTACTACTTAATTCACTTTCTCTCAATTTTTTATATACACCGAACCATAACAAACGAAAAATTCCAGCACAAACGGATACACAGGATAAATTGGAATATACCAATTACCAAAGACCACCAACATCTTGCAAAAACTTTTGCAAAAACTTTTGGACTCCTGAACAATTTAAGTATCGCTTTCTTTTTCAAGCATTCATTCCTAAATAACGGATGCCTTTATTTTTATTTTTATTTCATTTTGTCCTGACGTGTAATTAGATAACACCCACTTTGACTTTACGCTCACACCTCAACATAAGACTAGTCACCTCTGGCCCTAATTTTGTTCTTTACTTCTACTTTGTTTTACTTTATATAACATTTTCAAAGTTAAGTGTTGCCGATAATATTAATAATCGCATTGTCGGCTTCCGCATCCTCTGATGAGAAGAAATGTTTTCTTTGCAATCCATGGATAAAGGTTATGAGGCTCCTTGCTATGAACTTTTGATGTATTTTAATAAATATTGTATCTTTACAATTCTTTAGTCTCATCTTTTACCTCTAAAATAAATTGCTCTATTTAATATATTGAGCTTTACACTATCACGATAGATTATTATTATAAAACGATAATTTCATTATAGTTATAATTCTAGACTTAAATAGTATTGTTATATATATATATATATATATATATATATATATATATATATATATGAATGTACAAGAGATAGATAAAATATAGATGTTTAAATGGGTTTGTGTGTGCCTTATTCTGGTTGATGTTATCTATAATAGCCGTTGTACAATGAAGAGGTTAATAACCATTTATATCGTATATTTTGCGAAGAATGTTATTTATACTTCATGTTATGAGGACAATACCGCATGTTCCATTTTTCGAGAGCAATGTTAAAAATATCGGAATGAAGATACAAAATAATTATTTCTTAATAAATGAGTATTGTCGTCGGCCGCTCAAGCACAGGTGTTTGATATTCCGGTCGCGGTGCCGAGTAAAACAGATACCTCACTCTGATCCGGTGTCACTGAACCACTTGTAAGATAGGTGGTCCACTCGTGTCTTTATCTCGGTACTCACACGTCTGGTCCTCGGCGTAGGAATCCTTCTAGACTGTGAACACCCTCTTTGGCCAGTGATCGTCAATAGCGGCTTACAGAAAAGAAAGACGTGTTGAATCTCCTCCGGGTCGGATTAATGACGATTTCGTGATTCTGTGAAGGCAAGATTACTTAGCAGGACAATTCGACAATAGAATAATTCAACAACTTCAGTTTCCTTTTGTATCAATTAATTATTAAAAACAATCCAAAGGAAGGATTAATTTTACCCTTGAAATTTACAGTCTCTTATTTTGATAAATTGTCTTTGTTTACTAAACTAGTCGTCGTCTCTCTGTACATGAAACTCTATTTACGATTTTCAAGTTGTTAATTAAGTTGTAACTTGTCTACTGAACGGTGGGAGGAATACAATGGGCAATGTCATCCCAAACGAGAGCGATGTTCGCGCAACTCTCCCGCTTGGTCGGCGCTCGTCCGTCCAGCTCGAATCCCAATTTTTAACTGACTGTCCACTCAAACCAAAATTCTTTCTTCTCTCATAAAGGCATATTATAACACCTTTTCTTTCTCCAGCCTATTTCTCTATTCCTTCTTTCTATCTCGAGGTCGGGTGGGGTATACTGAATTACTCTCCCTCTCTCTCTCCCCTCTCTCTGAGTCTTTCTTCATCTCCTTCGGGGTTGGCAGGGGTCGAGTGGTGGCCCCTGTCAACGATTCAGATAAACAAAGTTTTCTGTCTTTAGCTTCCATTGCTTATCCTGACAAAAACGATGTTTCGCCTTCTTTGTCTTTATTTAAAGGGTTCTCGACCTCCCAAGAGCTGCCCTGTTATCAGCCTAGGCGTAGTTAAGGGATCATTACCAAATTCCGAGGCGGTATCTGGCATGCGATCCTTGGGAGGGGATAATTACAACTAACAACCAAAACACTTTTTCCAGACATATCGTCACCAACTCTGGCAAATGTTTGGACAGTCGAAAATATGTACTAGTTCTTATATCTCCACTTGTTTCTATGTAGGGCCCTAAACATGGCCAATATGCATGCCAGTGCACCCTAAAGTGCAGATTGCGTCGGTTACAATCACTGTTTGACATTATTATCAAAATTATTATTGTTTGTAGCAGTAACAATGACAACATAACCACTTTTATTATTATTATTGTCAATAATATTAATGTTACCATAATTACCCTCGTCTGGCTTTTACTACTATTGTTATCGTTAGTTTTAGTAGAAATTGTAATATTACCATAAACGATAATGCCATTATCTATAATTTTATTATTTTTATTATTTTATTATTACTGTTATTATTATCATTATTATTATTGTATTATTTTTATCATCATTTATTATTAGTTTGTATGATCATTATAACTATTGTTATGATTATTGTGGTTACCATTGTGATCATTATTATTAATATGGCTATTATTACCATTTTTAATATGATCAGTATTATTGCAACTACTAATTCTACTATTATTAGTAAAATTATTCATATTACTATATTTACAACCATTATGATTAATACTACTGCTAGCTACTCTATATTATTAATTTTATTATTTACTATTGCCTTCTTATATTTCCTGATTATTTTATTTTTAACCTGACTATTACTTTTTTATTAATTATCATTGATTATTATTGATTACTATTATTGTTGTTATTATTATTATTATTATTATTATTATTATTATTATTATTATTATTATTATTATTATTTGTACTCCCTAGGAGTTCTCACACAGATCATCGTCAGTGATTTCTCACCGACAACAATCAATGGTATTTCCTGGAGTCTGAGTTACAATAAGTCTCCCCAGACTTCCAGTATTCTTCATCTCTTTTCGATAACGATGCGGTATCGCAACAGACTCTTACCATTGATTTCTCGCTGGTAAGGACAATTGGTATTCTCTGGGATTTGTGTGGCAATGTATTATGTAGTTCTCCAACTCTTTTTTAGTGTCGTCCACACGGTCTTCTATACTTACCAGTCCTCTTCCCCCTTCGTTTCTCTTTACCTAGAGTCTGTCTTATCGTCTTTTAGATGTAGTGCATTGTGCAAAGTCATAAATGTTCTAGTCCTCTGATCAAGGTGTCTGAGTTCTTCTTTTGTCCAGTTTATGAATTGGCCAGACTATCATATTTGTTATACTGCGCAGGTATTTATTCTTTTGATTAGCTTTCTGCTATATTATTTTGTTTATAAGAGCTTTCTTGTTCTTTTCAGGTATTCTTTTCAAATCTTCTCTTTCATTTCTGTTGAGTTGATTGTGTCTGCTTCCAAAACTGCTAAATATGTATTGCTCTTTTGTTTGTCTAGCGCCCTCATCTGCTCTTGGTTGGGTAGTTCCATGCCCTCAGCCGTCTCCAACTTTCCTTTTTTAATCTCTAGCAATGCACACTTTTCCATTCCGAATTCTATTTGAATGCCCTGACTGAAGATTCTGGTCGTATTTATCAGCTTTTCCAGTTCCTTTTTGCTTTTTGCAAATAGCTTCAGGTCGTCCATGTACATGAGATGGTTTATTCGTTGTTCTCTGCCTGTGAACATGTATCCGGCATCACATTCCTGAGGATGTAGTTGAGTAGCATCATGGCTATAGTAAACAGTAGTGGTGATAGTGAGGCTCCTTGGAAAATGCCTATCTTTATTTTTTATCTCCGTCAAGTATTGTCCTCCAGCTGTCAGTTCTAATCTCCATGTTACTATTACTTTCTAGATTAAATTAATAATCTTGTTGGGTATCGTGTATATTTTTAAACATTCAATTATCCATGCTTGAGGGATTCTGTCGCACGCTTTCTTGTAGTCAATCCATGCCATAGATAAGTTCTTTTTCTTGCTTTTAACTTCTTTCAGGATCTTTTGATCTATGCATAACAGCTCATGCGTCCCTCTTTTCCCTTTCTAGCATCCTTTTTGTGCCTCTACGACTGTTCAGGGAATGGTAAATTGTCTCTCTAAGTTGTGCCGTTAGGATTTTCCACATTGTCGGTAAACAGGTTATTGGCCTGTAATTGCTTGGGGTCGTTCCCGACTTGGCGTCTTTTTGTATGAGCGTTGTCCTTTCTTTGGTCATCCACTCTGGTACGTCTGTTTTATGGATACATCCTCTCAGTTTCTGTGCTAGCCTTTTATGTAGGGTCGTGAATTTTCTGAACCAGTACGCATATATTCCATCGTGACCTGGTGCTTCCAGTTTGCAATTTTATTTTAGTGTTGTCTTAATAGTTTCTTCATTCATTTCTGTTTCCGTTCCTTCTTCAATTTCTAGAAGTTTATCTTTCATGTCTTTCATTATTATTATTATTATTATTATTATTATTATTATTATTATTATTATTATTATTATTATTATTATTAATAATACTTTACAATGGCGGCATTTAGTACTTTTAAATTATTACCGATATTATTATTATTATTATTATTATTATTTTATATTATTTTAATTATTATTATTATTATCACCACTAATTATGTAAACTTAATTAATATGCTAGTAAATTTGTTTGATTTATTATTTAATTAATGATAATTTGATAAATATTAAAGAAAAATAAAACAGGGTAAATATAGAATTAGTGACACAATAGATTAACAACCCCTGCCTCCCCCATCGCACACACACGCCTGCACGCTCTTACACATATACCAATTACAACTGATTTGAGAACACACACACGTCTGAACACTCATACACATAAAGCCTGCTACGAATTACAACTGATTTGAGAATATGTGGTTCGCCCAATTTGAAGAAACTGTTCAATGATTTTTTGACACACTCCGTTGCATGTATGTTCCCTTTCCACTTTCTGTCTGAATCAACAGACGATTTCATTTTTTCTATCTATCTACCTTCTATCTTTCTATTTATCTATCTATCTATCTTTATTCTACCCTTTTTATTATAGCTCTCTCTTTTTATTTTATTTTAATATATGTTATGTTTCATATTTTATATTTTTATATTTTATATTTTCATTTTAACTTTTTGATTCTTAACGGTCCCAAACCACGTGACTTCGTAAATTTTGAAATTTTTAATTTTTTTTCTTCTCCTTTTTTTCTCCATTCAATTCTTTGCAAATATGATCGGATTCTAACTCTCCCTGATGAGATCTCAGTTTATAATAACTGTTGATCGATAACATCGACATGCCAGTGTCGCAGATTTTGTATATGTCTGTGTAAATAAAAATAATCATATATAAAAGCTCTATTTGATATTGAACACTTTTTATAAACCCGGTTGAAATTCTTTGGATTACTACGATGTGGATGTTTTACCTGGATTATATATATATATATATATATATATATATATATATATATATATATATATATATATATATATATCAACATATTTGGGAGTTCGACTCCTCTAGTAAACATGGTAGTGTGGTGACTTATGATTGTAGCAAATAGTTACAGGATCACTAACGCCTTAATTGTATTTTTATTTTGTATGCTATAAAACAATTAAAAGTGAAGTATCTGTTCTTATACTACACTTCGTCTTCACCGTCTTCGGTCATTAAAGGTGAATAATACATTATTCTATATATACTAATATACTTTTCTCCCAAATCTAGTGTGTCCCTTTTTGGGAGTTTTGTTTTCGTCACAATAAAAAAAAACAGAACTTCTGTCTAAATATGTCTGATCCTCATAGAAAGGCCAGTAAATAGAAATAGTAAATAAAAGTCTATGAAACAATAAAACAACTTAACTATTTATTTTGAAATCTTGTTTTTTTTATTTATTTATATTGAATGAAGTTCAGTTTTAGTTTAAATAGAATCGTGTTCCTTTCTTTTGTATGCAACATTTAATGATTTCTAATAGTTTTTTTTTCAAGCTCTCATTCATTATCGACAGTCTGACTTTTCGACTATGTTCGACAGATCTGGCTCGCTACTTTCTAGCATGACGTAATTTTTCAGTGATCAGACCTAACTTAACGAAGGCTGTGGGTATGTACACTATATATCTTAGATGAATGTGTTACTGTTATTTTGTTTTGTTGTTTAATAAGTTTAATTCTTGCCAAGAAAATGAGAAAATACATTTTTGCTTCTTTTTATAGCATATATTTCTTTTTAAATTTTTCTGATTACTTCAAAGATTCCACGACTGATTAAAATGAAGAAACGTAACCAACAACTTATTTTCGTTTTATTATTACTATTATTTAATTTTACTTATTTGATCGAAATCCGCATACATTCGATTGTTATATTAATGTTATTAAAAATATGACAATCATGAATAGAAAAACTAAAAATGTTAATGACAGGTTGCAATATTTCTCTTATTTGAATCTCAAACCAGTTTTTACTTCCGAAGCAAACAATTTTAAACATTATTTAAAAATATATGTTCTCATTAAAATAATAAATGAAACAATTGTTTTCTTTAAGCATATCTCTATGTCCGCAAGTGAAACTATTTATTTGTTTATTTGTAAAAATAAAAATAATTTCTCTTTTATTTGTTGCCGTTATTTTATATAAAACTTTTGATGAGATCACATTTGTTTTGTTTGGGAAAATCGGTTTCAGGCAATCTCGTGGAATATTGTTTTTGTTTCTTTTCGCTTTCTCAGTATTTCAAGCGGTTACACTATCTTTGAAGCGAACGGTTTCATATAATCAATATGATTCACATCGCAAAATATACGCAATTATAATAACTAATTGGCTTACAAAATGTATAACGATTCGGGTTTGTTTAGAAGAGTTTAATTATAAACTAGATTGTATTATCCGCAGAACCTTTAAGAGAAAATTAATCGCGCATGAATTAAATATTTGATATGCAACGTGTTATTCTGTGTTCTATTCAAGGCGAGTCATGAATGTTCGCTTGTTGCGTTGGTACTAACATATCTGACGTAACCAGTGAGGTGTGTTACCAGATACGATATTAAAATATGCAGTAAATGTATTTAGAGTTGTTATTGTCTTAATAAAACGAGTTCACTTTTAGCCAGCAATGGAAATACGTCTCATAATGATCGCGACGCAAGGTTTCCCATAGGGCCACTGTAAAGTCAAACAGAATGAAGGAAGAAAGCGACCACGTGTTTGCGCGTGTTGTCTTACCTGCCGGGATGATCACGGGGAGGGCGGAAATTAGATTAATGGCGGCTGTGGTTTTTTGTACGATTATTGAGCAATGACGTCAGGCCTCACGTGACTGTTTTTCTGACCACCGATTGGCTGATGATGAACACTTGGACAATAAAAGGAGTATGTTCAGAAGATCAACAGAGTGTGTATCAACTGCATCAGTGTGATTAGACGTCCGACGTGTGTGTGTGTATCAACTGCATCAGTGTGATTAGACGTCCGACGTGTGTGTGTTAATCAACTGCCGTAGTTGCGTAGTTGCGAAACGAATACATCCACTGAATTCTTGGCTTTCCACTTGTCGTATCCTGTTCCTCTCAGACTAGTAAAACATTGTCGCTTGTTTCATTATCTCTGACGCAACAAGTAACGTGTGTAATCAAACAAGATATTCAAATATACAGCGTCTGTTCTTAGAGGTTTTACTGTTTTAATAACATGTGTGTACTTGTGGCCGGCAATGACAATCCACCTTATAATGATCGCGACCTGATGCCACGTAAACACACAACATGATACCCGGTGATAGTCACTCTGAATGTATTGCTTCCCGCAGACAGAATTGGTAAGTTAATAACAGTAAAACAATCAAGGAATTTCTTACGGCTGCTTTTTTCGAGATGGACAATAGATCAACCATCTGATTCATTTAAACGATTTAGACTCGTACCTGTGTTCAATTCGTTTTCACGGCATGAAGGTAAACACGTGTGCCATATTTTCCTTATGAACTGTAACTGAGTGCGTTTAAAATTCAAACGTGTAATTGCTTAATGGCTAAGAATTTGGTAACGCTTTAAAATACAATAACTAGTTTCGTAGTTCACAGTATTGAGTGTGGGATGTTCAGTTTTTATCTAGAGGGCTTCAAGAATTTTTAATCTTTTAGTGTTAGTATCGTGGTGTATTATTTTAGAATTTCTTTCTAGTATGTGTTTATATTTTGAAGGGGGCAGTCATGTTTTTTAGGTGTTGGCAAATGGAGTTAGTATCAAAGAGATGTAAGGTTAATCTTCGCGAAAGTGTTTTGAAACCGATGTAAAAATTAGTTTTAGTGTTATTGTCGGAGATACATTCTCCCATAGGGCATTGCAACTGGTATATTTCATTGGTTCTTCCTAATGTGTTTTGAGTCTGAGAAGTGTTATTTAAAAATAACACTTCTACATGGTTCGATGTTTTCATTTTTTTGTAATACATGATGAATCTTATTTTGTTAGCAGAGTTGATGAAGAATATGTAGCGATGTATTATATTTTTAATAGCTTTTTCATCCAATTTAAATTTCGGATACATTTGGGTACAGTAGAATAGATTTATTAGTATTGTCTAAGTTTTTAATAATTAATTTAATGTGTTCGTCTACAATATAATTAGGAAAAAGATTATTAATTAGAACTTTCTTAATGTTTGTTTAATTCGTTAAGGATCATATATATATATATATATATATATATATATATATATATATATATATATATATATATATATATATATGAAAAATATTTGTTGTTGTTTATTATCTACGGACGTATACGTTTCGTCTCTTTTCAATCAAGACTCTTCAGCGTAGAAGTATGACTATTCACTACCGGTCACTCGGTTCGAAACCCTGGACTATAAGTATTTTTCAACTTCAATCCAACGTCTTAAATCTCGCGGCCAATATTTGAACAGCTGATAAACTGTGATAGTTTAAATACATTTATAAGCGGCGATGGCGACACAGGCATTCTACTTATATTAAGGAATGATGCATTATAAAGCAAATGACGTCACGCTGTATTTGCACTACCACTAAAGTGCTCTACTAATTATTAAGGAGCGACAAATATGAAAAATATTTGTTGTTGTTTATTATCTACGGACGTATACGTTTCGTCTCTTTTCAATCAAGACTCTTCAGCGTAGAAGTATGACTATTCACTACCGGTCACTCGGTTCGAAACCCTGGACTATAAGTATTTTTCAACTTCAATATATATATATATATATATATATATATATATATATATATATATATATATATATGTAGTATCCTAAAAGTAACTGACACACATTCTAGTCTTTGCTCATAATCCTGAGCCAGAACTTTGTATAGAAACATGTGATGTAAGAATGATCGCGAGTCTCCCAACCGTCGGGATCTTCTTCATAAGTCTCATAGTAAATTCCAGTCTTTGCGTATGATCCTGAGGCTGAAGCTGCTGGACAAGCTGAATTTATTTATGGAAACATATCATGTCAAACCATATCATATGTAAGGAGAATCGTGTAACTCCCACCTGTTGAGATCTTCTTCTGATTGAAACTGTTAGATCTCCTTCCAGACTTTGCGTCAATTCTTCCTGATTGTCTTCAGTTCTTACTGAACGAGAACTTCCAAATATCAGGAGGTCACATAGTGCACCTTGTTTTGGAAAACCGCTTATTATATTGTTAGGATCCAGGGTCGTGTCCCCCCGATTATGAACGTGTTCGTATAATCAAACAATGTTGCATGCAAAAACAGAGTAATAATTAACAAACAAGATGAGGTAGTTCAAATAACGTTTATTGAACGTGTGTGTATGTGGAATGATGAAGTGTGTGATGTATGCATGTGTGTCGATGGAAAAACAGTTCTTGAAAAGGTATAAGAAGAAATGAATCCGGTGTGAGGAAAGTCTTTGAAAGCCATACACACAGAAAATGAGTTGAGAACTCTTACCGTTGTTTGACCACGTGTTGACGGAAGAAAAGTGTGTTGGTTGTTGTTTTGCCGAGACTAGTTGAAGAGAAAAGCGTGAGACGAAACGCTAGTGTATTAGCGTCGTTCTGCCGAGGCCAATCGACCAGAAGAGAAAAGTGAAACGGAACGCTAGTGTCAGCGTCGTTCTGTCGAGGCCAAAAAGCGAGTGAAACGGAGCGCTGTTGCCAGCGTTGTTCTGCCGAGGCTGGTCGGTGAAGAAGAGAGAGAGAGACGGAGCGCTGGTGCCAGTGTTGTTCTGCCGAGGCTGGTCGGTGAAGAAGACAGATGGATTTTCCGTTTGCAACGGTTTTTATAGTCCGAAGGGCAGATAACTCTGGTGTCGTTTTCAGTGCCACCTGTCGGTGAAAAAGCGACACCTACCGGCAAACCGGTGTAGTTATGTTTTGAAAGGAGGAGGTAACTGCTACAATATCTTTAATTGAATTTACACGGCGCATCTCCAGTGTAAAAATGTCGTCGGAAACACCGTCTCATCTAAAGTACCATTGTACAATGTGGCTGCGTTTCATCAATGCTGTAGTTGCTCAGTATCACGTCGGCCAAAAATAGCTTCAACTACTCTGAAAAAAAGAAGAAAAAATGTTTAAAAACAAAGAAGTTATATTTGTTTACTGTCAGTGACTTTATAATATAATATTTACATCATATTTTTGTAACCGATATTTTCCATTCACCTTTCTGACGGACGCAACTTACTGCCATGACCTTTTTACTATTAGATCGAACCTGCAGACTCGCTTATCAAGTCAGTATCACAGTAAATTATCTGTTTTGTCTTCAATTAGCAGAGGAGTAATCATCCAGAATTTAGTCCATTGTTTAAATTTTACCAATCATAATTTTTTTAGGCGATGGATATTCTACATATTTAAATTCGACCCTGTGTGTATATTTATCCGTGTAGATATGCAATTAAATAGATATAGTACTCAAAGCGACAATTGCGAATTTGAATATATATATATATATATATATATATATATATATATATATATATATATATATATATATATATATATATAATGTGTGTGTTTATCGTTCAAGTTTTAAAGTATTGCATGGAAAGTTAATAAAATTGAAATATAAGCCAAATCAGCAATACAAGATTAATTTTTTTTCTTACATTAATCCTATCGATTACGGAATAAAATTCCTTCTTCAGGGGTGATCAGTATTCAGTCATTTTTTTTTTAATCAAAAACCAAGAATAAAGAAACTTATTTCTTTGTTAATTTGATAAACGTCTTTGATGGTACGACGTCATCGCCGTGCTGTTATGAAATGGCGGGTAGGATTCAAAAACCGGTGTCGAACAAGAGATGCGTTGGCACGCTGTCAAGTAATGTGTGTGTTTATCGTTCAAGTTTTAAAGTATTGCATGGAAAGTTAATAAAATTGAAATATAAGCCAAATTAGCAATACAAGATTAATTTATTTTTTATTTTTTCTTACATTAATCCTATCGATTACCATCAAAGACGTTTATCAAATTAACAAAGAAATAAGTTTCTTTATTCTTGTTTTTTGATGAAAAAAAAAATGACTCAATACTGGTCACCCCTGAAGAAGGAATTTTATTCTGTAATCGATAAGATTAATGTAAGAAAAAAAAATTAATCTTGTATTGCTAAACTTGCTTATATTTCAATTATATATATATATATATATATATATATATATATATATATATATATATGTATTATATATATATATATATATATATGTATTATATATATATATATATATATATATATATTATATATATATATATATATATATATATATATATATATATATATATATATATATATATATATATATATATATGCACGTGCTTACGTGTCTAATGACATATGTGCCTTATATCCGGACAACTTTGTCAGAGAGAATATCGTTTCATGTAACACGTGAACAGATATTTCTTTGATGTTTATTTCCTTTGTATTCTGCACTGATATCTTTGCATCTGTTTTCTTCCATGGACGCAGCCGTAAAATGGTGGTTGCTACCTTACTCAAATATGTAAACATGAACGTATATCGGTATACGCTTTTGGTTTTCATACAGCAACTTCTTTACAAAAGGCAGAAACATTCTGGAAAATTCCAACCGTAATATTCTAAGACATATAACTCATGCATTTAAATACTTCCCTTTTTTATTTACGTATAAGCAAAACAGTATTGTGAACATCATTTTTTAAGTAATTTTCTGTTTTGTAATATATAGTTTCAAAACCGAAATTCCACAAACTGATGATACACATTTCAATCTGATAATAATCTGAGAATAATCACGAGAAAGAATAAGATATTCCGGTTACGCCAGATTAGTTTATTGTGCGGTTAGTCTTCGGGATAGTGTTGTGGAAGACTCACCCTACATCTCTCCGACACTAGCTCTATATGCCAACACCTAAAACGCATAATTGAACCCCCTCCCAATATAGAAACATCCCTGTTAACAATACCAAAATAATACACCATGATACCAATATCAAAAAATAAAAAAATACTCGAAGCCCTCTACATAAAAACTAAACATCCCACAATTTATAATGTCAATTATGAAACTAGTCGCAACATTTTAAAGTGTCTAGCATAATAATTAACATTACCAAATTCTTAGCCATTAGGTAGTAATGCGTTTGAATTGTATGCACATTCTTTAACGTCATCAATTTCTTAACGGTTTAAACAGTCAAACTTTTAAATCTCCCATATGTGTAGAACGCCATCACGCTCAGCACTATTTAGTTTCGTATTCAAAATTTTTAAAATTTTAACATATATATATATATATATAAATTTTGAAATATTTTGAATACGAAACTAAATATAATAAAATAATATAAATACATAAAACTATAGATAACAATTGCTGTATTTTATAGTGTTCGGACAAATCTATTACACTGCTTATTTTGCAGTGTAATAGATTCGCCCGCCCACTGTAAAATACAGCAATTGGTTGTAAATAACGAATACATTTATTTATGCCCAGGCAAATAACACAAATAAAAAAGACATTTTTTACTGATGAAATTATTTAGAAAAACATTAATCCGGAACAAAACTTAGATCTAATATACATAATGTCGTTGTTCCCGTTTTAAGGGAAGTAGGGTCTGATCAACACTTGGTGGAAGCCATGAGATGAAATACTGTTTTGTTTTTTTTATTCCCGAACCAGTTTTTCATGGTAAACAACTGATGACCCCTTAAATAATGTTAAAACTTGTGTAAATTTTTGGAAGCGAGTATATATAGACACTGTAAATCTAAATTGACTTACAAGCAAAGTAATGTTCTACCGAAGGACTTGGGAATACAAGTGTTGTTTTTTCCATATAGTTTTAATAGTTTTAGACTATATATATATATATATATATATATATATATATATATAAAATACATATATAATACATATATATATATACTACATATATATGATACATATATATATAATAACACATATATATATACATATATAAAATAAAGTAGAATAAAATATGAAACTAAAAGTAAACCTTTAGTAGATAGAACCTCTAGTGAAGTGGTTTTAGCTCAATATACGAGATAGAACAATTATAAAAACAAAAGAAAGAAGAGGGATACACATGGACGAATGCTCATATTTATTTTAATTTCGATTGTTCGATGCAAGGTATACTCGGTAATAACATCAGGTGTATTATTTTTTCCTGAAGCAAAGGCTTTTCAAAGATCAAAATCTTATCATCAGAGGAATTGCATAGATAGATAAGTTTGCAGTGGAAAAGCCAAAATTCAACATTTAAAAAAAATATTAAGAAATTGAGAGAAATGCAATATATATATATATATATATATATTTACATATATATATATATAAATATATATATATATAAATATATATATATATATTTATATATATATATATATATATATAAATATATATATATTTATATATATATATAAATATATATATATATATATATATATATATATGTGTAATATTCTTCGGGTAAGGTAGATTCTTGAATCTTATCTAGCATATCAATGGATGTTATGCTCCACTTCTCAAACTTGGAGTAGTGGTAGCAAAACAATTGCACCTTCTTTTGTGCAACAGTCGATGGTTGGGCTTGTAAGTCTCCTATGTTTCTTTTTTATTGCTGTATTTTGTACCTCTGTATTGACTGTGGCACCATTTCCAGAGGCAGGAAGGTGTACACTATTGCTTACATCTTCCCGCCTGGTGTATGAACGGGTTGATAGGCCCTTTTTATCCTGGGTGCCGCCCTGACAGTGTTTATTTTAGTCTTTATTCAGATTTTTATTATTGATTTTCTCATTATCAACGGATTCTAATTCTCTATTTATCCTTCTATTAATATTGTGTGTGTGTGTGTTAGTGTTTTTCTTATCTTACTGTTTTGCTAGAGATGGGGCATCCTACCGGATTCCAGACATTTTCCCGGCTATTTCAGACACTCCAGCCTAGAGATCATTTTAAGAGTCTAACCGTCCCTTTCAGTACAATTGTTTGTATTTCTCTTGCACTCGGTTCACCGGGTATACTCGCCAGATAGCTTTTGCAATTCGTTTTCATTAGTCCTGTTGCACCTACAATTACTGGTATGATGGAGATTTTCCTAAAAATCCAGTTATTTTTCATGTCGTACATAAACATTTGGTATTTCGTAATCTTTTCCCTTTCAGCTGTGTTTAATCCTGCACCATTAGGGACGGTGACTTCAACAAGGGTTGCTACTTTCTCGCTTTTGTCCCATATTACGATGTCAGGTTTAACAGTTCCGTTTTCTAGATATATAGCTGTAGGGATTGGATAGTCATAGTGAATGGTGTATACATCATTTAAAACTGTTCTTTCCGATATATGCTTCCAGGACTTGCTGCTACACTGGATATTCAACTTTTTACATATAGTCCAGTGAAGATATTTACACACTCCGTTGTGTCGCATTGTATAAAAGCCATCTCCCTAGGAGAACCTTACAACTGGATGTTAGGTGGATCACACTCTCTACTTCTGTGTGGCAGAACCTGCACTTGTTATGGTTGCTGAGACCACTCATCTTGTTAAATGCATTGGTGTGTGTATGTATATGGAAGTGTGTTTGAAAATAAAGACACAATAGGTTCATGAATATCAGTAAAGCACAACTACACCTAACCCTAACCCTACCCCTAACACTAACCTTAACCATACATTATTTGCCAAGTTTCAGAATGTATGTTTTCGAGGTTCAGCCTAACTGTTGTGGGTGTCACATCAGTACAAAACGTGATCTTTAAGAGTCTGCACACCAACGAGACAGTAATTCGTATATACATGTTTATATGGAATCATATCAAAGATAATGTTTTTTTTTTTAAATTCACATACAATTTTTTAACTGAGTATTGAAACCACAAAGTCAAAATCAGAACAGTGTCAAGAAAGGGGTCAAGGATATTGACAAGTTCACACGTCGTATCTAGCTGGGCTTATAATTAAAAAGTAAACACAAAGACACATGGACACTTGTGGTTGAAACATAACGTTTATTTGTAGAATGTATCGTTGATTTTCAGAATAAATTGTCAAGTTTACAACCGATTTAATTAGTGACATTTTTGAGTGGTCATTTCATTCTAAAAATATATTAAATACAACGTTTTTATGTCACAATCTCCATTCTGAAAGCTATTTATGACATATAAATGCTAAGGTAAACAAACTTATATTGTCAAATGTGGATCTGTTGATAAAATAACTGCTTCTGAGAATTTAAGTTGCCTAATTTGTATATGATACAATACTAAATACTATAGTGTTATACCGATTAAAATCTTTTTCGCGAGTTTCAAACTTAATATATGCATTTTTTTCCTGAATCGATATGTTCAGCCTTGAAATCTCTATTCTCAGACAATTTCCCATTTAACATGCGATGTTATAAGTTGAAAATATTACTTTCACACAAGAGCACATATTGAAGTGTCCCAATTTTTTTCACCGACGAGTATTTCATCTAGTAGACACACTTTCTAATAAGTAACCGTCCGAGAAATAAGACTCACGTCGTTTTGTTTTTTTATTATTTAGAGATTACAGTGGAATGTGCTAAGGCATTCAATTGCTTTTGGAATAATATAATCTTGTTGTGAATGACATGGCCGGGGCCAAAAGACTAATTGGCTATTTAACTGCATTTCCCCACATGTGGCTTGACAGGCTTCGTATCCCATCGATTTGGAGTTTGATCACGTAACGCTGAGTTTATTAATCCCAGTCACATACGTGAATGCTGACTGATGACAATCAAATCTTTCAAAAAGTGTGTAGGGGGAGAATGTAGATGATTTGCTTATCTGAACATATCAATAATCATGTTAGAATGATTTTACTTCGGATAACTATTTGGAAAACAGCAGAATTGCCAGCATTACTCGAGTGATAATATTATAGTATCTGTTCTGAACTATGTCTGTTCTTACGTGATCACGTTCTGTGCCAATTTAAGAAATATTAAATAAAACAATCGTAGTCTCTGATGAAGTGCCGCTCCGATGCCTCGACGACGCAACTTCACAAGACCAACCCGGCCATCTGCCAAATCCAATCCATTCACTGTGAAGGTCCCCAGATGCCGAAGAGCTTTCTACTCCCAAAACTTATTTCCTCGTGCTGCTGGACTCTGGAACTTCCTCACTTCTCCCTGTTTTTCTGACGGTTCTAACATGCAGGAATTTTAAACTAATGTAAACAGACATCTCGCTGCACAGCTCCCAATGTAAGTTGACCCCTTCCTAAAAAAACAACATTAAAAAACCTGTCAACCTTTTTCTCAGTAGCCAAGTTACGTCTACAGTAGTGGTCTGTTTTTTTTTTATAGACATTGAGGATAAACTGATATGTTGCTCGCTAACAATATATAATTTACTCATTTAAAAATGAAGTTTTCAAAAATCGAATGAAACATAAGAGAATTCATGGCTTTGCGTTTTCGATGGGGTTCTGCTAGTTTTGTAGAATTAAAACAGGAAAAAATAAAACTCGATGTATTCATAAGTTTAATGCGTGTACGTTTAGTATATAAGTGGTGTGACGTTGGTGCCTCATAATTGTAAACAACTTGTAATGTAAAACCTTTAATAAATAGAGAGTTTGTCCGTCACAATTTCTTTAAATGTTATTAATACATTACGCAATGTGTCTCATTTCGAAATATCACAGATCTTTATTACTTTTAGAAATGGAAAAGATTGCATTAATAGTAAACACTAAATTAACAGGATTCCATGACCTGAAATCAAAATCGAGACTTTAAGAGATTCAGTCTACGGTTCTACCAACTGAGCTATTTCTTATGAATATAGCTTTACAAATGAACTTAACTTAATGAGTATAGCTTTGGCGTGACGTCATATATTCATGATTTAAGTCATGTTTCAAAACACGAATTAAAACATAAGGAATGATATAAACATAAGCAAATGCCCCCTCGGCGTAAATTCACTAGACTAACTCGACAATCAACTAAATCTCATTCATTCACTGTGGAGGTCCCCAGATGTCGGAGAGTCTTCTACTGAAATAGCTTCTTTCCTCGTACTGCTGGCCTCTGGAACTCCCCTCCTGCCCCCTGTTTCCCCAACAGTACAGACATGCAGAAATTTAAAACTAATGTAAACAGACACCTCGCTGCGCAGATCCCAATCTAGGTTGACCGCCCCCTACCTTCTCCCCTTTTCTTTTTCTCAGTAGCCCCTTACGTCTACAGTGGCGGCCTGCCTTGTTTGGGGTGAACTATGTTAAAAAAAAATGAATGGGTAAACCTTATAAATTATTTTAATTGTCAAAAACAATTTATTTTGCTTTAACAAGGTCTTAGCGTATAAACAATTTAATATTTAATACATATTCAAATGTGAATTTATTTTCTAGTTAACTAAAACTGAGTTTTTAGTAGTAACATTTTTACAGTATTTTTTAAATGTATTCTATATATAGATTATGTCGGTATTCAAAATATACAAATCGCAAAAGTGTTTTATTATTTGTGTAAGCTTACATGAAACCTGTTCGATACTCATAAGATGTCATTTGTTTCACTGAGAGTAAGTTTTCCATGACTTTTGGACAAGTATGAAATGGATATTAATATACATCCGGGTGTTTTATGTACGAGAAGAACGAGTTTATTTTAGTATTTCATATTTATTGTTGCCTTTAGTTTTCATACTATGTCATATAGTGCCCACACAATCGTCTCTTGATAAATCTATTATTAAATGTTTGACTATAGTCGGTAAAAGGTGATAGTGTTTTCTTATACGCCCTACCTTTACACACATAAATGATGTTGATAGAGGCAGAAGTGGGTTCCATGTGATGATTACGAGTCATTTAATGGAGACATTCAAAATAATTTATGTCATATGTCATATGTCATAGTTATGGTCAGTATTTTTGTTCAATATTTGGTTTGGTAGTTTGGTAGTTTTGTTTTACGGCATATCAACCCTTTTTGGGTTATTTAATGCCGAATCTGGTCTTGTTTTCTTCTCTTTTTTGTTTCTTTCCCCTTTTAATATCTGTTTCTATTTAACCCATAGTTGGGACCCTAACAGGTACTACCACTCCGGGTCAGGGTGGACCTGGGAGCAATGGTAATTAAGAGAAGACTCCACATTCCCCAAAGTCCGTAAGCCGGATCTCACCATCGGATGTAGTTTAAGGTCATATCCAGGACCGGGAGTAGGGTAAGAAAAATAAAAATAAAAAAGGGGAGGGAGAAAGGGAGAGGGGCTGTTGTTTTTGTTTTTGGTTTTGTAGAACATAAGTAAGTTTTACAAACAAAAAAAACAAAAAAAAACAAAACAAAAAAAAAGTCAATGTAGGTGAATTTCGTCTCAGGGAGCCACAGGGCAGCCTGATCTGGTATCACCAGGTTCAATATTTCGGAAAAATAGTTATTTTTGAATAACTAAACTATCCGCATTTAAATTATTTAAGAGAACTGCTTCGAATAATTACTTGCTATATACATGAATGCCTTTAAAACTAACATTAATTGTAAGTCAGCAGTTGCGATAGGCAGGGTCGGATTAACCATAGAGCAAATAAGGCACATGCTTTAAGGCCAGACAAAAATCAAGGCCAAAATATTTTTTTTTGGGGGGGGGAGTTTTGGTCGTATACTGTTACGCTCAATAGAGCGATAAAGTTCACACATTTGTATCTATAATGAAAAACAAATTACAACATTTGGTTTAAAAATCTAATTCGACTTGCCTAATAATATCTAATATTTCTGCGGGAACTTCAATTTGATCTCAATTTTCTTAATTAGGCATACATGTTTTTAATATTTTAATAGTGCTTTTTCAATATATATATGTAACACACCAGACCTACAACTTGAGTCTATTATTTATTTGCAGAGTATTGTCAACACGTAAATGCAGTTGGGTTCGAACAAAAAAGTTAGAGAAGAAAAAAGCGGCATGAAAATGAACTGCTGGCATATACCCATAAATTCACGCCCTTTTTTAGCTGGACACGAAAATACAGATGTTTGTGCTTTTGCGATTGCTACTTATGATTCCCTATCAACGTCTCGGGTGGGCAGTGATCATTAGGAGGAGGCTGTTGAAGCTGGACACGAAAAGTACAGATGTTGGTGCTTTTGCGATGGTACTTATTATTCCCTATCAACGTGGGCAGTGATCATGAGGATGAGGCTGTTGAAGCTGGGCAACCTCCCACTTTAAAAGACGGAGGTTACACTGTTTCAGGAACTATTGCTAATGATGCACGGATTTTGGTTGATCATGTACGTAACTTGTGTATAAACCATTTTCAAAACTAAGCAGACAATTATTCAGAAGCAAACCGTAACTACTCTAGAGTTAATCGCTTCCTTAACTCGAATGCCTAAAAACAGGTTTTGCCCAAGTGTTATACTGTTGTAAAGTAAATCAAAATAGATAACATAATGTTGCATATAGCTGTGTATCGAGTATTACTTAAGTGTGTCGGAGTTTAATGATATGAATATGTAACTGTCTATAAAGAAGTTGAAACTGTATTAGTTGAAGTAAGATTCTTTACACATTGCCTGTTCTAATCGCAGTTACGTCTTGAAATTTCGATCTACTTTGTTCGTATGTTATCTTATGTTATTTAATGTTATCTAATCTAAATTGATTAATTACTCAATAGTTTCCTAATTCTAAAAGTATACAAAGATTATGAACGCTGACTTTTAAAAAATAATTAAATAGTAATTCCCCCCCCTTCCCTCTCTTTTACGTTTACAACAGTCTCCGCGGACGGACAGACAGACAGATAGAATGACAGACAGACAGAGAACCTGCTCGTTATATTATAGCTAGACAACCGATAGGATTCCAACTTACTACGTCTAGCAGGTTATTATCCATTCTATAACCGTCATCTCAAAATAGGACTTGACGAATTACATTTGTTTATTTATGAAGCCTGTTTATGACTAGTATTTGTTGACATTCACATATCGAACGGTGTTGGAATCATAGAAGCACTTCATACCAGCAAAACGATTAAAAGATCAACGGCTGTAAAGTGAACACACACTGGCGCTCGTTTACATTGCTATTAAACGTCTATCAAAATAATCACATTCTTCATGAAGCAGGATTCTATTGGTTAATCTCAGCTATGACACATCTTGAATGTCTGCCAGTTTTTTTATTTATCTCTAACGAAAACGAATTGATGGCGTAATTTCCGTCTGGAACAATTTCTCAAATTCCTGTCATCGACTTTTGTCATAATATTTCTCAAGAGAACAAAGTCAAATTAAAAACATTGATTTATTTGAACATACAATTATATATATATATATATATATATATATATATATATATATATATATATATATATATATATATATATACATATATATATATGCATTTTTCATATCTCTAATTGGTTGCGCTATTCAATATATTGAGCTTTATATTATCACGATAGATTATTATTAAACAATAATGTTATTATCTTTAATGTAAGTCAATATTGTAATATATATATATATATATATATATATATATATATGTGTGTGTGTGTGTGTGTGTGTGTGTATGTGTGTAGTAGTGATTGGTGTAGTCATGATATCTGACTTTAATTTCAAATCTAATCGGATATATCATGATGATTAACGCACTGATAATTTTGAGCAATGTATTGGCCAGCAATGTTTCCAGACCCACATATTTAAATACAAGCAGGTTGATGCATATTTTGGATAAAGGTTGTAAAACTTGTTAGGTTGTGACATCACGAGCGATGAGTGAAAGTTTAAAAAGGCATTTTTTCGACAATAATTAAGCAAGGGTGGACAACTCTAGTGGGCATAAGCTACGTAACAAAAAATGATTGAAGATACGTTTGTTGCGACGGTCACAAAAGTGTAAACTTGACTATGGTTAACATAAATATCTGAAAAGTGACTTCGTTTTAAGTTGTATTTAAAAACGACGTTGTTTTGTAGCCAGGGCATGCCAGGATTATAAACAGCGATCTTTGGGCTTGCGTTCGATTTATCGAATATAGAAAATAGCTTTTGATAGGTATTGTGTTTTTGGATTATATATATCGAAATGACGATATATTGAGTAAACCTTGTTAGATATCGAATGTAGGCACGTGAAAAGTATTAATAATGGAAATGTCAACGTATTAATTAATTTTACAATTCGAAGGTAAGCCTTAGGTTAGGCTGGATTGGATGTTCTCTAATAGAAGGATTTACCAAACAGAGAAGCAACTCCTATTCTGTTTCTTTGTTCTTCGACGAGAAACTCCTCCCTACCATCATGGGGATCACGGGACGATAATTAAATCGAGATGTTCCTTCTGTAAATTTCTTTACAATGTAGATAAAATCCAAGATAAAATATTGAACGATTTTGTTTCTTAATAGCTTGCATTATGTCTGTGAGACAGAGCCAACAATGATTACCATGTGATTACTATATAGTTACCTTATTAACATTTCGACGAGTTCAACATAAACACTTCGCTAACTTTACTAGTAAATGTTATGAAACATTTAGTAACTACTTACAACATGTCAACGAGCGACACAACTGTTTTGTTTTCTTTAGAATATTACGGGCCATTCGTTGGCGATCGAAGTAATTTCTACGCAATGTTTTACTATTCAAACACACGTTATGTTTGTGTTCAAATGGTTTAATTTCTGTCATTTTATAGCGCTTTTCTGAAAGAGATATACATATTAGATACGTCAATGCATTTATTACGTTGCGTGTATTTTAATTATCAGAAGAAAAAACATATATAATATTATCAACTGCAGCGCAAGAATTTCCGATGTTTATGTAGATGAACAATACAAACGTCATTTGTGTTAAGGTTTTAATTCCACCAAAATGTAATTAACTTCATTTTAAATAACACTCAAAGTTTGTTGTGTGTGAAATATGTCATCTTGCCAAGTTCTGGCAAATAGAGTAACTAACCTGAAATATTGATTACTCACCGTGAGAAAAATCAATTAAATCTACATCTTTAAATATTTGGAACCCATCAATCATGTTGAAGTTTTTTTCCCAGCTTTCAACTCGATTTGACAAATTGTAGATGAACAACAAGGCAAAAGTAAACATGAAAACAAAAACGATAAAAAATCATGATTTTCAAATAGCAAATATTACTGCGGCGTTTGCCAAGTTTTAACCTTGTAATGTCTGTTGCTTTTTATCTTATAACCGAAATTCACTTTATTTGTAACGTGTAACGTTATACAATTAATTGAACACGTTTAACTATGTTACATATAGCTAAGAGAAGATTCCGGATTCATATGCTTTTCAAGATTATTTTCTGTCTTCAGCTAGTTGTAAATACTTATCTGTGTTTATACTATAAACAATTATGTTTATGTTTCTATAAACAATAATCTATGATTTTACTATAAATAATAATTAGTTAGTACTATTAAAAACTAAACTACGTTTGTATGAATCTATTGTAAGGCTCAATATGGAGTGCCGCCGCTGCTGCTACATCTGGGTAGGTACTACTCAGAGTACCCTCATACGTATTTACAGAGTAAACAATCTAATGGGGGGGAGTCTTCGTGTTTCCCCCTACACCCTCTTTTTAACAGAAGAGACATTGCTAGTCGTTATCTATCTCTCGTTAATTTATAGTAAGGCATTCACTAAGCGCCAATCTCTGGTTCTCCTGTAAAACATTCACAGCAAAACCTCGTCTAGCTACAACCACTGTAAGGAATTATTTTCTTTCTTTCTCTGTGTTACTGAAACTAAACATAACTTCTATGAGCAGAGTTTCTTTCAAAAAACTCTACGTGTGTTGAACGAAATTCAACGGGGCTTTATCCCAGTTGGCTACAGCATGATTGTTTTCAAATCCAATGTTAACGAATTCTTGTTGAATTGCTTGATTAAGTTATACATTTGAGCTCACATCCAACAATGGTCACAAAACCTCAATGTATTTGTCTCACCATTTACATGACACAAGCAATCCTTCTCTTCGAGTGACCTTTGAACCTTGATGAGCGGGAACTCTTTAGTAAAAGATAGAAAATCTGAACAATGCTTCATGAGCTGAACTGTGCTTCCCTGTTTTATGTTTTTGCAATAATGTGTTTCTTAATGTTTCCATTAATAAATTTAACAAAGCGATACAAACAAGAGAAAGTGAAATCAGCATCGAACGACAATTCACTGATTCTGCTGTTGGCATCGGTTTCCTAAGGTATTTCTTGAATAACATACTTATAGGACGAACAACGTTCATGTTGCCAATATACATAGTCGAAGTTTTGCTAAATATGTACATTTGATAATAGCAGTTATACGTGTATATTTGTAAATATGAATTTATTAGAGGTTTAAAAGAAATGAATTATGTAAATTACGAACCCCGTCTGGTGTCGAAGCGTGTTTTTGTAACTGTCTATAAAGAAGTTGAAACTGTATTAGTTGAAGTAAGATGCTTTACACATTGGCTGTTCTAATTGCAGTTACGTCTTGAAATTTCGATCTACCTTGTTTATATGTTATCTTATGTTATCTTATGTTATTTAATGTTATCTAATCTGAATTGATTAATTACTCAATAGTTTCCTAATTCTAAAAGTATACAAAGATTATGAACGCTGACTTTTAAAAAATAATTAAATAGTAATTAAACGCCTCCCTCCCCCTCTTTTACGTTTACAAAAGTCTCCACCGACGGACAGACATACAGATAGAATGACAGACAGACAGAGAACCTGCTCGTTATATTATAGCTAGACAACCGATAGGAGTCCAACTTATTACGAATTACATTTGTTTATTTATGAATACTGTTTATGACTAGTATTTGTTGACATTAGATGTGAAAATCAAGCATGCTACAGCATGAGAATCATGGCCTGGGTAATGTGTCTAACTGATGGGATCTTGTAGTAAAGTAACTATGTTTGCGAAGTTTCGTTTCATGTAAGGCAAAATGATATAGAAAATAATGAATTGGAACAAAAGGGCAGAAAAAAGAAAAAACACAGTTTCTTTTCTGTGAGATAGTTGCTGTAGAGAAGTAAAGTGTGCATTCTCCACTAGATTTCCAAGTCGATGTTGTACTCTTACAGCCCAGGAAAATATCTCCTTCTTCTATATGAAAGAATAATGATAAAACTTGATTGTACAATGCGACTGTCGAATAGGGTATATGCGACTCGTAGAAGTGTAGACTGTGAATTAACGGGGGTCGAGGTCAAGACCGTTTGTTAACCAGATCCCAAACCGTATAACTTAGTATAATCTTTTCTAAACACAGACATCCTCAATTGTAAGGAATATTCCAGAATGTCCTTGCCTGATTCAATCTAGCAACACATCATCTGGTACTGTTTCAACGTTGCATTGTTTTCAAGAGAACGAGGGCATGTTTCTGCTCATATGCAGCAGAATATCTTCAACATTCCAATGTTATTCTTTCAACAAAACACGTGCTATCTCTGTTTAAGCAAGCTCCATGCAATACCATGTTTACCTTTATTTCAGTTCGCTCATTAGTCATTTATATCAGCCAATGAAATAGATATTCCACAATTCGATGTGTTCGTTGTCTTTACTTTCAAAGGTTTGACAACGTTCTAGAATTGATTTCTCAGTATGACGTCGGACTAGATCAAACCAGTACCCCAAACCATTTTAGACACTGGATGTACTGAATAAACAATGTATTAAATTAATATAATGATTTCCTATAGACGATCGCCAAACACTTTAGCCCGTAGAAGGAATAAAGGGTTTAATTGGATGTTCTTTTAAAAGTTCCCGAGTTTGACATACGTATTCTCAATTTCAAATATATGAAGGTGGGATGTTGTATCGGCCGAAATGTTCTGAGAATAACAACCTAACTGAGAATAGCAGTCCAATAATTCCGAACAATACAAATTATGAAGCAACGTTTTTTAGTTGTTGGAACTTTATGGTTCATAATTCGATTTCTGGCGCAGATAACTAATCGAAACTATATAGAGTTGTTTGTCATTTCCAAGCATTTCAGCAGATAAAACGCACACAAAACCGACATTTCGAAAATAATTCTTGAAGTTTTAGCCTTCACTTGTAAACGATATATTTAGATACTAAATATAAAGTCACATTTAGATTGTAAACCATTTTTACAATATATTTTAATCATTTTTAGATTTCATTTAATATTTAATTTCATATTTAGTTTGTTTTAATTTCTCAAAAACTTTTTGCTCGGATTTTAATCAATTTTAATGTTCAATATTTTGTGTAGTTTCTTTCATAAAGTGAGAATCGATCGAACATTTTATTGTTCAATTGAATTTAAACTCTGAAATAACATAAACATTAATGATGAATATTATGTTATAATCATCGAGTCTCTACGAATTATTGATGAACACTTAATTGATATTTATATATTTACATGTATTTATAATGTGTTACATCTGATCCATAAAGCGGCAGATTTTAATTAAATACGCCATACAAATGATGATAAATAAATAGAGTCTAATATTAAGAACCTTACTCAAAATTAAATGATTTTTCCTTGATAATTTGTGATCAAACAGTATGTTAAGCATAAATTCTATTAAATGTTTGTGTGGATTTGTCAAATAACTTAGTCAATAAAGATTTCAAATATGTCAGATAGTGACAATGTCAGAAATAGTAGAAAGTATGAAACTGTAGGGTTTCGTTTTTATCATTTTCCTTTCGTACACTAAATAATCTTAACATATTTCTGAAACTAATTCCGCCATGTTTTCTATCTTGTTTATTATTTGTTCTTTTCTATCTTGTTTATTATACTTCTGATATTAGATTGAGTAAAAAGTTCATTCGATTTATTCAAATCGTGGTTATTCTGCAAGATTCTATTGAAAACAAAAGTCATTATTCCAAACACGTGCACTCATCGTCTCCGGCCTTCTGCGAACAATCTGCTACATTCGCATTCGGTATAAGCAACAGATTCTCCACCTACGCATAACAAAATATTGACAGTTTTTTTTTTCAACTTTATCGAGTGTTTTAAATAAGGCGACTCTACTTTAACTGCTGCATTGATAGGAATAAGCTGGCTGAAGCAGAACTTTTATATCGTCTAGTAGTTGAAATAATTGACGATTTTTTTCTTTACCTAGATTTGTTTCGCTACCAAACTCAAGCCCCTGTCCCATCGCCGCAATTTGTCTTTCTAGTGCCTGTTTTACAAGTACTTTAATGGATTGTTCTCTGATGAGCTTGCTGCTCTGGTACCCCCACGACGTAAATTCACAAGACCAACCCGACAATCTGCCAACTCCCATCCATCCACTGTGGAGGTCCCCAGATGCCAGAGAGCTTTCTACTTCAAAATCATCTTTTCTCGTGCTGCTGGACTCTGGAACTCCCTCCCTGCCCCTGTTTCCCCGACGGTACTGACATGCAGACAGTTAAAACTAATGTAAACAGACATCTCGCTGTGCAGCTCCTAAATTAGATTGACCTCCCCCAAAAACCAAAAAAAAAACCGTTACCCTTTTTTCTCAGTAGCCGCTTACGTCTACAGTGGCGGACTGCCTTGTTTGGGGTTAACTATGTTAAAAAAGGAGTTATTTATAACTTAACTTTTCTAAAGTCTCCTTTCCTGCTGATACTATATTGTATGTGTAATGAACATTTCCACAAATCTTTTCTGTAATCCAACCGTATTCGCTACTGTTCTCCATCATGTCACACGTATGAATATCCAAAGATAATAACCATTTTTTATGATTATCCAAAGAGAGTATCGCCGTTTTATACGAGAGACAATTAAAGAAAACCGACATTGCTAAAACCCGGTCTATGCAGAAAGTGTCAGAATATTTGACAATTTCGTAAGTCGTATCGAAGTATGAACATTATTTAACGGCGATTAAACAAACGGTGTTAGGCCTGCCTGTTTGAAACTGTGAAACTTCGATAACCGTAAACACAGGCAAAAGTAAAACGTAATTGTCGCGCGTTTAATTATTTGAAAAGTAAAAATATAATAAAATGCGCTAACAGAGCAACCTTTAAAACAAAATAGTAAAAATAAATAAATTAATACATAAATGGCGGGACTATGGATGAAGTACGGTAAACAAGAAACAGTTTCTTTTAACAAAAAACGCAATCGATTGCAGTGGTTCAATTCGTTTGTTTGCCAGATGTTTGATTATATATATATATATATATATATATATATATATATATATATATATATATATATATATGGATAAAATACACGATATATCATGAAATTAAAAGCGGGGGAGAGACTATGTATTAAAAACAGTAAAAAACATAAAATACATAGAGAAAATATAATATATATATACACACATATATATATATATACATATTATATATGTACACACATATATATATATATATATATATATATATATATATATATATAAAGTATAAAGGAATACTCAATAAAGATATACTCAATAAAGAATAAAAGGGAAATACCAGTAGAGTGCTCAATTAAATTAAATTAAGAGCGTAATATTTTTATTTTTAAATACAGATTTTAATCAGACATGGACCAGTGGTTTCTGACAAGAAACGGGTTGAATTCCCGATTCACGTCGTCTTCAGCATAGTCTGAAATAGTAAATGATGGAATTTCTTCAAAAAACATCCAACTGTTATGAAACGCTGTGTACACCGAATTTTGAAATGGAGAGCCGACGAGAAACGCTTATTAAAAAATAATATATAAAAAAATAATAAAAAAATAATAATAAATAAAAATAATATATAAAAAAATAATATATAAAAAAATAATAATATATAAAAAAATATAAAGATATTAAAAAATTATTATATTAAAAAAATGTAAAAATATAAAAAAATATAAAAAATTAAAAATTTAAATAAGAAAGAGGGAAAAAATGGAGAAAGGAAAAAGGGTTGTGATCAGGTTCGTAGAACGAGAAGTCTGCAGTGGAAGTGTGTAAGTGTCTGAAAAATGTATGTAGGGTTCTAAGAAGGCTTAAGTCACTCGATCCATCCAATAGATAAGGAGTGCTTGTTTACGATGTATACAGCCCTTAAAAACCTCATCGCGTACATTTAAACATCTGGTGTTTGGGTTCATGATGGCCTTAAAAATATGGAACTTCTCAGCATTACACAAATGGCAAACATTAGATATAGGTGAATAAATGGGTTTTCTCTCTATGATTTTCCAATTTATAGAAAAGGGAGTTCCTTCTTCTTTTAGTTCCCAAATTCGTTTAGCCAAAGATGTGTTTGCGCGATCTTTGTATCTAAAGGAATATAGGTGTGAATAATACCTTTGTTTAAAGGAACCTTGTGTCATGCCGTAGTATACATCTGTACTGTTATCAGTTTGACTCGTAACCGCAGCTTTGTATACAACTGAGTCAACTTTACAATTTCCCTCGAGGGGGCAAGAATTTTTATTTTGGCATGAGCATCCGGTGTCGACTGCCGTGCTTTGTTCTTTGGTGATGTAACTCCTTATATATTATTTTTTAATAAGCGTTTCTCGTCGGCTCTCCATTTCAAAATTCGGTGTACACAGCGTTTCATAACAGTTGGATGTTTTTTGAAGAAATTCCATCATTTACTATTTCAGACTATGCTGAAGACGACGTGAATCGGGAATTCAACCCGTTTCTTGTCAGAAACCACTGGTCCATGTCTGATTAAAATCTGTATTTAAAAATAAATATATATATATATATATATATATATATATATATATATATATATATATATTCATATATATATTATACATGTGCCATTGAAGACCACGGAGTTTCTTTGCGATCTTTCTGGTTAACTTCTCGACTCGGCGAGCGATTCGTCGGATTTCCGGTGTCAATTGGTGGATTATGGCGCCTTATGTTGTATCTTGGGTCATTTCTCTAGCGCTTTCGGTCTTCGCGACCGTCTTCAGGATCGCTCGCCGAGTCGAGAAGTAAACCAGAAAGATCGCAAAGAAAGAAAACTCCGTAGTCTTCAATGACACATGTATAATAAACGACTTACTGCCGAAATATCCATATATATATATATATATATATATATATATATATATATATATATATATATATATACATATATATATATATATATATACATATATATATATATATATATATATATATATATATATATATATATGTGTGTGTGTGTGTCTGTGTGTGTATGTATGTTTCTGTGTGTGGGTCTGTATAAGCAGGCAACCCCAGTGTAGGCAGATAATAAATGGTGACCTTGTGTCTTTGACTATCGCCAATGAACGCCATGTTACATTTAGGAAGAGTTATTGTTTTATTTTCGTTAGTATATTTGAAAAAGATTTAAAGGCAACAATCTTTTTCTATGCACATAGTAAATAACATGAGTGTATTTAATCTTCTAGAATAAAGTTTACAACATTTTTTATCATAACCCACCTTGTGAATGTTTGATGGCTTTCTCTTGTATTTTGTTGTTCGCTTTTTTTCAGAAGATGCAACGGCAAATAAAGAACTAAAATAAAGACAAATATAAATGAAGCAACATTAACTATGTTCTTTATGAATGGTTTTCTGTATGAATGAATAGAAATGTTGGCGTTTGATGATATATTTAAAGATATAGTTTTACGCCAGAAATTCGAGTTTTGTTTTCTTATATGTGTTTATGCGCGTGTATTATCTGCTGAATACGTACAAATGACAAAGAATTATCGTCGGTATCGGTTGTTCATAGAGTTGATTTTTCTAAAACTCTTTTATGTTTCTAAAGAAACAGATAGTTCAAACGATGTTGAAATATCGTGTCGCATTGTACAAAAGACACCTACTGGGAAAAGTAGAAATACATAAAAAAACTAAGAAGAATTAAAAAAAATAAAATCATGAAAAGAAATAGTCAGAGCGACAAAATGTATAAAGAATAAAGACAATAAAGAATAAAGAAATAAAGAATAAAGAAAATAGGTAAAATAAAAAAAGAAAAAAAAGAGAAAATGAAACTGAGAACGACAAAAAAATAAAAAACAAATATGTAAAATATTAAACGAAAAAAGATAAGAAAACCAAAAAAAGAAAACTAATAATATAAGGAATACAAGTGAAACAAAAAAAATCATTGCAGATAAAAAATATACGAAATAGAGAAAATTTAAATGGCAACATTAAAAAAGAAAATATTGAAAAACGGCGAATGAGAATCAAATAAGTTCTTGTCTTTCTGAAATGCAGAAACAGTTATTTGAAAGCAGTGCTCGCTTACATAGGAATGTTACTTTTTGAAATCTGATCACGTGACATCAAGTAGAATATAGATTTGGCTATGAACCTTGCCATATATTTGCACAGAGGCTGCACGCATATCTCTATAATAATGATATATATATATATATATATATATATATATATATATATATATATATATATATATATAAGCAAGTTTAAGATTGTGTGTGAGTTTTCCTGTACATATTCTTATTATTATTCTTCTTCTTCTTCTTTAGGTATCAGCTCTGGTTGCAGACATCGATATTTTTTCAGCATGATGTTCTTTGCAAAGAGGTTACCTATAGTTGGTTACAATTACCTTCTGGGGCAGTGCTCTTACAGAGCAAGAAGTCTTAGCCGTTGTATAAAATCAGTATCAAATCGAAGGGTTGACCAGTTTCAAAAATCCATTAGGCTACTCAACCCTCCATCCATTACCTGCCTGCCATGACTTCACATACCCTGATCGGGGGACTAAGTTGGTTCTCGACCTTGCCCAAGGGTTCCTCTATACTAGAGGGGAGAAGAAGGCGCCTTACTGCTCCTGTTGGTGGTAATGTTTCCACCCCTTCATCTACAGAAAACAAATTTGCT
>OY744555.1:41485710-41490710 GCA_963556195.1 Sepiola atlantica
GAGAGCGCAAAACCTTGATGTAATCTTACTGAAACATCAGAGCGGTCGCTAAATGTGCTGTAAATTTATTATCTCTATGTTTGCTTACACAAAGTCCACTAGACAATATTTCTTGGTACTGAATCAAAAGTTTTCACTTGGTCCACGAAAATAAAATGCAGATTCTTCTTTTCAGTAACTAACTTCTCTTGCATTTGTCTTTCGATAAATATAGCAACCATGGTACTTTTCTCAGAAATTTAATAACACTGTATTCATCTTATTCTTTTTCTTTTTAGTATTAGTAGTATTATTAGTAGTATTAGTATTATTAGTTGTATTACTATTATTAGTAGTATTAGTATTATTAGTAGTATTAGTAGTAGTATTTGTAGTATTATTAGTAGTATTGGTAGTATTATTAGTAGTATTAGTATTATTAGTAGTATTAGTATTATTATTAGTAGTATTAGTATTATTAGTAGTATTAGTAGTAGTATTAGTAGTATTATTATTAGTATTATTAGTAGTATTAGTATTATTAGTTGTATTAGTATTATTAGTAGTATTAGTAGTATTATAAGTATTATTAGTAGTATTATTAGTAGTATTAGTATTAGTATTAGTAGTATTATTAGTAGTATTAGTATTATTAGTAGTATTAGTACTTTTCTCGTAAATTTAACAAGACTGTATTAATCTTATTCTTTTTCTTTTTAGAGTGCAATTGTAAATGTCGAAAACGAGATATATGGATGCTATATTAAAGTAGATGATTGACTCGTAGATCCATTCCTCTTTACAGTACAAGTCAGATACACAATGCAATGTATTTAATACATTTGTAAAAAATACGGTTTAATTTTTATCACTAGTTTGGAATGCGTACTAGTCAAGCCGCACTAGAGAGATGTGATACACTAAAACAATCTGTCGGTGGATGATTATACAAGCCCCTATTCTCTTCTGTCGCTAACTGATATTACCTGACGCTACTTAACGTAATGCAATTAGATGTGTAAATAAACAAATAGAGCGCTGTGAATGTGGCAGCCAATGTTCAGATAAAGACATTGTAGATATAATTTGCCATCGCTGCCCAATTGCTCAGTGATGATAGCCGCTCACTACTAACTTTATGGCTGCAATTTCTATCCTAGCCGCACAAAACGGTTGTGACAAGTTAAACAGTATGTCTGTAGATTACTCTCTCTCTCTCTCTCTCTCTTGATATATATATATATATATATATATATATATATATAGCATTAGATGAAGTGAAAGAATAAAATAAGATGCGAATTAAATTTTATTTGCATTCAATGTTCAATGTTCAAGCAAAGTTCTTTAAAGTCCTTAACTCATGAGTTTTCAAAGACAATCTTCTCCTCAGATGGCCATTATGGCAATTACATTCCTGCAGGTAATAAAATTATACTATATATTTACAAATTAAAATAAATATGTATTTAGATATTTTCACTTTATATATGTATATGTGTGTATGTATAGTTATCCCTTAATCCCCCCTTCTTCAACGTTTCTTCTTATCCCCCCTCCCCCGTTCCAACGGTTCCTTCCTACCTTCTTGACATTGATCCATTCCACAAGTGGTTTAAATTCCTTTTCAAATTTCAAATCTCATTTCTAACCATATTTTTACCTAAGTTATCCCCCTTTGTTTGCACATATTATAATAATAACGGCCCACACGTAAATTAAAATTTAGAATTGAATAAATGAAGAAAAAATAGAACAACAATTATTAAATCATATAAAATAAAATATAATACATTATAATAATTAGTATATAAATAAACAAATGTTAATAATATGTTAACTTTAGTTGAATAATTATTTAATTAAATGTTGACATTTTCTGCGTTCATACTCCCAATTGTCTGCTGCGGTGTTTCAATGGTTTGACACCGGGGTTTCCCGTTTTTTTCGACCCTCTCGGTCTTCTATTGTTGTCTTTTGATAATGAAAGTTTTTCTTTCGAAAATTTAAGATTACCTTTTGCCGAACTTTTTATTTACCAGACAGTATTTACTATTCTTGTATTTAATCATTTTTTCGTGAAATTATTAATAAATTGTTTTGAGTTTCGTTTTCTCTCATCGTTTATTTCTGTTCACTTTTTCCATCTTCCGGCAACTACATCGAATAGCTACAACCTCGGACTACTAATCTGCCCTCATATATATATATATATATATATATATATATATATATATATATATATATATATATACCTACTGAAAATTGTCCTTTATTCGTGTTATTAGTAAGGTTTCTCTAATAAATTGCGTTTGTTGTATCCCGTTGTTTCATGCAGTACAGCCGCCTGTGGTATTTGGCACCAGAACTGCGTTCCCATCTTATCAGAAAAATTTAGTTTTCACACTACGAAAACCTTGGCTAATATATGAATTCAAATGTCAGTGTGATGTTGACAATGTTGGTTGTACTATTTAACGATTTAAAATCAGAGTGGCACAGCATGTCACTGCATATTTTCTCAAGTAACATTGGGTGAATAGAAAGATATTAGCGAGTTCATCCGACTGTTTACAAAGCATATCCCAGTGTGTATAGATCATAGCCGGACTCTCACAAATTCACGAGCCATCTATTGGCGTGAACTCCTATGACAATAAAGTGTGCTGTTAGACGAACTTTGATCGTTGCTCTCGCATCGTACACAATGCCCGCTCCAAACACCATATTAATGTTTTCGAAGCCGTAATCGTAACCATGCGCATACCCTCACTCTGCTTGCAAAAATAGCTGCCAGATAACTAGGACCTATTCAAAGAGCTCTAAAAATATCTAAAGATATAATTTGCCTCCAATTACGTTATTATATATATATTCTATACTGCACTTTTTTGAAGATACAGATTTTTCAATCGTTTCTTTACAATGTAAGCAATATTAATTCGTGTTTTTAACTTCCCCTTATTTACCCTTTTCCTTTTTGTGCGTCTCTAAAAACAATTTTAGGTAACTACTTATTTATTCATCTAAAACGTTGCCCGTCGACATTTCACTCGTGAAGATGCATTTTTACTTTTTTTCGTGCTACTTTTACGTTTTTGGTATTTATTTTTTTTGACTATTATTACTTTTTTCGTACAACTTTTACGTTTTAGTCAATTATTTTTGCTTACTATTGCTTTTTTTTTCTCGTACAACTTTTACGTTTTAGTCAGTTATTTTTATTTGCTATTGTTACTTTTTTTCGTACAACTTTTACTTTTTTGTTAATTATTTTCATTTACTATTATTACTTTTTTTCATACAACTTTTACGTTTTAGTTAATTATTTTCATTTACTATTATTACGTTATTAATACAACTTTTACGTTTTTATCAATTATTTTCATTCACTATTCTTACTTTTTTTCGTACAACTTTTACGTTTTAGTCAATTATTTTTATTTACTATTATTACTTTTTTCTCCCACTTTTACGTTTTTGTTTAGTATTTTATTTACTAATTTTACTTTTATTCGTACAACTTTTACTTTTTAGTCAATTATTTTGATTTACTATTACTACTTTATTTCGTACAACTTTTTATGTTTTGTCACTAATTTTATTTATTATTATTATTTTTTTCGTACAACTTTTAAGTTTTAGTCAAACTATTTTAATTTACTATTATTACTTTTTTCGTACAAATTTTATGTTTTTGTTAAATTGCTATTAAATATATGAAAATAAACTTGTCATTTTTTTGTTTTTTTTCGTGTCTCTCTCTCTCTCTCTCTTGACTTTGTAAAGTTGCCTTCATTTATTCTGTTTAAACCCCACATAAGATATTGTACTGCGGAATATCTTTATATATATATATATATATATATATATATATATATATATATATATATATATATATATATATATATATATACGATGGCGTTTGTCATAGTCCAGAAAAATATTTCCAATACGTGACGGGGTTGGGACCCTACTCCCCTTCAAAGAAGGCCACTTGTACTTTCATAGACTTAGCGCACCGATCCATCCACTGTGGAAACACCTCTGGAAGTCTTCTTTTGGAATGGTGTTCATCTGCGCCGTCGCTTTAGATTCAGTAAGTGTTTGGAGATTCTCGTCCAGAGTTGATAAACATGTGTACACGTGCAATATGCTGTTTTAAGCAAACGAGTCCCTGTAGTGAATGAATAAAAATTAGTTGCAGTCGACTTGTTATTTTCATAATATATGTATCGATCTATTTTTAATGACGGAAATGGATTTCAATTGTGTCCAACGATTCTTGGTGCATTTATTGACAGTGCTATTTCAAATGAATCTGCCTTAAAGGCTTTATCAGTATAAAAATTGGTAAAGATTTTGTTTCTGGCATTTCATTCCAGTAAGGATTAAGTAAGAAGCTCTTTAGGTTCCGAGATTCCCTCGTCGCTAATCCGAAATGATAACGTAGTTGTAATCAGTCCACATGCAGAATAATCATTGAAGTCTTACTTCGACAAGAATGGAGATTATCACCCGATAACACTGGCTTTCATAACCCGATATAACAAACCTACTGCAACGAAAGGTGAAATTAGATATCTGCACTTTAGAACAAAAATAAGGCTTCGTTGGTAAAAAAAGTGCAGTTAAACCAAAGATATCAACATTTACCAAAAAAATCAACACAAATAAACACGAAGGTTTATTAGTATGATTATTATTATTATTATAATTATTATTATTATTATTATTATTATTATTATTATTATTATTATTATTATTATTATTATTATTATTATTGTTATTATTATTATTATTATTATTATTATTATTATTGTTATTATTATTATTATTATTATTATTATTGTTATTATTGTTATTATCATTATTATTATTATCATTATTATTATTATTATTATGATTATTATTATTATTATGATGTTTATTATTATTATTGTTAGTATTGTTATTATTATTATTGTTATTATTATTATTATTGTAATTATTATGATTTTTATTATTATTATTACTATTGT
>OY744555.1:41495710-41500710 GCA_963556195.1 Sepiola atlantica
GCTCATTTTTGATTATAACGGCAAGTAGTTTATAACTTGAAAAAGCGTCTGTAAAGTTGAAATGTACATGAGAGCGTTCTACACGTATGTGAGATTTAAAAGTTTAACTGTTTAAACCGTTAAGAAATTGATGACGTTAAAGAAAGTGCATACAATTTAAACGTATAACTACCTAATGACTAAGAATGTTGTAATGTTACGTATTATTACTTTAAAATGTTGCGATTAGTTTCATAATTGACATTATTAATTGTGGGATGTTTAGTTTTTATGTAGAGGGCTTCGAGTATTTTTAATGTTTTCATATTGGTATTGTGGTGTATTATTCTGGTATTATTAACTAGGATGTTTCTATATTGGGAGGGGGTGCAATTATGTTTTTTAGGTGTTGGCATATAGAGCTAGTGTGGGAGAGATGTAGGGTGAGTCTTCGGGATAGTGGTGTGGAAGTGAAACCTATGTAAGTTTAGTTTTTTTTATTGTTGTCGGAGACATATTCTCCCATAGGGCATTGGAACTGATATATTACATTGGTTCTTCCTAATGTGTTTAGGTTTTAAGAACTGTTATTTTTAACAACATAGTTTGATGTTTTAATTTTTTTTTAATAAATGATAAATCGTATTTTATCATCAGAATTGGTGGGGGATAAATAGCGATGTATTATATTTTTAAAAGCTTTTTCATCCAAATTAAAGTTTGGATGCATTTGGTTACAATGGAATAGATTCATGTAGTGGAAATTATTTAGCTTATTATTAGTAGGAGTATCAAAATTTCTAATCATTAATGTTATTGGTTCATCAACCATATAATTGGGAAATTGATTATTAATTAGGACTTGCTTTATATTTTTTAATTCATTAAAAATATTTTGTGGATGAGGAGATTGATTTTGCACAGTTTAATAGATTTTTGACCATAGCAATTTTATATCTATGACGGCATTCACTTTTATTTGACCAAAACATTAGATGGACAATTCGGAAAATTGAAAAAATAATAAAAAGTCGCATCAAACAAAACCACTCCGTGTTATTTAATAATGTTTTCCTAAATGAAAATATGCTGCCTAAATACACACACAATATATATATATATATATATATATATATATATATATATATATATATATATATATATATATATATATACAATGTTCAAATTAAAATCCTTAAGCTTTCTTGGACATTTTAAAAGAGCCTTCCATAGATATGATTTATTGTATGTACGTAGACATTCATTCATAAAAAATATAAATAAATTATATATATATATATATATATATATATATATATATATATATATATATATATATATATAACACAGCCAACAGTGAAAATGTTCAAATTATCATCCTTAAGCTTTCTTGAAGATTCTACATAGATATAGCAAACTATCGAATCGAACCAACATCATACTCTCTTACTCACCTGAATCTTACTTGTGTCAGCAAATATATGGATCAAATACCGCCCAAAGCAATCGACCCCCAAAACCTAATGATACCCGAATTCAAAACACTGAATGTAACTGCAAACTTGTGCACTTTAAATCGCAGGGGCCACATAAGCTTAATGGGGGTATTATCACTGAGACTGCTGGTGCGGATATTGGTATTGATGATGACAACGTCTTAATCAATAGTATTACGTATAATCCTATAGAGCTCCTTTCTAATCAAGTCGTATATTTCATCGAAGAATATCTATGCACAATTATTTTTAAAAACAACCCGTCTTATATTTAGTCTCTTAAAGAAAACAAGACCCCCCTATGCAATTAATTCTCAAATAATTTTAAAAAGTTAAGCCTTATAAGCCTATTGATAGATTCTGCAACTCTGTAGAAATGAAGCTCTATCTATTAATTCCATGATAAATGCCAGTATACTGAACTCATATGCCCTTAATAGGGTTAAGATGAAAATTCGTATACACTAAATGTACAAAAGCAAGGAAATTCCCAATTTTTTACACTTTTATTGTCATTAATTAAGGGTATGACTACATATCAACCAAACCATTTCATTATCAAATCACTATAGTATAAATCTCTACGCATAAGTTGATGAAGTGTGTGAGGTGCGCTGAAGAATAATTTCTTACCAGTAAAATACATAGCCCTGGTGTGCTCGCATACCCTTAATGACAACAAAAGTGTAAACATTTAGGAATTTCCTTACTTTTGTACATTTAGTGTATATGCATTTTCATCTTAACCCTATTAAAGGCATATGATTTAAGTATACTGGCATTTTTCATGGAATGTCACTACTTTTGTAAAGGCTATGCCTCAATACAATGGTAATTTTTAAGGTGTTTTGGTATTTTCTGGAAAAATAAGGTATATGGTAAACTGAAATACAAATACCATCAACTAGACCCTATAACCTCTATCTCTGCCAAAAATCAGATGAAGCCATCAAATAGTTGATCAGATACAGGGCGGCACATACGTACGTACGTACACACAGATAACATTATTTCATGATTGAACTTTCTGGATCTCTGGGTTGCCTTGACTAATGATGCTGAAATTCTGCACACTTATAGAACCTATCAAATAAAAATGTTTTGCAAAGTTTTAACTAATTTGGTTTATTGGTTTTTTAGTTATGATTGATCAAAGAAATGAGATTTCCAGCATAGGCCGTTTTTTAAAAGTATATTAAGGGACATAGTGCTCTCGCGCCTCCCTTGATAAAAAAAACTATGAAGCTTTTACTAACAATAAGGGAGGAGATGTTTTCCCCGTGTAAACGCGTTTAGGTTCTTTTAAAGTCAACCTCACCCACACCTACCCCATCCTTTAGTTACTGCAGCTTAATGTATATCCCTACAATCATTTGAAATTACGTAACCGATTTCTCCTATAAATATATTGAGAGACTTAAGTAATGTGGATATTAGCACTTTCTCTCTACTTATGTAACATTAGCTATCTGTGTCTCCATTAAATTACTATGCCAAATTTGAATCACATTGCTTGACATTTTGGGCTTACTAAGGTGACTGACTAATTTCTCTTTGACTAATGCTGCGTCTGTATCAATGCCAAAATGTTACTCGCCGACACCGGTTTCTGTTAACACTGCCAATAAGTCTGCAAATGTGTCAGCTGGTCTGAATGTCGCAGCAGACCAAATAAGTTTACCTTTCGACCATTTTTAGGACTCTATAAAGGTTGTAAGGTGACATCTTTCTTCCCCTATGAACTGTAATTATTTACACCCATTGTACAACGGTAATTAAGATTCTAAGATTAGTAATTGCTCGTGCCTATGTCGGTGTATGAATATTATACATAGATAAATATATATATCTATATATATATATATATATACAATAATATTTTTGTAAATAAATATTAAATATTTAAATACCTAGAGACATCGATGTTTCATGCTAACGCAATCTTCAGTCTAGGAACTAATTCCCAACGGTCGGTGGGCGCGAACCCCGAACACAAATCACCATTGATTCGTAGTCGAAGATCTTATCCGCAGGCCACTGTAAACCAGTTAGTAAATAGAGAAGAACTTTAACTGTAAATAGCGGAATTCGGCGACTACTTATCAAGCAAATAGGAGTAATCTACGAAACGTCGGATCATGCATATTGCTATGTGTACGACTTGTTATTAAAGCTCCTCGAAAAGTGTCAGCCTCCGTGGGAGGGGGCTAATAAACAATAATATTTTTATAATTAAATATTAAATATTTAAATACCTATAGACATCGATGTTTCATGCTAACGCAATCTTCAGTCTAAGAACTAATTCCCAACGGTCGGTGGGCGCGAACCCCAAACACAAATCACCATTGATTCGTAGTCGAATATCTTACTCGCAGGCCACTGGAAACTAGTTAGTAAATAGAGAAGAACTTTAACTGTAATGCGGCGACTACTTATCAAGCACATAAGAGTGATCTACGAAACGTCGGATATGAGAAAGGAAGGATGAAGGTAATATAAATAAATATGTATATATATATATATATATATATATATATATATATATATATATGAGAAAGGAAGGATGAAGGTAATATATATAAATATATATATATATATATATAAATGTACATATTTAAATATATATAGTGAAGCGTAAATGTTTTCAGTAATAACCATTTATTTAATTAAAAACAGAACATTTTAGCGTTTAATTTTAATTGTCAAATTTTCTTTTTGACTTTTGAATTGTTTGAACTTTTTTAAAAATTAACAAAACTTTCAACGTTCAACTCAATTCGTTCTATTCTTATATAAACATAATTTATGATCGTTATTGTTGGTGTACTATTATTACTTTTATTATCATTACTATTATTATACGTTATTACTTTACAACTGTTACTAATATTGCCTCTACCTATGGTATTTGCAACACTGCAACTTATACTTATGTCGTCTGTAATTTTAATTTACAAGTTTTAAAAGAAAAACATTTTTAAACTTTTTATATTTTGATTTTTAATTTAAAAACAAAATTAAGTGTTAATGTTTCAATTTTCAATTTTTCAGTTTTCTAATTCGTTCATTTTTAATTTAATTTATGACAAGTTTTTCATTAGGCTTCTTGACACAAAGATATTGACTGATCCATTCTACCTTGGCTTGAGAATTGAACTTGCAACTACCTTTCTTACTATATATGATCACACAATTAAACTTTTGACAACCCTTTTCACTATATATAATCACACATTTCTAATTGATTTTTCATTCTTCCCTTTTTCAAGGTGTGTTTTTTCATGACCTTTTATCTTACAACCGTATTTTAACATCTGTAAACTCTGATATGTACACTGCCTGAACTTGTTTGCTTTACCCCCACCCACCCCTTTCTCATTTGCTGTATACCTTGGATTGTTTAACTCTGTGGTACTGATGCTGGATGTTGGCTTCTTTGTTGGTGTCTATATTCTGTGCTAATGACGAACTGTATAAATGCGAGCGTTGAACACTGTTGACAATAATAATCACAAGTGTATC
>OY744555.1:41505710-41563210 GCA_963556195.1 Sepiola atlantica
GAACTTATCTTAACAGGCATAATGTTATTTCATATCTTGACGATCGTGAGCGCCTCAAATCGCTCTCGTGTAACAAAATCAAGTTTGTAGTCAAAATGAAATAAATGATCATTTATATTTATATTTCTACTCTATATTGTTATTGAGCACTCTCATACACCCGGTTCAACTCACCTGGATTTATACCCTGTGGATCTATACTATACCCAGATTATAAATATAAATATATATATATATATATATATATATATATATATATACATATATATATATATATACATATATATATATATATATATACATATATATATATATATATACATATATACATATATATATATACATATATATATATATATATACATATATATATATATATATACATATATATATATATACATATATATATATATATATATATACATATATACATATATATATATATATATATATATATATATATATATAAATATATATATATATATATATATATATATCAGGGTGGGCAAAAATAAGGGTCCTATTTTTAAAAATTCATAACTTTTTTATTTATTGATTTTTTTTTTTTTAGAATAAGTAAAGGACCCCTTCCGAAGCAAGCATGAGCCGTATTAGCCCTAAGGAACGTACCCTCATTTAGAAAACATTATTTTTGCTTAAAAAACTCAAAACAGTGTAAAAAACAATACTTTAGTTTTTGTAAGTTTTAAGAAGTGTTTCTCGGCTAAAATTTGTTTTGTTTATTTCAAAAAATCTCGGAAGGGTCAGTCTACGCACACATAAAGTTTGGTGAGTTTACCTTTTATTTTGTGGAAGTTATTGAAATTCAAGTTATTCAAATTTAAAGATAGGACCCTTATTTTGGCCCACCCTATATATATATATATATTTATATATATATATATATATATATATATATATATATATATATATATATATATATATATATACATACATATATATATATATATATATATACATATATATATATATATATATATATATATACATATATATATATATATATATATATATATATACATATATATATATATATATATATATATATATATATATATATATATATATATTTATATATATATGTGGATATATATATATATATATAGTGGTTATGGATTCCATATGTGTATATGTGCTTAGACCTACATCTGCAAGCGTGTCGCCAGAGCTAAATTTAAGTGACCTTGACTATACTTTGCAAAACAAATCAGATCCATCGATGAAATTTGGGAAAATGAAACATTTTAAAATGTTCCATTTTCCCGAATTTGATCGATGGATCTGATTAAATGGCGCGATCAAAATTCTATACCAAGACGAGAGAGTCATTCAGTTAACACGCACAGGTTTGAATACTTTACGATAAGTAACTCTAGCTTCATTTGATTACCATCAATTCGTATCGGTTGACGTTTTTACAAACTCGTAGATAAAATGTCGGCTTTTGTCAGAAAGGTCAATCTATATGAATCAGCATGATATGAGTTGTTTGTCTTGATTCTTTTGTCTCCATCAATAAATGAAATATGTACTATGCACCCGACGAGATTCGAACATTCAATTGTTAGCCACCGCTCCACAATGTTTTTTGAAACAGAAACATAGACGAAAACAATAAATAAAGTAACTGTGTATTCTTTAAATTACGTAAAGGAATTTCAACACATGTATTGTCTCGCAGTATTTGTTTCTATTCTGTTTTAATTACACACTGAATGTCTTTCAGTAATGAATTTGTAGAATTTAAGAATTCATGATCAATATTTGCCTGTCAAGTAAAACGATTCATTTCCATACATTTTATTCTTCATATTTAATTACATGTGAAGCCAGTACGTGAATATCATTTACAATCGTATTTCTTAATATTTAATTACATTTGAAGCCAATACGTGAATATCATTTACAATCGTATTTTGCTAAAGAAATTCGAGATTTTTTTGGCAGTTTCTGTTTTGTTTGGGTATGATTCATATTTTAAAGACATTTTTATGATTACATTAAGTAAAAAGAAATAAGTGTAATGTTTTATGAATCTTGCCGAAAATAATGTAATATTTTTGATTGGCATTTTCAGGATGTTAATTCAATAAATATGAAAATACTTAAATCAAAATAAGAATTTAAAGGAAACAAATTTAAAGACATCGAGCTTTTAATTTAATAACGCATATTTTAAAGTTGCATGAAAATAATTTCATATTTTCAGTCATTTTATAAAGAAACTAGCAGAATACCTCACCTTGGACAAGTTCATTCTATGGATTTGTACCTTTTATCATTTTTTTATCAACAAGATGACATTCTAAATAGTTGACACTAGATACGTTTAATGTAAGTAAGATGTCACACAATGTTAAACAACTTCGGATTTTTTTAGATGAGGGTTGATAATTCGTAGAATTTGGTATATTCGGACGACTGTTCTCATCTTGGGTCTTTTTATCACAAAAAAAGCTTGGAGTCTTTCCCCACCGCCCCATATATACATATATATGTAAAATGAAACAGAGAAGCCGAACATTATGTCATTTATGTATTCATAAACGTTTCGTCTTTATTGAACGACTTCCTTAGAATGGAGAAAACAATGTAAAAAAATCATACAGAATATTAGTTTTTATTTGTCAGAAAGTGTCCAGACTTCGGCATGGTTGTTGATGCGAACAAGCAGAGAATGAAAATCATGGTTTGGGTCATGGCGTTATCAGCGGTGGCCTGTCTCATTCAAAGGAGGCAAAATGAATGGGATTGATGTATTCGACTTATTAGTCGAATTTAGAAGCCCATACAATATTCTTAGCAAAAAATAGACATAAGCTAATCAGTCAGAGTCATCAACTCAATTCATTTCGCGTCCTTCGAATGAGACAGGCCACTGCTGATAACGCTATAAACAATATCATGATTTGCATTATCTGCTTGGTTGTGACAAACCTTTCGGCAATGTAACCTCCGTTCTTTTCAGGTGCACCGTATCGATATTTTGAACCTGTATGTCAAACTTGCAAACTATGCAAGATTTCGTACACAACAATTTATATAATAACAAAGTTTATATTGTTCATCATCTGTCAGCGATTATTGTTTATTAACATGTTATTTTTAGATTGCCGGTATAAACGATTAAATTTGAACTTTCAGAAGACTGCTACTAAAATCTGATTTATAATAAACGCATTTAGCCATTGCACCACAGGTCAAATAATTAAAATGATACAAATTTTTAGTAATTATCTCAAACGTTATTCACTTAATATTCAAAAAAAATGTAATTACTTTCAAATATATCAAATGCACCATTATACAACAGCTAATTAAAATGTTCATACTCTGTCTATTCTGTGGTTAAAAGAAAAAAGGTGCGGGATGAAGCACTTTGATTTTTCACGGATAAGTTTTAATTTGATTTTGTTTTAAAGTTAATGTTACCTTTTGACCAAAACATATCATTTCTTAAAATTTATTAACTTCTCATTGCGTCTTCATTTTACTGGTTCCACCTATTACGATAACAGAATAAAGTTTAATATTTATAAATTTATTATTTATAAAGTTTAATATTTATGAAGTGTAATATTAATAAAGTTTATTATTTATAAAGTTTATTATTTATAAAGTTTATTATTTATAAAGTTTAATATTTATAAAGTTTATGATTTATAAAGTTTATTCTTTATAAAGTTTAATATTTATAAAGTTTAATATTTATAAAGTTTATAATTTATAAAGTTTATTATTTATAAAGTTTATTATTTATAAAGTTTAATATTTATAAAGTTTATTATTTATAAAGTTTAATATTTATAAAGTTTATTATTTATAAAGTTTAATATTTATAAAGTTTAATATTTATAAAGTTTAATATTTATAAAGTTTATTATTTATAAAGTTTATGATTTATAAAGTTTAATATTTATAAAGTTTATTATTTATAAAGTTTATTATTTATAAAGTTTATTATTTATAAAGTTTATTATAAATAAAGTTTATTATTTATAAAGTTTATGATTTATAAAGTTTATTATTTATAAAGTTTATTATTTATAAAGTTTATTATTAATAAAGTTTATTATCTATAAAGTTTATTATTTATAAAGTTTATTATTTATAAAGTTTATTATTAATAAAGTTTATTATTAATAAAGTTTATTATTAATAAAGTTTATTATTAATAAAGTTTATTATTTATAAAGTTTAACGTCAAAATAAAACTCGAAAGTATTTATGAGATTTAAATGACATCATTTCGTAAGAAGTACTTTTCGTTTGTTTGTGCAAAATCGATTTTTAAAATTGATAATATTTTCTCACAGGCAATTAAATGAAAAAAAAAAGGTCAAATGAGCGCAACAAAAATTTATGAAAAATGATTCCCGGTCAGTTTAGGCCAGAAATTCATGCATAATTAAAACACTCAATCATTGAGAATGGTAGACTTCATAAATATTATGTATTATACGCGTTTAATTTCTCTGCATGAATAACCCTTGTTGGATATTTTGTTATAATAGATTTTTCTGGGAAATGAGAAAAGCGTAGCAAATATGATCTACATAATTAAAGATCCCCAGAAAACGAATGCCGCATGGTGTTTAAGCAGTTCTCTTGAAGTATGACTTATTGATATCATTTATGATAAATTTAATATGCTAATACCGCAAGCGGCCCCGAAACGTTTAAAAAGGCAAAGAGGAACGACAGATTTGTTGTCGTTAATCTAAAATGTGCATTTACATTCCGGGAGAGTTAATACTAAAGAGGAGGGGTTCTGATAATTTATCCACGAACGCATTGGCTCGAACAGCGATAAACAGATGCACAGTTTGCTTATAGGGGTTCATAATCGAAGTAAACAACCCTGGTATTAATTGAGAATTATCTCGCTGATAAGTCTCTCATTTGTATATGGTTTTGTACTTCTGTTCTTTGCTAATATAGTTGTTTATTCACTTCTTCTCTACCGTCTTGACTTCTCGACCTTTACAAGGTCACACCATATACCAAATTCGTTTCCTAGTAACATATAACGTATCATATATATATATATATATATATATATATATATATATATATATATATATATATATATATATATGCATATATATATTCCATGCCTATTCATACATATTTCAATCATATTTCACCAATATTTAATCCATATTTTATATATGTTTCCAGAATATTTCCTGCATAATTCATGTATATCTAATGCATATTTCATAGATAGTTAATACATATTTCATCCATATGTCCTGCATATTTCATGTATATTTGATATATATTTTATAGATATTTCATACATCTTTCATCCATATTTCCTGCATAATCCATGTATATTTAATACATATTTCATAGATATTTCATACATATTTCATATATATTTCCTGAAAAATTCATGTATATTTAATACATATTTCATAGATATTTCATACATATTTCATACATATTTCCTGCATATTTCATGTATATTTAATACATATTTCATAGATATTTCTTACATATTTCATACATATTTCCTGCATATTGTATACATATTTCATGTATATTCCTGAATATTTCATTCATATTTCCTGCATATGTTATGCATATTCCATGTATATTTCGATATATTTACTACATATTCCCTGCATATTTTCTTGCATATCTTATACATATTTCATAGATATTTAAGATATATTTACTACATATTATCTGCATATGTTCTTGCATATCTTATACATATTTCATGTATATTAAATACATGTTTCCTGCATATCTCACCCATATTTAATGTATACTTCATACATATTTCATGCTGTATAGTATATGACAAGCGTTCGTACAGGTTTCAGCATTCAAATGTCGAGTCGCTAGTGATTTATTTACTTTAGAATAAACCTATCTTGATTTAATATAAATTTTGAGATACCGATATAATACATCTTTGGCATGGTGGCAGCTGAGAATATTTCTGTCGTGTAGAAACATACGAAGGTCAACAACCAAAATCTTGACCTGGAGAATAAACAATGTGGACAATAGAAATTGTCTTGATAAAGGAACCACGTATTCTGGACAAGAACAGGCAGAATTCATTCAATTGGATGATGATTTACAATCGACTTTTATAAGAAATGGTTCCGGAACTTCTATAATGCATTGCAGATTCATTTAAGATTAGAAAATATAAATTTGTTTTGAATTTCTTCAATTAATTCATACATAAGAAATAATGCCTGATGCATTTTTATTAGTCGGCCGGATTGTTGTATTCGCACGGTTGTTTAGTATTTATATGCTGTGATTCTGCGTACGATATATATTGTACTTATATTTATCTAAAAACGTTTGTTACGTGTTAAAATTACATAAAATACACACTAAATAATCCTAAGTGTTGGGAGTGTCTGCTTCATTTGTTTAGCGAATCCGTAATTTGCAATTAAATCACCGATTGACTAATCTCTTATAACACGTCTGTCTATACTCTAAACGTATCTTGTTGTATATTTTTTAAAGCATTAGCCTTTAATTTTACACTGTCTATAACTCTCGCTTCCTTGATAATTACATCTCTTTAAGGCGGTCAAGTCATTCAATTACTCTAAGACCCTACTACTGCGCACTTCCATGAGTGTAGCTGTTGAGTTCAGGAATATTCTAGGGGTTCTTTTAATAGACATCATCTATGTAGAAACTTTACATATACACATAAAAGTTCTGAATGTCCGGCAAGTGTTAATAGCGTTCAGGATCACACCTTCCATCGGTAAGATGGTGACGAAAGTTTTCCCAAATATCATTAAACGGCGATTTAATCAAAGACTTTTAGAACATTCATGACTGAAAAATTGTGGAACACTTCGGCATCGATTGAAAAGTATGTTTACTAGATATCGTTGCATTGAAACACGATTACCATTTCATTAACGATTACATGGGTGAACATTATTTGATCCACTTAATATATGATATTTGATAATAAAACAATCTGCTAACAACGTTTTCACGTATACATTTTAGGGCACGCAACAAATCGAAACTCGTAACTTTTCAGACATTAAAATATTATTGGACATAATATTTTCTATAATTTCAATTAAGATAATTTTCAGAATAAACTTAGAGAACTTCACGTTTTGAATATACATTGTATAATTCGTTGATCCAATAATTATATTTATAAAGCATATAATTGCAGCCTATTCAATCTGGAATCTGTTATCGCATATCGATTGTATTGTTATCGTTGAATGTAGTTCAGGCAATTGTAAACAAAAGCCAAACCAATATGTTGTAATCAGTTGTTCTCTTAATCCTATAAACTGTGGCGTATTTAAAAGAATGAAATTAAATACAAAAATACTACATCTTAAGAATATGAAGCCAGTTTCATCAAAGCACGGATTTACGTAAAATTCTAGTTTCATCATAAAAGTCAAAATCTCTTGTCAGACTAGATAAAAGCGTGTTCCTGATTGCGATCGAAATATACATTGAACCGTTTTGAAAGCGAAAGGATAAATAAAACAATATTTGTGATTGTAGCAAACGGAGACGAATCTCTTCTTACCAGTTTTTTTTTTCGGACGGCGGATAATCTCATGACTTTATTTGTGTAACTGACACGCAACAGTAGTTCGGCATGTCTCTCATCTTATTTGTACCTTTAGTATTTTCTTGTTTTGCTTATGTGGTGTACAGTAGTTATATATATACTACTCCAGCACACTCTACATATGTGAATGCGGGCAGCTGTCTCTAACAAGACACGAAAAAGTTAAATACCTGCTCAGCTTAGCTGTTACGTGTTTCTAATGACTCCCTGTGTCACGTTTCGCCAACTAAAACTTTATATGTCATATTTTAGATTTTTTATTCTTAGTTGACTTTTTTTGGATGTTTAAACTTTATTTTAAACACCCACCTAGTCAACTTACTACAACGTCATTTTACATAAATGTGGGCATTTTTATTTAAATTGAAATCATCGCTATTTATCGAATCTTGAGTTTCGATCCTATCGAATGTATTGATGTCAAATTAACCGTGTCAGATAAGTATAAAGACACGCAATATTCCAGAATCGATGGATAAAATAACAACTTGTGTTAAATTAAGCGTATAAAAATGTTTACAGAAATACTGAAAAAATGTACATACTATAATATTTTATAATATAAGTGTATACATGCATGTAATTATATATATATATATATATATATATATATATATATATATATATATATATATACTTTTTTGTATTGGGAGAGTTTCCCAGCAAGGTGCTCAATTATTAAAACAGAGGTAAAATTAACTAGATAATTAATAGTGTCTGAACTTCTCAGATCTGAAACTAGTGGTACGGATGTTTTTCCATCTAAACGTATATATATATATATATATATATATATATATATATATTAGTACTTCATGTATCCACATAAAATATTATAAGGAGATATAATTTTTTATGTGTCAGTTTTCAGTATTTACTTCAACAGTGCTCGATACGTAAGTAGAGCTAGGTAGTAAGCAATGAAAATATATATGGCAATCAAGCTACACAGAGGCTCCCGTGTTTCATCCCCGGGGGAATCGTCAGGCTAAATGACGATTCCCCCGGGGATGAAACACGGGAGCCTCTGTGTAGCTTGATTTCCATATATATTTTCATTGCTTAATATATATATATACATATATACATACACATACACCATATTATAATACATATTTTTAACGGTGTTCAACAATTCCCGTTTTGAATTTGGATTTTTCTGTTGTCCATTCTATTTCAATATGAACACCTAACTTAAATATCAGATGTGTTCGCCTTGGAAGATCTTAATTTCTATTTACTAAAAATAGTAACACCAATCAACGAACACCATTTCCAAAAAAAATCCAGATGTGTTTCCGGCAGTAGTTGGATTGGTGGGCTAAGTGTGTGTAAGCACAAGAGACCTACTTTGAAGGGGGTTAGGGTCCCAACCTCGTCACGTATTTGAAATATTTTTCTGGTCTAAGTCGGATACTTTTTTAGACAGACATCGTATTTACAATAAAATTAACTATCAAGCGTATGAAAAACTAACCTAAATATTTCGACAGAAAAACGTCAGCAACAAGTGTGTACCGTAAACCGAACTAAATTAGCCGAGCATAAACATTGGCCGTGAATAGAACATAACTAAACCAAACGAAATGTGTATAATAAGTCAAAATAAACCAAACCAAACAAAACGCATAAATGTGTAATAAATGAAACCTATGGAAATATGTACCGTACAAGTAAGCATACTGATCTAGAAGAAATACGGTCGTAAGTTAATCCTAAAAATAAACCCATAAATATTTGCCATGAATAAACACGGCTTCACATATCGAACAAATATAGTGGACAAATGAATTAGAGAGACATATACTAAGAAAGAGAGATAACCCCCTTAGCCAGGTAATTGTAAAGTACAGCTTATTAGATAAATTAAAATATATTTATTTCAAACATTACATAACTCCAAAATTAATGAATATTTTAGCATGTATTTTTTACGATCAAACTGTATGGGGAAGTGTTTGTATAGATGCATATTAATTGTTTTTAATTCAATAAAGGAATTATTGTGTGTTTGACTATTTAGCAATTCAGATTTCATCAATATATGGTTTCAAATTGTTACGTCGCCAATCATGTAGAGTGGATCGCATCCGATCGAGTTTAATATAAGTAAAACACATCTTCAAAGCAAATATTTTATTAACGTAATATAATCGGTCATGTGATTGATACAAGTCAAGTTTCAGATGCAAACGCAAATATCCGATTAAAACCAAAGGTAAAACTTATTGAGTTTTGGATTCTAATCAAATTTCTTTCATTCGCATATTTAGAATATATACGTATGAAGGAAATCAGATTAATATAGTTCGACATATTCTTTTTTAGTTCTCATGATTGGAAAGAATAATAATACAAAAATAATGAATACAATCAACGGACTGCGTGTGAATATTCTACGCGCATCAGAGGTGACAAATATTGTTAGAATCCACGAAGCCGAATACGGGGTCTGACACAAAAGTGACACTTATACGCAATACGTGCCTGTTTGTCGATGTAAGTAGAATATTATGAAGGGTGTCGTGCACACCAATTCACTTATGATTATGTTTGCCAGTCATTTTCTGTGCCGATGCACATCACGTGGCGACTATGGCAACACACCAGAATGACAGTCACAAATAAGGTGTCGAAAACCAGAAAGGTGCTTCCTCAATTAGTGATCGACATATTTTATGGTGATATATATATATATATATAATATATATATATATATATATATATATATATATATATATATATATATATATATGATTATTTTTATTTACACAGACATGTACAAAATCTGCGACACTGGCATGTCGATGTTATCGATTAACAACTGTTATAAACTGAGATCTCACCAGCCAGAGTCAAAATCCGATCTTAACCTTAGATTATATTTGTAAAGTGTGAAATGGATAAAAATAAAATAAATGTAACATTAAAATTTGGAAAGTCACGTGGTTAGGACAGTTAAGAATTAAAATTAAAAAATAACATCAAAAATAATTTTTAAAAAAACATTAAAAATATATAAAATATAAAATATTAAATAACATAAAATAAAATACCCTTTATTTTATTTTATTTTATTTTATTTCATTTTATCTTCATCTATCTATCTATCTATCTATTTATTTATTTATTTATTTATTCATCTATCTATTTATTATTTCTCTCTATACATATATTTGTCTTTCTTTCTTTCTCTCTCTCGCTTTATATATCGAACTTGGAGAAATAACACTAGGAATAATACTTATATCATAATCTCTCTGTTTCTAATCTATTTAATTTTCTCTTCATGTTCCCCTTTCCCTCATTCTTACACTTTATCCACGTAATAAACTTAAATATACCTATAATCTAAAATGTACATTACATATACCTATAATTTAAAAGGTACATTACATAAACCTATAATCTAAAATGTACATTACATATACCTATAATCTAAAATGTACATTACATATACCTATAATCTAAAAGGTACATTACATATACCTATAATCTAAAATGTACATTACATATACCTATAATCTAAAATGTACATTACATATACCTATAATCTAAAAGGTACATTACATATACCTATAATCTAAAATGTACATTACATATACCTATAATCTAAAATGTACATTACATATACCTATAATCTAAAAGGTACATTACATATACCCATAATCTAAAAGGTGCATTACATATACCTATAATCTAAAAGGTACATTACATCTACCTATAATCTAAAATATACATTACATATACCTATAATCTAAAAGGTACATTACATATACCTATAATCTAAAAGGTACATTACATCTACCTATAATCTCAAATGTACATTACATATACCTATAATCTAAAATGTACATTACATATACCTATAATCTAAAATGTACATTACATATACCTATAATCTAAAAGGTACATTACATATACCTATAATCTAAAAGGTACATTACATATACCTATAATCTAAAATGTACATTACATATACCTATAATCTAAAATGTACATTACATATACCTATAATCTAAAATGTACATTACATATACCTATAATCTAAAATGTACATTACATATACCGATAATCTAAAATGTACATTACATATACCTATAATCTAAAATGTACATTACATATACCTATAATCTAAAATGTACATTACATATACCTATAATCTAAAATGTACATTACATATACCTATAATCTAAAATGTACATTACATATACCGATAATCTAAAATGTACATTACATATACCTATAATCTAAAACTCCAAAGAGCAAGACTTGTATTCGTTCTGCTCTTTGTCTATTTACAAACATATCTACTTAGATGTGTATTTCAAGTAAATAATATATGTATTCGTAAGCTAATCAGGCATTGCCCTAGTTTAGTAGTTACAAAAGAATGAATTACTTAGTGATCTATTCTAAATTTGTAAGGAACTGTGAAGCATCTGAATTGTCGAAGAGACAATCATATTTGTCTTTACATGTCTAAGTAAATCCTCATTTTTAATAGTTTGGAAGTTGTTTAAATGTAATCATTTTTAGAAACTGACTACAACAACATGACATTAACATAATTATGTATAATTGTATACAAATCTTGTTAAATCTTAAATATATTGACTAAAGAATAGATTAATAGTTACATTTTACCTTCAGAATCCTATTAAAACTTTGATCGTAATTTATCCAGGCAAACAAATAGAATAATTAAAATGATAGAAAGCAAAATTAAAGTAAAAATATTAACGAGCAATGTCGGGTAGGTATCAATAATGATATATAAACAGAAAGTAAGTATTTGTGGTGTGGTGAAGAAAAACTCCCATCCACCGGCTCCTCGGGTTGCGGATAGGGGAACGGCCTTTCAATATAAAGGTTAGCTGCGAATATCCAATAAGCAGTGCCGGACAAAATCGCGGGTTGCCCTTTGGCAAGGCATAGTACCCGGAAGCCACCCTGCCAGAGACACGGTGAATATTTTGTGTTGGATATGGAGGAGTGGTAGCACCTTTGGTGAAAGACAGCCGCTGATACTTTGGTATCTGGTCAGCAGCCTCTGGTCCACACTGCATATCTAGCTCATGTATGGTACCAGGTTTCGGCTGACCTGACAAACTACATGAATGCCCACGTAGTAGGGGTACAAAATTCCCTATGCCTTTAGGGGGAAGGTTCATTGCTGTCCAAGGACTAAAGGTAAAGTCATGGGAGCATGTGACTTTAAGGTTGAGGAGCAGCTGATGCATTTCTGTCAGCTATGGTCCCAACTCACAATGCTGGGCAGATGATCCACTTTGAGGGACAATGGCCGGGGTTACCAGCCTTATAAAGGCAATGCCAAGAGAGATCAACTCTATAAAAAACCTGCGTCCCTGTGTGACGAGCTGATGTCATTCCGTATGCCTCGCTTGTGTAATCACCGGGAAATAGAGGGGAATGCTGATAACTGGGCAGCATCTGCATTCCTATATTTATATATATGTATATATATATATATAATTTTTATTTTTTTTTATTTTGCCCTGGCAGCACTTGCACTGGAGGGGAAGGACACTCCAGTCCATTAACTTCACCTCGGTGGAGCATAACACGGATGAAAAGCAGTTTATCAGTTATAAGCTAGTTAGAAATATATCATTCTTTTTTTTTTTTCTTTTTTTTTTTTTTTTACTGGAGAGGACACTCCAGTCCATCGATTTTACCTCGGTGGAGCACAACACGGATGAGAGGCAGTTTACCGGTTATAAGCTCTGACTAATGGCCGTAATGAGGAGCGCCAGGGGCCTCTTTTCGACGGTGGGAGGGGTCTTCGTGCCCCATTAGAAAGCTACCGCCCATTCCTCAAGCTGGGCAGCCCCCAGCTAATAATGTGCTTTCTCGTGCCCGTCTAACCTGCTTCATCTGGGTGTGTGGGGCTAGGCCAAAAGCCGAAAAATTAGATGAATCGACTAAACCAGGCGCTAATACAAAATCTATATCAAAGAGTCCAGCTCTTAAACTGGGAACCTGGAATGTCAGGACTATGCTTACTGGCATCTCAGACGACTTGATAAGCATAAATGATTTTAGGAAAACTGCAGTTATCAACAACGAACTTCATAGACTAGACGTAAACATTGCTGCACTGCAAGAGACGCGCCTTGCTGAGGCTGCTAGCCTGCGCGAAAAAGATTACACATTCTTCTGGCATGGTAAGCCAAAAAGTGAGAGGGGGGAGCATGGTGTTGGCTTTGCTGTGAGGAATAGCATATTAAAAATGGTAGAACCTCCTATAGACGGATCTGAACGTATCCTCACAATGAGACTCAACACCACCACTTGCCCTGTCACACTCATCAGTGTCTATGCCCCAACTCTAATGGACACCCCTGATGTTAAAGATGTGTTCTATGGGAGTCCCTGTGCTACCCTTCTTAAGCTCCCTCCCAAGGACCAAGTAATTTTGCTCGGCGATTTCAATGCTCGGGTTGGCGGTGACCACGAAGCTTGGCTTGCCTGTCTGGGTAAATTCAATACTGGAAAAATAAATGAAAATGGGCAGAGATTGCTTGAACTATGCACGCGCTTCGAACTGTGTGTTGCCAATTCATTCTTTGACACAAAGCCACAGCACAAGGTCTCTTGGAGGCACCCACGAAGTAAGCATTGGCACCAACTTGATCTTGTGCTCATCCGTCGCGCAAATCTCAACTCTGTCAGAGTTGTCAGATCCTACCACAGCGCTGACTGCGATACTGACCACTCGCTTGTCTGCTGCAAAATTAGGCTCTCACCTAAAAAAAAGATGCTCTTTTCTAAGGCTAAGGGAAAGCCCCGTCTGAATACTGCAAACATGCAGGATCCTGCGCTTGTATCGCAGTTTGCGGACCTATTTGAGAAGGAATATTCCACAATCAAGTCTGAATCTGCTGACACGCGATGGCAGTCTCTGAAGGGAGCAATGCACAACTGTGCTCTGGCCACCTTTGGAAGGAAAAAAGCTAAGTCAACTGACTGGTTTGAGGCGAAGTCCAAGGAACTCAGTCCTTATATCAACAGAAAGAGGCAGATGCAGTGCGAGTACAACAGGCTCTCTAGCAATCAAAATCTGTGCAAGCTCAGGCAAGCCAGAAAAGAGGCCAAACAGATGGCCAGGCGTTGTGCCAATGAATACTGGGTGGAGCTTAGCCATCGCATTGAAAATGCATCTGCCACAGGCAACATCAGGACCATGTATGAAGGCATAAGGGTTGCTACGGGCCCCACTCAGAGCAAGTGTGCCCCCTTGAAATCCTCCTCCGGAGAAATTATTACTGACAAGGGGAGGCAGATGGATCGCCGGAAGGAGCACTACGCTGACCTTTATGCAAGGACAAGTGAGGTCTCTGAGTCTGCACTTGCTACAATGGAACAACTCAGTGTCCTGCATGAGCTCGATGAAATGCCAACCATCTCTGAGCTAAACAAAGCTATAGATCAGATTGCCCCTGGCAAAGCCCCAGGTAATGACGAGATTCCTCCAGATCTCATCAAGCAGTGTAAGACAGTCCTCCTGAAACCAATATATGATATTCTTTGCTGTTGCTGGGCAGAAGGTGAAGTACCACAGGACATGAGAAACACCAAAATCATTACTCTCTATAAGAACAAAGGAGATCGGAGTGACTGCAACAATTACAGGGGCATATCTCTACTAAGTATTGTGGGCAAGGTTTATGCAAGGGTACTACTTGTAAAAGTACAGGCGCTTGCTGAGCGTGTGTATCCTGAGTCCCAGTGTGGCTTCAGGGCAGGGAGATCAACAGTAGACATGATATTTTCATTGAGACAACTTCAGGAGAAATGCAGGGAACAAAATATGCCGTTACAGATTGCTTTTGTGGATCTCACAAAAGCATTTGACACTGTCAGTCGCAGAGGGCTGTACTTAGCACTTTCTAAAATTGGCTGTACTCCAAAGCTTCTGAGTCTCATCAGATCATTCCACCAGAATATGAAAGGAACAGTACAATTTGATGGGAACCTGTCTGAACCATTCGACATTTGTAATGGAGTGAAACAGGGCTGTGTTCTGGCCCCAACCCTCTTTGGGATCTTTTTCACTATGCTTTTGAAGCATGCTTTTGGTGATGTGAATGAAGGCATCCTTCTTAGGACAAGATCTGATGGGTGCCTCTTTAACCTTTCCAGACTCAGAGCAAAGACCAAGGTAAGACAAGCAACGATGAGGGACATGCTATATGCTGATGATGCAGGCATTGCTACTCACACTGAGGGGGAGCTTCAATTACTTATGAACCGCCTCTCTATTGCCTGTAAAGATTTCGGCCTGACCATTAGCCTTCCAAAGACCAAAATACTGTCCCTGGGCTCAACAGGCAAGCCCTCTATCAAAATTGACAACTTTGAGCTAGGTGTTGTTGAAGACTTCCCATATCTTGGCTCAAACATCTCGGATTCTCTCTCGTTGGATACGGAAATCAACAAAAGGATTGGTAAAGCAGCAGGTACCTTGTCTAAGCTAAAGGGTCGTGTCTGGGAAAACTCCTTACTCAAAGCCAGCACAAAAATGTCAGTGTACAATGCTTGCATTATAAGCGTCCTGCTGTATGGCAGTGAGACATGGACACCCTATGCTAAACAAGAGGAAACGTTGCAGATATTTCATCTTAGAAGCCTGCGTTTCATCCTAGGTATCAGATGGGAAGACAAAAAGACAAACATTGAGGTGCTGAAATAGCTGGTATGAAATCCATGTACACACTACTGAGGCAACGCCGACTGAGATGGCTTGGCCACGCTCACAGAATGGCTGATGGCAGAATTCCCAAAGATCTCCTTTATGGAGAGTTAAAAGAAGGAGAGAGAGACCATCGTCGCCCTCTTCTAAGATACAGGGATGTCTGCAAGAGAGACATGAAGGCCATTGACATCGATCCATCATCTTGGGAAAGCCTTGCCTCTGACAGGGATAAATGGAAAAAACCCTGAAACGACAGCTTGACATCGGGGAGGCAAAGTGGAAAATAAAAGCTGCTGAAAAGCGTGCAAGGAGGAAAAAAAGGGCAAAAGCAAGTGAGCTTCCTCATCAACCCTCCCACTTCATGTGTGACAACTGTGGCAGAGACTGCAAGGCCCACATAGGCCTTCTCAGCCACAGCAAGAAATGCCCTGATCGAGCCAGTATGCCCCTTGGGATATTGACACCACTGACGGGATTCTAAAGACTGGAACTAGCCAACAAGATCTGCAAGTGCCATTCATGGTCGGACACGACCGACGAAGGCCTACTAAGTATTTGATAAACACATTTATTTACATTCATAAGGAAACCCCTCGCTAAACGCTCTTATCCGACTTGAGAAATGTGATATGCATCCTCTTAGGAATTAGACAATTACTCTAGTAACAGTCGAATGTGTAATTACGAAATGGCGGTGATTCGTGTTGAAGAAATACACATTCAACTTGACCGACAATGCTGACCATTCCCATGTTTTTTACATGTAATAATTAAATGATGTTATTATGATGAACGATATATATCTTGATATCTGGAATGTAAATATCTCAATTAGTTCACCGTTAAATGAGTTTAAAACGTTAAATATTTATAAATCATATTACGACTGTGTCTATTCACATTTGCCATGTATACAGTGTGTTTCAATAAGAGGCAGCCTCGTATAAATATATAAATTCACGTCTGTGATTATCATTGAGTTGAATTGCATCGGACAAAAATAACGTTAGATCGTAAAGCATATTTTCTAGAAATTTCAAATAATTCCGTTAAATAACAGGGAGATTTGCTGAGTGCTTTTAAGCTGTGAATTAATAAGGATCATCTTTTAAAGAACAGCCGTAGGCAATTCCCACTCAAAAATACACATTTCCGGCCGCTTTGTGCTCATAACGACATGTAATGCATGCGAATGTATATAGGAAATCCAATTTATAACACATCATCTATGTATGGACATTTATATAGGAAATCTAGTTTATAACATATCATCTATGTATGGACATTTATATAGGAAATCTAGTTTATAACACATCATCTCAATCTGAACATAAATTGGAAGGTAAATGCATGCTTACTGAAAACTGTAGATATCTGTACTCTTTTGCTTGATTTTAAAATCTAAATAAAAAAAAACACTAAGATGTTTCTACGGACTTAATCATTCTATTATAGCAGACCACGTGCTCAAAGTACTGACTAAGTTTAATTCTATCAAGTGAACACTGGAACAACAAGTGTGGTAAAACACGTTAGTAACAAAACAAGTTAACCTTTAATGTTAGAAAAAGTGAAGAAAAACTAATAAAAATATTCGCATTCATCAGTGCCACTAATAATTGATAAAACTTTTATTAGTTTTTCTTTATTTTTATCTTCAATTTTTCAGGTATTAAACCTTTCTTAATATACATTTAGGGTGTTTCTGTCATATATTAGTAACCATTGGCTTATTTTTTTTTTACTAACGTCCGTTAAGACACTTGCGGGCCAAATTCGCAGAAAAATACTTTTAAAAACATCTTGCAATTATTATCAAGTAAATATGTTTTCAAATGTTGGCATAAATAATTGTGTGAATAAAAATATTTGTTCATATTTTGAACATAAATTAAATTATATATGATGTATTTTTATGTAATTATTTTTATGGGTGCTTGCAGCATTCGTTGTCTTTTGCTCAGTACTACTGTGATTGTCTCACTTCTTAAGTGATGCAGAAAATTGCAGTATAAGTTCATAAACAATATGAAATATTTAAATCTCTAACTGGTCATACTATTTTACGTCAGCGAATACATAATTAAAAAAACATTTTGAGATCGAAGTAATTGCTGACATGTAGGACGACAATTATGGTAAAATGTGAGAAGGTAACTATTGTTTATTATTTGTTACCTATAGGTTTTCAAAATTTATACTTTCCAACTGTGTATTTTATATAAATTGTAACACAATAATACATATGTATATACGTGTATGTGTATTATATAGGTATATCTATGCGTACGTATATATTTAACGATATAGGTATATTTCTCAATATGTGTATGGTTATGTGAAGGTGTATTTTTGGATGTGAATGTGTATATCTATCAATCTCTCTCTCTCTCTCTCTCTCTCTCTCTCTCTGTATATATATATATATATATATATATATATATATATATATGTAATGTATACATGCGTTCATGTATGTATATGTATAATGCATGTTTGTATGTGTGCATAGCTATGTTTATAAATGTGTTTTTACTATACACATATATATATATATATAGTAAAACACATTCATAAACATAGCTATACACACATATAAACATGCACTATACATACACATACATAAACACACACACCTACATATATATATATAATGTATATATATATATATGTATATATTAGAATGTGAACAAGATGATTTTTATTTCAGACATTCTGTATTTTTATTTGATGACATATTTATCTCAGTTTATTTTTGATTAATTCATGTAAATTTATTCAGAATAACGCTTCATAACTTAGACTTGTTTATTGATGTCATGTTTTGCCTATGCTAATTAAGGAAGTGTGGGACGTTTGGCCACGTAAGCGGCGTTGACTATACATTGACTTGGCCCACTTTTCCCCTGTGCTTTGTCTATCAAAGTGAATTAAATCATTTTATTTCGTTTTTCTCTTATTTATATTTTAAAGAATATTTAGTCCTTCGAGCCTTTGTATCATTTGTATTTAACTGCTGCGTTTTGTGTTCGTACGTGCTTTTGAACTTCGGCTGGTCTTTCGAGATGTAATTTCATCTCTATCCCTCTTTCCCTCCCTCTCTCTCTCTCTCACTCGTTCGCCTTCTCTATCTCATTCTTTCGCTCTCTCTCTCTCTCTCTCATATATATATATATATATATATATATATGTATATATATATATACATTCTTTTCAAATATGATCAATGGTTAAGATCGGATTCTAACTCTCCCTGATGAGATCTCACTTTATAATCGTTGCTGATCGATAACATCGACATGCCAGTGTCGCAAATTTTTTACATGTCTGTGCAAATAAAAATAATATATATATATATATATATATATATATATATATATATATATATATATATTGAAAACGGGATAGGATGCGAATTATTATATTTATTGTCGTTGTTATGACATATCATTTCCGAGTGAAGAATGCGTTTAAACTTGGTTTGTATATGCATAAAACAAGTTCATAATTGAGATTCCATCTCCCCGAAAGAGGGGGCATTCTGGACGGTTTCAAAACCTTATTTGTTATTCTAATTACAGCAAAACTGGTTAATGTACAGATCATACGCAACGCGCCCAACGATTGGCTGAGAGAAAAACAAAGAATCTGATTGGTTAACCAGCAAGCCGTGTATATAAAAAACACCCGGCAAAAATAACTCCACGCATTTTAGCCTGAAGATTCCGCCGGGGATAAAACGCGGGAGCTTCTGTGTTGCTTAATTGCCATAAATATATTATCATAGCTTTCTATAGCATATATAGAGAGAAAATAACACACTAAAATAAGAAATATATAACACTAAATAGAACTTAATTATAAAATGTTAAAAAATAATTATGCAAATTAGCCTTCGAGAACCTCTTTTAGGATCTTTATTCTCTAATATATATATATATATATATATATATATATATATATATATATATATATATATATAAGTATATATATATATGTATATCCATATATATATTTATATATATATATATATATATATATATATATATATGTATTTACGGTACTGTCGATAAATATATGGTATTACTTATTTAAATTAAATAGAGTCCATTTGTATGTAATATCCGTATGATTAATTAAGAACACTTTCGCATTTAGATACGTAGATACAATTTTATTCCTGGACAAGAAATACAATTTCAGACCAACAATAAATAAACAATCATTGCTGCCATTGTGAAGACAAACCAAAACAAGTCCAATTATTTATAAAACAATAATGTAAGAGAAAGAGAAGCAAAGAGACAGATACATACATAGGTAGATAGAGAGGGGGAGAGATATCGGTATATATTATTACACAATTTTCACAATTGTTATTCAATTATTTAAAACTTTTCCAATTGTTATTCAAACTGTGTATTTAAGTTTCATCATCAATTTATCATAAAATAAATCCGATATTCAGAATTGATGCATCAAAACGATACTTTATAGCTATGAGTGTTTACTTTATAGCAGCACACCCACAAATGTTACTTTGATAACGTTTTTTGTAATAAGTATAAAGTTAATCTTATAGACCGCAATTTTAAATGCGTATGATTATCGGAGTACCCACGCTGGAAATTAATAATAATAAGGAGATATCAAACTCCTACCCACAGCAGGTATATGTGACACAAGGTCGGAAAGTGGGATTGGAATAGCAATCGCCCGAGAAGGTGAGTACTCTTGCCTACAAAAAATGCCTGGGCAGCCCCGTCAGCATTCCCCGGTAGGGGATCTTCAGGCAGTAAGCAATAAACTTACTCCTTCCCAAAGAGTGGAGGCAAAGTTTTGGAGGGTGGACCTCCTAGAACTGCACAGGAGAAACCTACAGACCGGTGTAAATCAAGCCCCGAAGGCCAAGACGATACCAGTCTATGGGGTGCAGTATCCATCGGAACAGATACTACACTTTGATCTTGGCCAAATAATAAGGAACTATCAGCCATCCGTGATATTTAATGTTAAAGGAAGTCGTTATTCGTTTATTTACTTCATGCATTATGACGTCATTTTTTTTTTATTATTTACATACAACATACACACATGCACGACATCGAATAACATCTAGATATTCCGGGACGAAAACATAATTGACAGCGAGGGTTATGCGTTCGAACAACGAAGCTGACTCTCGGGGTTCGTTCCTAGACGTTGATATCATCCGTAAGATGATAAATTAATGACGTTATAAATTAGACGTTCCCTTTGTCTTTCAGCCCGTCTGTTTTACTAGATAACACCCCAAAACAATGATGTCTTTGATTTTAAAACGCCATTAAAAATATTCCTGATGATTTCTAACCAATCGCCTTTTGTTAATGTATCGTCTGAAAACGATGACGTCATCGACTTATGATATTAATAAGGATCTTCTGATGTCTTCTAATTCTGTTTTAGTGGATTATATAATCGCTTTAGACCCCATCTGTACGTAAGATACACAGTGTGTTAATATATATGTACATGTTCGTGGTGAAATAGTTAGTAGACAACAGGTTTTTAATTAATCAACAATGAAATAGTTAGTAAACAACAGGCATTCAATCAATCGACAATGGTTAAAATAATGTTCAAGTAATCTTACATTTGGCCGAGAATATAGTGGTATAGTTAAATAAGGGGAAAAAAGAGCTTTTGGGAAATCGTCGTGTTAGTGGATGCAGTCAGTGAAACACCTCACTTCCACAATTGGACACATTTAACCCCGATTCATACGGCAACCGTACCAAATAAATACAGGGTTACCCCCAAAATGTCACACATGGAATCGTAAATGCAGTTCTTTAATCAATTCCGCAACCCAACCATTTTTGGTAGAAATCAATTTTTCTCTAAGCCTGCCTTCTCCATAAAGTTCAGTCATAAATGTGAATAATTCTTTGATTTATCGCCATTTAATAAATACAGCCTTTCAAATTGTCAATAACTCTGACATTATTCTCTTTTGCCAATTCTCTAATTCTGGATGTATTCGCCCTCTTCAGTTCAAGAATAATTTTGGAAATATTTTGAAAGATATCATTTATAAACCAAGATATTATTTTTATTTAGTCTTGATTTGTTAATGTATACGTCTATTTGACTTTAGCCTAGTATTATGCCAGTGAATATTTGATGATGCCTTCCCTTGTTGTATCTTTCTGAACCCGTCATCACCATTATGGGGGTTGGTGGCAATCTATTATTATTAAATTTCTATTTGATTCTACTTGTGTTCTTTCTATTTTTTGTTTTATTTTATTTCAATTAAGAATTATTATTATTATTTCATAGTTGTCTCAACTGTAACCTTGTTTTAGTTAGTTTTCTTCCTAACATGCAAGTCTTTTGTAGGATTGGAAAAGAAATTGTCCCGTCAACCTGTTTATGCCATTTATGGTGGCTTTTCCTTATGTTTCTAAGCGTTCCAATTACAACGGAACTCACGTTGACTTCTTTACATTTCCATAGTCTAACTAATTCCCATTTTAGATCTTGATATTTCTTTATATTTTCGTGTTCTTTTCTCCTGCACTCTGGTTTCAAAGGGGTGGGCTATAGCAATGCTAAAGCAAGTTCTATTGTTTTTGTTATGAAAGATTGAGGCGGTATTTCCTGGAGTCTGAGTGACAACAAGCCCTCCCAGATTTCCAGTATTCTTCACATCTTTTCGATAACAATGCGGTATCGCAACAGCATCTTACCATTGATTTCTCGCTGGTAAGGACAATTAGTCTTCTCTGGAATGTGGGTGGCAATAAGCCTCCCCAAGGTCCTAGCATTCTCTGCTCTTTTCTAGTGGAGGTCTGGTTTGTGCTGTCCCTCCTGGGTCTTCTCATTCTCCTCGACCCTGCAAATATTCTGTCTAGTGTCAGTCTAGGCAGGCACCAGTTAAAACATTATTATTAGTAGTAGTAATAGTAGTAGTAGTAGTAGTAGTAGTAGTAGTAGTTGTTGCAGTATTATAAATATGTATAAAAAAGATAAGGCTGTTTCATAACGACATTGTAATGGTTTTTACTCGTGATATTTATATACTTTCATTTATCTCTCGGTATGAATATATAAAGAACACATGTACTCTTTCAAAATCGTATCGTATTTTACTTGTCCTTATTTTAATGAAACGTGACTTGAACAAATATTTAACTCATGTAAAATTATACGTTTGTTCGAATGTGAGTGATATATAATTTCTGACGAAAATGATTGCGATGTAAATACTTGATTTATTTTATTTGCTTCAAGTCATACGATTATTTGAAATGATTATAAAGCGTGTTTTGTTTGTTTTCTATACTTACTATGTTTTCTGCAATTTCTTTAAGACATTTGAGTAAATCTGTTCATGGGTAAATAGCAATTAGCGAGAAATATAAAACCATCTCTGTCAGGTTTTCAGAAAACGTTGACATATAAAATAAATGTATAAGATATTTGTTTGCAGAGATAGCGAAGATAGTCAATAGGTATGAAAATTAATACATATAGCATATATATATATATATATATATATATATATATATATATATATATATATATATATCACATGTAAGTTTTATATTATTATATATATTATACATGATTAAAATATATTTTTAACAAAAAATGTATTAGATATACAATACGTATATATAGATATACACACATATGTATATGTATATTAACACTTATTGGAGAGTATGTTTATAAAAATACAAAGAAAGAGTGCGAGCGAACGAAAAGAAAAAGATTGCGGAGTGTTTTACATATGAAGTACTAAAGAACATTGTTACATGCATTTTCTGGCATGAAATTATACAGAAAAATCATTATGGGGACAAAGGTTGACTAACTTTTCTTTAGTGCATTGGTAGATTAATAATCGAATAATAACACCCCGTTTGAATTAGGGAAAGTTTGTTTTTTATTTTGAGACTTAATATGGCATTTTATCACAATGTTGAGCAAGTGATTTCGTTTTTATAATGTAAACAAAGTGCTGCGTATTATGTAACACCCCGGGTTTTAAGGAAGACATCTTGATCATGTATTGTTACAGAGAAAGGAATACTTGTTTTTTAAACGTGTCCAGAGATTACTTTTATATATGTATAAAATGTTATATATATATATATATATATATATATATATATATATATATATATATATATGCGTGTGTGTGCGTATTGCGTATATTTCGGCAGCATTTTACATTTAAGCAAACTTGAATAAATAGAGCATGTGGTATCAATTGTTTGTTGTAGCTCTTTAGTTTGAAGAATAGGATGCATAATCACTTATTCAAAAGACGATGTATCTCATTAAATAATGAGTTGTGTATAGTTATTTCAAGAAAACTGGACTGCACACATCCACCTGTATTATTAAGTGCGTCTCAGACTTCAACTCAGTCTTAGATTTTAGTTCTAACTCTTGTAGCTACGCTCGGACGTAAGATTTTCTATGAGATTTTAGTTCTACCTCTTGTAGCTACGCTCGGACGTAAGATTTTCTATGAGATTTTAGTTCTACCTCTTGTAGCTACGCTCGGACGTAAGATTTTCTATGAGATTTTAGTTCTACCTCTTGTAGCTACGCTCGGACGTAAGATTTTCTATGAGATTTTAGTTCTACCTCTTGTAGCTACGCTCGGACGTAAGATTTTCTATGAGATTTTAGTTCTACCTCTTGTAGCTACGCTCGGACGTAAGATTTTCTATGAGATTTTAGTTCTACCTCTTGTAGCTACGCTCGGACGTAAGATTTTCTATGAGATTTTAGTTCTACCTCTTGTAGCTACGCTCGGACGTAAGATTTTCTATGAGATTTTAGTTCTACCTCTTGTAGCTACGCTCGGACGTAAGATTTTCTATGAGATTTTAGTTCTACCTCTTGTAGCTACGCTCGGACGTAAGATTTTCTATGAGATTTTAGTTCTACCTCTTGTAGCTACGCTCGGACGTAAGATTTTCTATGAGATTTTAGTTCTACCTCTTGTAGCTACGCTCGGACGTAAGATTTTCTATGAGATTTTAGTTCTACCTCTTGTAGCTACGCTCGGACGTAAGATTTTCTATGAGATTTTAGTTCTACCTCTTGTAGCTACGCTCGGACGTAAGATTTTCTATGAGATTTTAGTTCTACCTCTTGTAGCTACGCTCGGACGTAAGATTTTCTATGAGATTTTAGTTCTACCTCTTGTAGCTACGCTCGGACGTAAGATTTTCTATGAGATTTTAGTTCTACCTCTTGTAGCTACGCTCGGACGTAAGATTTTCTATGAGATTTTAGTTCTACCTCTTGTAGCTACGCTCGGACGTAAGATTTTCTATGAGATTTTAGTTCTACCTCTTGTAGCTACGCTCGGACGTAAGATTTTCTATGAGATTTTAGTTCTACCTCTTGTAGCTACGCTCGGACGTAAGATTTTCTATGAGATTTTAGTTCTACCTCTTGTAGCTACGCTCGGACGTAAGATTTTCTATGAGATTTTAGTTCTACCTCTTGTAGCTACGCTCGGACGTAAGATTTTCTATGAGATTTTAGTTCTACCTCTTGTAGCTACGCTCGGACGTAAGATTTTCTATGAGATTTTAGTTCTACCTCTTGTAGCTACGCTCGGACGTAAGATTTTCTATGAGATTTTAGTTCTACCTCTTGTAGTTACGCTCGGACGTAAGATTTTCTATGAGATTTTAGTTCTACCTCTTGTAGCTACGCTCGGACGTAAGATTTTCTATGAGATTTTAGTTCTACCTCTTGTAGCTACGCTCGGACGTAAGATTTTCTATGAGATTTTAGTTCTACCTCTTGTAGCTACGCTCGGACGTAAGATTTTCTATGAGATTTTAGTTCTACCTCTTGTAGCTACGCTCGGACGTAAGATTTTCTATGAGATTTTAGTTCTACCTCTTGTAGCTACGCTCGGACGTAAGATTTTCTATGAGATTTTAGTTCTACCTCTTGTAGCTACGCTCGGACGTAAGATTTTCTATGAGATTTTAGTTCTACCTCTTGTAGCTACGCTCGGACGTAAGATTTTCTATGAGATTTTAGTTCTACCTCTTGTAGCTACGCTCGGACGTAAGATTTTCTATGAGATTTTAGTTCTACCTCTTGTAGCTACGCTCGGACGTAAGATTTTCTATGAGATTTTAGTTCTACCTCTTGTAGCTACGCTCGGACGTAAGATTTTCTATGAGATTTTAGTTCTACCTCTTGTAGCTACGCTCGGACGTAAGATTTTCTATGAGATTTTAGTTCTACCTCTTGTAGCTACGCTCGGACGTAAGATTTTCTATGAGATTTTAGTTCTACCTCTTGTAGCTACGCTCGGACGTAAGATTTTCTATGAGATTTTAGTTCTACCTCTTGTAGCTACGCTCGGACGTAAGATTTTCTATGAGATTTTAGTTCTACCTCTTGTAGCTACGCTCGGACGTAAGATTTTCTATGAGATTTTAGTTCTACCTCTTGTAGCTACGCTCGGACGTAAGATTTTCTATGAGATTTTAGTTCTACCTCTTGTAGCTACGCTCGGACGTAAGATTTTCTATGAGATTTTAGTTCTACCTCTTGTAGCTACGCTCGGACGTAAGATTTTCTATGAGATTTTAGTTCTACCTCTTGTAGCTACGCTCGGACGTAAGATTTTCTATGAGATTTTAGTTCTACCTCTTGTAGCTACGCTCGGACGTAAGATTTTCTATGAGATTTTAGTTCTACCTCTTGTAGCTACGCTCGGACGTAAGATTTTCTATGAGATTTTAGTTCTACCTCTTGTAGCTACGCTCGGACGTAAGATTTTCTATGAGATTTTAGTTCTACCTCTTGTAGCTACGCTCGGACGTAAGATTTTCTATGAGATTTTAGTTCTACCTCTTGTAGCTACGCTCGGACGTAAGATTTTCTATGAGATTTTAGTTCTACCTCTTGTAGCTACGCTCGGACGTAAGATTTTCTATGAGATTTTAGTTCTACCTCTTGTAGCTACGCTCGGACGTAAGATTTTCTATGAGATTTTAGTTCTACCTCTTGTAGCTACGCTCGGACGTAAGATTTTCTATGAGATTTTAGTTCTACCTCTTGTAGCTACGCTCGGACGTAAGATTTTCTATGAGATTTTAGTTCTACCTCTTGTAGCTACGCTCGGACGTAAGATTTTCTATGAGATTTTAGTTCTACCTCTTGTAGCTACGCTCGGACGTAAGATTTTCTATGAGATTTTAGTTCTACCTCTTGTAGCTACGCTCGGACGTAAGATTTTCTATGAGATTTTAGTTCTACCTCTTGTAGCTACGCTCGGACGTAAGATTTTCTATGAGATTTTAGTTCTACCTCTTGTAGCTACGCTCGGACGTAAGATTTTCTATGAGATTTTAGTTCTACCTCTTGTAGCTACGCTCGGACGTAAGATTTTCTATGAGATTTTAGTTCTACCTCTTGTAGCTACGCTCGGACGTAAGATTTTCTATGAGATTTTAGTTCTACCTCTTGTAGCTACGCTCGGACGTAAGATTTTCTATGAGATTTTAGTTCTACCTCTTGTAGCTACGCTCGGACGTAAGATTTTCTATGAGATTTTAGTTCTACCTCTTGTAGCTACGCTCGGACGTAAGATTTTCTATGAGATTTTAGTTCTACCTCTTGTAGCTACGCTCGGACGTAAGATTTTCTATGAGATTTTAGTTCTACCTCTTGTAGCTACGCTCGGACGTAAGATTTTCTATGAGATTTTAGTTCTACCTCTTGTAGCTACGCTCGGACGTAAGATTTTCTATGAGATTTTAGTTCTACCTCTTGTAGCTACGCTCGGACGTAAGATTTTCTATGAGATTTTAGTTCTACCTCTTGTAGCTACGCTCGGACGTAAGATTTTCTATGAGATTTTAGTTCTACCTCTTGTAGCTACGCTCGGACGTAAGATTTTCTATGAGATTTTAGTTCTACCTCTTGTAGCTACGCTCGGACGTAAGATTTTCTATGAGATTTTAGTTCTACCTCTTGTAGCTACGCTCGGACGTAAGATTTTCTATGAGATTTTAGTTCTACCTCTTGTAGCTACGCTCGGACGTAAGATTTTCTATGAGATTTTAGTTCTACCTCTTGTAGCTACGCTCGGACGTAAGATTTTCTATGAGATTTTAGTTCTACCTCTTGTAGCTACGCTCGGACGTAAGATTTTCTATGAGATTTTAGTTCTACCTCTTGTAGCTACGCTCGGACGTAAGATTTTCTATGAGATTTTAGTTCTACCTCTTGTAGCTACGCTCGGACGTAAGATTTTCTATGAGATTTTAGTTCTACCTCTTGTAGTTACGCTCGGACGTAAGATTTTCTATGAGATTTTAGTTCTACCTCTTGTAGCTACGCTCGGACGTAAGATTTTCTATGAGATTTTAGTTCTACCTCTTGTAGCTACGCTCGGACGTAAGATTTTCTATGAGATTTTAGTTCTACCTCTTGTAGCTACGCTCGGACGTAAGATTTTCTATGAGATTTTAGTTCTACCTCTTGTAGCTACGCTCGGACGTAAGATTTTCTATGAGATTTTAGTTCTACCTCTTGTAGCTACGCTCGGACGTAAGATTTTCTATGAGATTTTAGTTCTACCTCTTGTAGCTACGCTCGGACGTAAGATTTTCTATGAGATTTTAGTTCTACCTCTTGTAGCTACGCTCGGACGTAAGATTTTCTATGAGATTTTAGTTCTACCTCTTGTAGCTACGCTCGGACGTAAGATTTTCTATGAGATTTTAGTTCTACCTCTTGTAGCTACGCTCGGACGTAAGATTTTCTATGAGATTTTAGTTCTACCTCTTGTAGCTACGCTCGGACGTAAGATTTTCTATGAGATTTTAGTTCTACCTCTTGTAGTTACGCTCGGACGTAAGATTTTCTCTGACATTTCAGCCTGACTCGTTTGACTTATCGTTACACTTAGAATGAATAGGTAAGTTTTTTGCTGCGAAAGCTTAACATTAATAATTGAAGCTTAGAATAACAAAATACATAATGAAAGCAGTTGTGAAGAACATGATAACGAAACGCTTTAAAAGTGACCAATATAGAAACAATAACAATAACACAAATAACAAAAATATAACCATTAGAAATAGTAATAAGTTGAAACCTTATAGAAATCACCAAAATAGAAATAAAACAGTTAATAACGAAGAAAAAATGCTGTAACCCTAGAACGAGTGCACTTCGTCTTCTGCAAAATAAATGCGTGACCAAGGTTTACCAAGCCACACTCTTCGCCAAACAAATAACGATTAACAAAAAATATTACGTTGATTTCAAAAACAGATATTATGACTTTAAAAGCAAATGTAATAAGAAAAAACGCCGAATAAAAAAAGGACTAGCGATCTATTACTGGAACCTTAAAGAAAACGGGCGCTCACTATCAATATAAACGACCCGTGTAGATTATGTCTTTATAAGAAATCTAAAAATCTAAACTTTAAAGAGCCCCTCCAAACCAGTTAAATAGTATACATGAAATAAACTTTACTTTAGAATAACAATACATCATATAAATTAAATGAAATAATTTTATAAATAAAACACCTAACTAAATCAACACTTAAAATAGCAACTAATAAGAACATGTAGAAATAAAACTATTCCACGCATGCACGTGTTAAAATAAGGTCACCTATTAATTAACCACATTCAGAAAATGAGTACGATACCCTTATACAAAACAAAATAACAACTAAAGATTCAAGTAAAAGTTCGCCAAACGTTTTTTTAGAGAATCTCTGCCATTAGCTGATCAATACATTAACCCGTGGGAGGAAATAACAACGAATCTAATTGATTAGCAAACTAGACTAAACACAACATTGATATAAAAATACTCAGTAACACAAAGTTCATGCACGGGGATGTAACGTGGACGCCTCTGTGTTGCTGAGTTGTTATAAATCTATTTTCATAACTTACTATCTACCTCTACTCACATAGTGAGCACTGTTGAAGTAAATACGGAAAATCGATACATAATATAGTATATCTCCGTATAATAGTATACGTGAATACATAAAATAATATATATATATATATATATATGTATATATATATATATATATATATATATAGAGAGAGAGAGAGAGAGAGAGAGACAGTCAGACAGACAGACAGAGACAGAGACAGAGACAGAGACAGAGAACATGGCAGAGAGATTTTTGATATACAGTTCTATAGATATACATTCTTGAAGTCAGCTAGGTAGATCGATTTGTAGCTTGATAGACAGAGATACAGATCGGTAGCTAGATAAATATGACGAGATTTAAATAACAAAACACACACCTAAATCTTAACATAAAACCATCTTAAATATGCACCCCTTTGTAAATACAAATACAATACCAATTATAAAAATCTATTTACTCACATTTGTCCGTCAATCTGAACTCGTCGTTTGTCTGTGAATGCTGCAGGTGCCCCTATTATGTGAGTGAGTGGCTCTGGAAACAGAAGAAGGCTGTTGAAAGATGTTCCTGTAGAATATTGTCTGTTTTGTCTTCACTGACATAGAAATCCAATTGTTATGCGTTTCTGCATAGGAATAAAAATAAGCGCATTTCCCCAGAGAACAGACTGGTATTATTTCACGTCTATTCAAATGGCATCGAAACCGTGAAAATAAACCATTTACGGCTGTAGCCGGAGGGTATTGACACTGGAAGATGGTAGGCACTGCGTGCACAAGCACACGGTGTTACTTACATGATAAAACTGATTGATAGATAAGTATGTTTATACATACACACACAGACACCCCTACACTCACATACATATATATATATATATATATATATATATATATATATATATATATATATATATATATATATATATATATACAGGGTGTCTCAAAGAAATGTACTCACTCGTAGAATGACGAGAACACTTTTATTTATGAACATAGAGTGAAATGAAATAGCATCGAATACATGAGACAGATGTAATTGAAGAATGATGTTCGCAAATGTTCAAACTGATGACCATTATTGTTCAAACAAAGCTGATAACGCGCACCAAGATTCTAAGAGTGAGTACGTCATTCTAAGAGTGAGTACATTTTTTGAGACACCCTGATATATATATATATATATATATATATATATATATATATATATATATATATATATATATATATATATATATATATAATCAATTAGAGATCTTCCAGGATCCAACCACACAAGTATGTTTAGGAATTCATCATAAACTAAAGCTGTTCCTCCCTATGAGATCTTTGTTTCTAAATACTGATGATCGATAACATCGACATGCCAGGGTAGCTGCTTTTAGTACATGTCTGCATGAATAAATTATGTACATATATATATATATATAAGAAATATCTACAGAGATACAAGAAAATCACACTTGACTCTGGTAGCACAAATAGTGTTTTTTTCATACTGAAATACATCTTACAAATAAGAAATAAATATAGATTATAGTTATGCTAAGATCGCCGATGAAATTTGTATTCGCAAGTCGACGACTTTCTGGACGATCAAGAACTGGTTTGGTAACTCTTCCTATCGCAAATCTCACCACATGATTATCCCAGGAGTCGAAGAAGGTTTGCCGAACGATGTTAAGCACGGGCCGCCAGAATGCTGATGTGTTTCGTTTATGAAAATAAAATGCATACTGACTAAACGGCAGGTAGATCTTCTATCACATTGAGTAGGTATTCTCGTGATGCATTATTATCATTATCTCCAGCGAGGAGGACGTCATGCCTACGTTATGTATTCCAAAGGGTCTAAGAGTCACAACCGAAACGTATTAGGAGGTGCTGAGGAGAGTGGCGAAGCCCGTAATGGACGAGATCAGTGCTACAATTTAAAGCATGACTCTGCTTCTGCAGACAAAGCTAAGGCGACATAGGCTTGGCTGTTAATTTATGACCGCACTCGTAACTCGACTGCAACAGCTTTGACTATTTCTTCTATGGCGTGATCGAGGTCAATACCAAGAAGATCACCCACAACATGCTTGACTTTCTGAAGCCTACCATCGGTTGCTATAGACAAGGATACGGTAGCCAAAGCGTTTCACTCATTTAGAACCTACCTTGAGATGGTCGTTCGTGCGTTTACCTTGAACAATTATATAGTATGTCACTTAAATATTTACTAAATAAACTGTCGGATATATATATATATATATATATATATATATATATATATATATATATGTATATATATATATATATATACATAGCATTAGATAAAATGAAAGAATAAAATAAGGTTCGAATCAAATTTCATTACAATTCCAAGTTACAGCAAAGTCCTTAACCTATGGGTTTTCAAAGAAAATTTTTCTTGCCAGAGGATCATTAGCGCAGTGGAATTACAGCGAGTAAATAAGTTCGAATGTGTCCATAAACAGATCCAACGGAATGGTTGTTCTGTTTTCAACTAAGTTGGCTCCAGTGTATCTAGGACATAACTGTTTTTTTTGTGCCGTGCTCATAATGTATTCCCGACGTGAACATCATACAGGAACTGTCCATTTATTTTGTGGTTGATGCCTGCTACCCAGTTTGGCTTATCAGGTATGTAATTCCGAGCAAACACTGGTGTGCCAACTGAAAATGCTTTTGTTTTTTTAGGGTCTGGTTGTTGTCATTGTCGTTGAGGTCGTAAAGCATCCAGTGTTGTATGGAGTGTTAACCCCATGGGTGACTCTGCTAGTGACAGACCATTCTTCACCGCCCCATTTGGTGTTATTACATATGAAAAGAGGAAAGCATGTAGCATCTCCTCGGTTGTTGCCCATCTTTGTTTTGAGTAGTTCCCATTTGAATGTGACTACACACCTTTCGGCTCGTCCATTAGATTGTGGATGATAGCGTGGCGACCGGACGTGTGTTATGCAACACGATTTACAGAATTGTTGGAATGATTCATACGTGAATTGTAATCCGTTTTCTGAGACTAAAGTCTTGGTCAAGCCGTGTTGACGAAATAGCCGCCTGAGTTATGTTATCGTAGATTGAGTGTCAGTCTGTTGCATTAGAAAACACTTCTGTCCATTTGATGTCGGCATCCACACCCACCAGAAAACTAAGGCCATTGATAAGGCCAGCAACGTCTACATGTATTCTAGACCATATTAGCTCTGAGTATTTCCAGCGAGAATCAGCAATCTAAGGTGGATTCTTCTGCGCTTCCATACACTGAATACAACGTTTGACAGTACGCTCAATATATGTGTCAATGTTAGGCCAATAGACCACACTGTGAGCTAGTAATTTCATTCGATTAATTCCTGGATGCCCCGAATGTAGCTGTTCAAGGACTGCCTTTCTGAGCTTAGCGGCAATAACAACACGATATGCAAACATCAAACGACCATCAATGACAGAAAGAAGGCCACTGCGGCGTGTGAACTGTTGGATAAATCTGCCCGCTTTTTGTATCGTTGGATCTTGTTGTGTTTCTCGCTTTATATCAATCCTTGCCACTGATACAATCTTTGAGCATGTGTTGAAAATTGCCATCGACATTGATGACAGCGATGACAGTGTCGTCGTCTGAAACTGATTGTGCACTGATGAGTCCTGACAAGGCATAAGCTTGGCCGAATTCTGTTGTCCGGCGATACTGTATATCGAAATCGTACACCAGTAGAATAATTGCCCACCGTTGTAATCGGCTGGTAGAATATACTGGAACACCCTTTTTTGAGCCAAATATATAAAGTAGTGGCGCCAGAACAACATCTTATGGGATTTCCACACGGCAAAACCAGTGACAGTGCTTCTTTATCCACTTGACTGTAATTACGTTCAGCGGGTGACAGAGATCAGGCTGCATGCATGATAGCTTTCTCAGTTCCATCTGTGAATATATACGAGATCACTGCTTCCACGCCATTATTTGATGCATCCGCTGTCACGAATATTTTTTCATTTAGATCAACATTTTTGAGCAGTGTCAGAGTTTATGAGTGCTTTTATTTTATGAAATGATTTCCGACAGTCCACGAGCCAGGACGATTTTGTGTCTTTTGTCAACAGTTTGTTGAGTGGTGATTTGATTTGATGGAATGAAGGCAAACAACCACCATAGTAACTCACCATCTCCAGAAATACACGTAGACAACTAACGTGTGGGGTGGCATGTGTTTAATCGCTGCCACATTAGCAGGAGCTGGACGACGACCTTGATGATAAAAATAAATTTCAAGCAGGTAAATAAAAATGGCACTTGTCAGACCAGAGCTTAAAACCAAAGTCTTCGATGCGAGTTAGGGCCTTGCTGATCCGTTTTGTCAACTGCTGGTTGGATTACCACACAACAATGATGCCATCTAAGTATGCAGCTGCACTTTCTACGCCAGTGAACATTGTGTCCATGATCTTCTGGAATATTGCAGGGGTTGTTTTTACCCCCAAAAGTAAACGAGTGAATTTGAATAATCAACGGGGTGTGTTAATAGTAAGCAGCTCCCTGGAGGTTTCTGCCACTTCGACCTGCAGATTAACCTGTGTGAGGTCTAATTTTTTAAAGCAGGTACCACCATTAAGTATGCTGAAGAGATCATCTGTAATTAGCAATGGGTATTGGTGATCCTCTAGTGCTGCGTTGAGGCCCGTTGAAAAATCAGCACAACCGAATTGAACCATCAGCTTTCTTTACTACCACAATGGGTGCTGCCCACCGTGAATATGTTACCGGTATGATGACCTTCATTGCTTCAAGTCGTTTCGCCAAAATGTTATATCGTGATGTTTATACATTTCGGTTTAATTACAACTCAGAAAAATGAGGGAAGTACGAAGTAGAACCTTTAACGGATTAATTTAACAAAGATAATGATTAATTCAGAATGTGGAAAAAGCCGCTGTACGTGAGATGTTCGTTTGCTTGTCAGATTGTTATGTTTATTTTCATTGTCCGCAGACGACATCTCCCAAATGCAGGGGCGATAACTCTTCAAGGGAAATAACTCAATTTAGATTTGTACGGTTGAGCTAGTGAATCCCAAATTTATAAATATTCCCATATTCTATTAGATTACCGATGAAAAAAGCAAAATTTAGTATTTTTTTTTGCAATAAACGCAGAAACTTGACATCTGGTTTGTATAAAGCAGTAACCGATCGTCCTCGACATAATTGTACACAGCGTGTGAAAAGTGGCCTTTAAGTCATCGTGATTAGTTGCTGAAATATGATGCTTCAAAGAAATTCGGTACTGGTACAAATTTTGACCCAGAAAAACGACTTTTTATTCAACATCTTCCAGACGTTCACGTAAACAGTCGGTAGATGCCGACGCGCTTAGCCAATCAAAGGCTCGAGAAACAGACAAAAATTGTACCTGTAAAAAGTCTTCACAAATAGCGCTGATACAGATTTTGAAGCGGACAAAAACCCAACTGTTTTTTTACCCTTACCGTAATAACTTTAACCTCATCCAGTCGCTGTTTGTCCGGTTAAAACATGTACCAGTACCCAAAAATAAAGAATAAGCACATTTTAAAGATTGTTTTTTTCAATGATTATGTTCATTACAATATTTAGTAAATTCATAAGAAACACCGTTTATCGAAAAAAAAATAACTTTAAACTTTCCCGTTAAAAAACATGTATTTCATTGATTTTCTTTAACCAAAAGATCATCAAAAAAAAAATAACTTTAAACTTTCCCGTTAAAAAACATGTATTTCATTGATTTTCTTTAACCAAAAGATCATCAAAAAAAAAATAACTTTAAACTTTCCCGTTAAAAAACATGTATTACATTGATTTTCTTTAACCAAAAGATCATCAAAAAAAAAATAACTTTAAACTTTCCCGTTAAAAAACATGTATTACATTGATTTTCTTTAACCAAAAGATCATCAAAAAAAAAATAACTTTAAACTTTCCCGTTAAAAAACATGTATTACATTGATTTTCTTTAACCAAAAGATCATCAAAAAAAAAATAACTTTAAACTTTCCCGTTAAAAAACATGTATTTCATTGATTTTCTTTAACCAAAAGATCATCAAAAAAAAAATAACTTTAAACTTTCCCGTTAAAAAACATGTATTTCATTGATTTTCTTTAACCAAAAGATCATCAAAAAAAAAATAACTTTAAACTTTCCCGTTAAAAAACATGTATTACATTGATTTTCTTTAACCAAAAGATCATCAAAAAAAAAATAACTTTAAACTTTCCCGTTAAAAAACATGTATTTCATTGATTTTCTTTAACCAAAAGATCATCAAAAAAAAAATAACTTTAAACTTTCCCGTTAAAAAACATGTATTACATTGATTTTCTTTAACCAAAAGATCATCAAAAAAAAAATAACTTTAAACTTTCCCGTTAAAAAACATGTATTACATTGATTTTCTTTAACCAAAAGATCATCAAAAAAAAAATAACTTTAAACTTTCCCGTTAAAAAACATGTATTACATTGATTTTCTTTAACCAAAAGATCATCAAAAAAAAAATAACTTTAAACTTTCCCGTGAAAAAACATGTATTACATTGATTTTCTTTAACCAAAAGATCATCAAAAAAAAAATAACTTTAAACTTTCCCGTTAAAAAACATGTATTACATTGATTTTCTTTAACCAAAAGATCATCAAAAAAAAAATAACTTTAAACTTTCCCGTGAAAAAACATGTATTACATTGATTTTCTTTAACCAAAAGATCATCAAAAAAAAAATAACTTTAAACTTTCCCGTGAAAAAACATGTATTACATTGATTTTCTTTAACCAAAAGATCATAAAAAAAAATAACTTTAAACTTTCCCGTGAAAAAACATGTATTACATTGATTTTCTTTAACCAAAAGATCATAAAAAAAAAAATAACTTTAAACTTTCCCGTTAAAAAACATGTATTACATTGATTTTCTTTAACCAAAAAATTATCAAAAAAAAACAACTTTAAACTTTCCCGTGAAAAAACATGAATTTCATCAATTTTCTTTAACAAAAAAATCATCAAAAAAAATTAACTTTAAACTTTCCCGTGAACAAACATGTATTTCATTGATTTTATTTGACAAAAAAATCATTAAAAAAAATAACTTTAAATTTCCCGTGAAAAAACATGAATTTCATTGATTTTCTTAAACAAAAAAGTCATCAAAATAAACATACGGTGAGTGTATTTCTTTCAGTGTTGTTTCTGTTAAAAAGCCGCTTCGTTAAGATTTTGACGGCAGTTCGTTTTGATTCGTTTTACTTCGACTGTTTACGTATTTCTACGTCGAAAAACGTACGTGTTGTCTAATTCAAAGCTGTACAAGTACCAGCGTGTCATATGATGATCACAGGCAAATGATTAAGTTTTCGTTAGAATCTAAGAAATGAAATGTGAGGACGATTTTATACTTTCGTCCTCACGTTGTTTCCCCTGTAGAATAATTGCTATTCGAGTCAGTATTATCAGTTCTCCGATATATATATATATATATATATATATATATATATATATATATATATATAAATGATAATTTATTTCATTTCGACTACAACATTGATTTTGTTTCACGAGAGCATTTTGTGGGAATCCCGCTCATCAGGTCTTGATATAACGTATGCCTGTTAAGTTAAGTTTACAATCACACAAGGTTTTATGAAGGTGAGAGAAAATTAAAAATAAAAATTGAATCTGAATAGAAATGAAACAAAACAAAAACAAAAACAAAAACAAAAACAAAAACAAAAACAAAACCAAAACAAAAACTAAAATATAATTAAGAAGAAAAAAAAAAAAAAAAAAAGTAAAGGAAATATTAAGAGCTACACGGGACATAATAAGGAAGTGGAAAGAGAGGGAGAAAACGCATATGGGACTTGGTGAGAGGGGGTCGAAATATGCGTTTTACCACATCAATTTTGTAGTCGAAATGAAATAAATCACAATTTATAGTTCTGCTCTATATTTTTTTATTGAGCACTCTCATTAACCCGATTCAACTCCCCTGGATTCATACTCTGTGGATCTATACCATACCCGGATTATATATATATATATATGTATAAATTTCCTGATTCATGTAAGGATCAATCTACCTTAATAATCCTTATCCTCAGGTTGCTTTCAACCTTAATAAGTGGTGTGTCATTTATTAAAAACAAAATATTTACTTGTGAAATCAATTGATATGGTTCCCTGATCACAGGATTTGTTGGGAATTTTCCAGGTAGGAGTATGTCTCGATAATACGCGCTTAAATTGAAATGAGGTTACAGGTTGTGGACAGAAGGAATAACAGTGTATATAATTAATCAATTTTACTTGGTTAAATAACATAGAATGATATACAGCAGAAGATTATAGCATGCACAGAATGAAGTGGTTTGCGATAAAGTGATTTCCTACGAACTTAAATGAGAAAGAGTGGCCGGGTAGCTGTTATCACGCTGGGTGTGTCAATTTTGGCTTTTCTCGTTACAGAATAAATGGCCGTTTCTTGCGAACTGTCTTCGCGTGCTTCTATCGCAAATGTAGTCGACGATTTCAACACAAAGTGGAGAACTTGAAAAAAGAATAATGTCTCCTTCGTCATTGGCGCCTGAATGCTTTTTAGTAATTAAGCCAATCGTTATCTGTGATGGAGGTTAACGAGTATGATGCAGAAAGAGTGGGGTGATTTCTGTCACTAAGCCATCAACCGATGCGATTGTATTAAGAGAACATAGAGAGGCTCAAGTGGACCTAAAAGAGAAGAGAGTGTTATGTGTTAGACATATCACTAAGGTACTAAAAGTGGCAATGGAGACAACTACTGACCAATCAATAACTGTGTTATAAATCCAAATAGATATGCTTTTGATGGATGCTAAACACGTATTGATATATACTTTACATCATATGTATTTCTTGTAAAAAAACTATATTACAATAATAAATGACGAGCACTTAATAATAATTACGTACTTCCTGGAACGTGACGGTGGTTAATAAGATATCTACACGGACTGTAGATCTGAGTGTTCCAAGTTCGAATCCAGTCGGTTCCACTTTCACTTATGTATGCTGGCAACCTTCTCGTCGTCCTTCCCGTAAGTAACTAGAAAAACATCGGGGAAACTAATGTCAACAATAGAATCATCTGATTTACACGAAAAAAGAAAAAGGCACTTCCTAATCACGCAGAATATTTCTAGTAATACAGTGCCCATCTATATCGCTGTCTCCTCAAAACATATGTAGAACATTCCGAAGAAAGATAAAATAATAGTTTGTAAACATCTCTTTCAACTTTTGAATGATTTATCGTTTACAAAACAGTCAAATAAAATATCATAAAACAAAAAAGTACTGTTTTTTTTATTTCGGATGTCTATTTTTTAATTATCGTACTCGAAGGAGAAAATTGCTCTTCATTATTTTATTTATTAAAAATCACTAGATTCTATTATGTGTGCACATTCGTCAAAATCTATATTGCACGTTTGTCCGTGTAGTGTGCGTTATTTTTGTCTTCTCCGTGATTTTCACATTATTGTTTCATATACTTTTCGATCTACTATTTATTGAAAGCATAAATAAAATAGCCTAAATTATTGAAGTAATTATTTTTTAAATGTAATTTATGCTCTTTAATCATATCTTAATCTTATTTTACAATAATGTAATAGTCAACTTACAGCCACTAGAATTCAATTCAGTTTTATCGTAAACACATCAGCCATTTTATTCATTCGTCAATAGTTAATAAAAATAAATCCGTGATCAATAGAATTTTTAAGGAATAAAACCATTAAACAAACAAATCAGAAAAATTGTTTCGGCTTTGAAACTTCTGAGAAAATCTCATATAATAAAAAAGGATTGGAGGTTGCGTAATTATTAAAATCAAACAATGTTATGAAGAGAAATGAAAAGAAAACGTTGACAGAATTAGTTATTGTTATATAATTATTGAGTTAAGTTTAAGATATCAAATAATTCTACGATTTAAATCCTATTAAACATTATAATTAATATTCATATTTTATTAAAAACTAGCAGAACCCGTCGCCCGGCGTTGCACGGGAGAAAGTACTACCTATTGCATGACGTCGAATGAAAAAAAAAAACAGCCTATAGTTACCGTGTTGGCGAATGTTTTGAATTAAAAAAGAAAAGAAAACAGTGGCCGCGTAGAATGGGATCGAACGCTGAAACAGTCGACCACAAACCATGCTTTCTTAACCACTGCGCCACAGTTACGACTTAAAAATACATGGGAAAATAGGCCAACGCATAGGTAGAATGAGAAAGAACGTAATCTGATATTCGCGGAAAATCATTGGAGTGAACGGGAGCGGTCATTAAGTTATTGCGTATTGCTTTATATAATGCAGTAAATTAATAACAGGAAAATAATAAATAAGGACGGACTGTTTTGTGAAAATTAAACTGTGTTTATTAGTCCCCGGTGTCGATGAGTGTAGTGGCAGTACACAATTTTTAGGGAGAAAATTTTTTGCTACCACCTATATGGAGTTGGTTTTTGGAGAGTCGTGGATGGCGGGCCAAATGTAATATTTAGTGTTAGCTGGGAAAAAGAATAACAAATGTACTAAAACACGCTCGAGTGAATAAGTGTAATGTAATGGTGAGTTTAGTAGCCTGTGATGCATGTGGTTAATTTCCTATTCTCCGAGAAGGTACAGGGGGAAAATCGTCTCTACTTTATATATTAGATTAATAAAAATGAAATGGATTCTGAAAAAAAGATATTAAAAATCAATTGAAATTGAACCGCAATTTACACTGACTTCGAAATTAATTCGATAAGTGTTATTTTCTTTAAATTTTACACGATGGATTACAAGTATTTTTAATTACAGTTGGTTATTTTGTAATAGTTTTCTACAAAAATGTTTCGGAATTATGATGTGGCGCAATACTGTTTTTAGATGTGGAGCTGAAATAGGTGTTGTTTGAAAATTTACATACGCATTTTTAGGTACAAGCAGACATCTCCCAATATACATCTAAACAAATAGTATGTTTTTTTATTTATAGAAGTAACAGACTTAAAATAAAAAAGGATCGGATGTTTCGTAAGTTATTAAAATCAAACAATCTTATAAAGAGAGATGAAAACAAAACGTTGACAGAATTAATTATTGTTTTATAATTATTGAGTTAAGTTAAAGATATCAAATAATTCTACGATTTAAATCCTATTTAAAATAATAATAATGATTTAGATTTTATTAAAAATTAATAAAAATGAAATGGATTCTGAAAAAAAGATATTAAAAATCAATTGAAATTGAACCGCAATTTACACTGACTTTTAAATTAATTCTATCAGTTTTATTTTCTTTAAATTAAAGATTACAAGTATTTATAAGTACAATTGGTTATTTTGTGATTGTTGAAGTATTTAGTTTTCTACGAGAATGTTTCGGAATTATGATGTGGTGCAATACTGTTTTTAGATGTGAAGCTTGAATGTTTTGTTGTTTGAAAATGTACGTACGCATTTTATAGGTACAAGCCGAAATCTCTCAAGATACATCTAAACAAATGTGTTTTAATGGAAGTAAAATACTTTTATGCTTCAAATTGTATTCTGAAACAAATAAAAATTAAGCTCCGCGGAGAAATAATAGTTAGACACTGATATAATTAAAGAGAAACCGGCAAAAATTAAAATGAAAAAGAAACATGCAGTGCAGCGTATAGATCATTTTCAGTGTATTATTCTGGCTTAAAATTTCTCATGATGAATAAACCAAATGCTCTATTATTTGTAGATTAGATCACTAAAGTCTCATTGTCTTTGATATAAGTACGTTTTCGATTCAAATTGCAAACAGAGTTAGTGTTAGTTTTAAGTTAAGTTATATTGTAACATAACATTAAGGCAGACTATTTTCAAAGCCAATGGTTCACTTTTCAAGTGTATCAATCGATCAGAGACTCTCTGGTAGATAGAGTAAATTTAAAAGGACCCTAATTTTTCAAAGATCAAAATCACGTTAGCAAAGTAAAAGTTTTTGAAGATTCAATGATTAGTGCTCAAATACATTTATTAGTTTTATTAGTATATTTAAGCTGAGTTCATCAATGTATTCCCTAACGCTTTTACGTATACTTTTTAATTAAACAAAATACATCTTAAAATATTCCTCACTTTTAGGATTGCAATGTTTTTTAGAGAATTCCACTTTAACTGTTTTATTTTGCGGAAAATTACAATTAACTCATCATATGACCATATCTTTTATTAAGTTTTTATATATAACTCTCACCCTCTCTTAAATGTTTTGTTAACCAGCTGTGCTTATGTTAAAAATGTGGCTATCACGGTAGATGTGTATCAATTTAAATGTATGTCCTTTTTGTTAACAGCCGAAGCTTATAAAGCAATGAAAGAAATAGAATGTTGCAATAGGGCAAAAGGCCATATCATAAAAAAGGTGATATTAGTAGGAAAAAGTAAGAACGTAAGTATAACAAGGAGATATAGCGAGCAATTTTGTATTGGTTTAAATATTAAACTGGCTTTACAAACTCACATTTTGTGATTCAAACAATCTAATCGGAGCACAATCGGTGAGACAACGGGGCATATTTTGTTCTAGTATTATATATATATATATATATATATATATATATATATATATATATATATATATATATATATAAACTTCCAGTTTCGAAAAGCTAATTATGTGTAAGTACGGAAGGCTAGATGTTACTCGATGTAACTCGACGTTGAAAACATCATTTTCTACGTTACCGGATTGGCCCATTTGAAAAGTAAGCGCCAATAAACATAGTTCGAACGATGTTGCATGAGATTGCTAGAACTTGGCTGCACACCGACTTGCAGATCGGTTCTGGATTTTTCCCTACGTTTGATCCTGAGTTATTTGTTATAAGTCATCATAACTGGACACAGCGGAGTTTTTAAATCAGATTTACTAATAACTGTTTACAAAACATATCATTTTTGGCGCCAGTAGATTTATGACTAAACTTTAGAAGAACTCTTTATCGTATGGTAATATTTATGCATCTGCCTTTATAAATCTGATAATATATCGAGTATCTGAGCGATTGTCAATAATTATTTAATGGAATAGCTTGAATGTCTTCCTAAGATTAAAAAATCGAGTGCCTAAAGATTTCAGCCAGTGTGATTTAATATGTATAATATATTACACTTCAATTATAACACTTCAATATGATGTCTTAATATGTCTAAAAATAAATTGAAACAACGTGATTTTATTATGACTGAAATAAAGTATATAGATATAAAATATCATAGCCTATGGTGGACAATTTTTACTGAATCAGCTTTACCACTAAATAAATGGCTAGTGTTAGGGTTAAAAGATTTACCACTGAATAAATTGCTAGGGTAAGGGTTAAAAGATTTACCACTGAATAAATTGCTAGGGTAAGGGTTAAAAGATTTACCACTTAATAAATGGCTAGGGAAGGGTTAAAAGATTTACCACTAAATAAATGGCTAGGGTTAGGGTTAGGGTTAGAAGATTTACAACTAAATAAATGGCTAGGCTAACGGTTAGGGTCAGAAGATTAACCACTAAATAAGTGGCTAGGGTTAGGGTTCAAAGATTTACCACTAAATAAATGGCCAGGCTAAGGGTTAGGGTCAGAAGATTTACCACTAAATAAATGGCTAGGGTAAGGGTTAGAAGATTTACCACTAAATAAGTGGCTAGGGTAAGGGTTAGAAGATTTACCACTAAATAAATGGCTAGGGTAAGGGTTAGAAGATTTAGCACTAAATAAGTGGCTAGGGTAAGGGTTAAAAGATTTACCACTAAATAAATGGCTAGGGTTAGAAGATTTACAACTGAATAAATGGCTAGGGTTAAGGTTAAAAGATTTACCACTAAATAAATGGCTAGGGTTAAGGTTAAAAGATTTACCACTGAATAAATGGCTAGGGTAAGGGTTAAAAGATTTACCACTAAATAAATGGCTAGGGTAATGGTTAAAAGATTTACCACTAAATAAATGGCTAGGGTAAGGGTTAGAAGATTTACCACTAAATAAATGGCTAGGGTTAAGGTTAAAAGATTTACCACTGAATAAATGGCTAGGGTAAGGGTTAAAAGATTAACCACTAAATAAATGGCAAGGTTTAGGGTTAGGGTTGGAATATGTATCACTAAATACATAGCTAGTGTTCGGGTTAGGGTTAGAAGATTAACAACTAAATAAATGGCTAGGGTAATGGTTAAAAGATTTACAACTAAATAAATGGCTAGGGTAAGGGTTAGAAGATTTACCACTAAATAAATGGCTAGGGTTAAGGTTAAAAGATTTACCACTGAATAAATGGCTAGGGTAATGGTTAAAAGATTTACCACTGAATAAATGGCTAGGGTAAGGGTTAAAAGATTAACCACTAAATAAATGGCAAGGTTTAGGGTTAGGGTTGGAATATGTATCACTAAATACATGGCTAGTGTTGGGGTTAGGGTCAGAAGATTTACCACTAAATAATTGTCTAGGGTAAGGGTTAGAAGATCTACCACTAAATAAATGGCTAGGGTTAGAAGGTTTACCACTAATAAATGGCTACACCATTATTTAGCTGTTTTCTCCATTATGGCTGCTAATATGTCTTCTTTCTTTATTTACTCCATCCTTAGTGACTTTTATTTATTTCCTTATTTTCTTATTTTATATTTATCTTATTTAATTATATTACGTGTATTTTTGACTTTCATTATTCACTTTCATTCTGTTATTTTTTGTTTGTTTTCGTCTTTTTCTTAGTTAGCCCTTTGTTCATGACGTCATTTATTTTCTCACACAATTTTTGATGCCATTCTATTAATTTATGTACTGCTTTATTGATTACATATGATTTTTCTGTCTTCTATTCTTTCTATTTGTGTTTCTGTTGTAGCATGTTTGTGCAACAAACGGTATTAATGACGTATCCGTCATCTTCGTTATTAATGGGTTAGATAAATACAAGTATTAATTTGAGAGAATATATTATTAATACATTAAAGAGTACACATACAGTACATAATATGTTTAATTTCTATCAACCACTTAAAAACTTGCAAGATAGCTCGCCCTTTCAAACGTGGGTCAAATAATAAGCCATTATTGTCTGAACGCACGAATTTGAAAACAATCACTTAGTTGTATTCGCAATATAATTTCTTGTGCGTGCATTTTCTGTTGTGAGAAAAAAACGCAAATGATTCTGCTATGTCTGCATTTATTCTATTCTTCACAGAAAAGACAAAATCAGAAACGTTATGCAATTCACATCAGTCTTATCACCACTTCTTGTATAACATAGAAATGTTCTACGATGAATGGAGGTGAAGGGTCGTGATTCCTGGGTAAATTCCAAATGCATTACAGGCGATTTGGCAAACAAAATGATTTAATGCAAAGCAAATATTATCGAATAATTTATGGTAAACCAGTTGACTATAAACACAAGCCGAAGACGAAAGCATTTTCAATGTTTACGTACGTGAATTTCACTCTTATATTTATAACGATAAATATAACTGGCTGTGTGTCCGTCTACCAACATGTCTTTCTCGTTTGTCTTTTAGATGCGTTAGCATAGTTTAATATCTTATTCTTTGTGTAATTGCAAAAAAAGATGGATTGAACTTTTCTCTTATACGTGTTGACGAGGAATTAGGTCTATCTATAAAAAAGTATATTTAATTATTTATGTTTTACGCGGATTGCTACATGTATTTTGTGCTAAGCTTGTCAGTTCAAATTTTAAATTAGCTCAGATTTAACGTCTGCAAATAGAGAGTGCTTGTGCCGAAGACGAAAGCATTTTCAATGTTTACGTACGTGAACGATAAATATTACTGGCTGTGTTTCCGTATGCCAACAGTTTTTTTCTTGTTCGTCTTTCAGATGTGTATAATTACAAAAATAGATTGATTGAACTCCTCTCTTATGTGGTGACGAGGAATTAGGTCTATCTATAAAAAGGTAAATTAATTTGTTATGTTTTACGTTGATTGTGACATTATTTTGTGCTAAGCTTGTCAGTTCAAATTTTAAATACGCATTGCTTGTGTCAAAAAGTAAAGAGTCGTACACAATAGAGAAGAGTCCAGTAAACACTTTATGGTTGCGCTTAAGAACCAGCAAAATAATGATTCTAAAAAAGATGTGTTAGAGAAAACAATAGTGCGTATTATTGACCTGTTATCTTTTATAGATTAGTTAACAAAATAAGAGTATGATGTTGAAATACCATAAACTTCCCCATCTAAATACACCACAGATAATGCAGCGCCTAATTTAGAAGCTTAGATCAGAAGTGGCTGAGAATATAACGCCCTAAAAGTGCGTGGTTATGGGAGTGTGTCTATCCAGAATTGATTTTTTTTAATTATATATTTGTGAAGACGATTTTGTGAACTCCCTTCCTAATAAATTTCTCAAAACTAATAATAAACATATTTAGGATTATAGATGGGCATGAATGCATATAAACTGATACGGCTCGTGTTGAAAAAGGAAAACAGCAGAAACAGGTCGGTTCAAGATTTGGTGAGAATAAATACCTACACTACAAAACAGTTAACGATTAAAAACAACACTTTGGCAGAAACTATAATACTAGATTGAATCCTGCAACGAATAGAAAATAAAGGGTTGGTTAAGTAAACTTACAGAAAACTGTCACTTCAAAAGGAGTGCTAAACTATGTTATTACCTATTAGGCGTAGTATTACTACTAATTTCTCCAGCAATATAATTATTTCACCGTAACTCATATAGTAATTTTAATATTGTCAAAAATAAAAATAACAAGATTTTGTTTTCTTCGAGATGATTCATCTAAATAGTTTCAGAGCTTATATCGTCCGCAACTTTGTGAATATAACATCCAAGATGAGAGAAGTAGTCTGAATAATCAAATCAATTCACATTTGATATCTCCATAAAATATTAAGCATACATAACAATATTATAACATTTAGACTTAATATCGCGGCACCATTATTTATATTGAGGATTCCTTCTATTTTACAATGCAATCGAGATATAGACTGAGTTGAATTAAGGCTATCATTTTGTCCATGTATATCACAAGTTTCGTGGCTTTTGCCGTAATATTTCACATAAGAATAATCGTTACCTTTTTCATATGTGTTTTCCTCTTCGTATTTCCTTAACGTTACATCCATGATGACGTCAAATCGAAATAAAAAATATAAAATATGGATTTAATTAAGTAGCTCCTAAATATTCACTCAATAGGCTCGACTGTCCATATTTTTTTACAAAATAGAGGCGTCTAAAAACACACTTACTACAAAACTAAAACTAAACTAAAGAATGACCACAACATAACTAGTAAACGTTCCGACAAATCTACAACTTTCGTAATAATCCCTACAGAACAACATAATTCAAAACGAAAAGAGATTCTATTGGACATAAAAAATAAAACGAAATCTCACTGACCGGCTAAAAACACATTAATATACTAATCACAGGGAATAATGCATATATCGACTTTTAAAACTTAACGAAATTGTTGGTGAATAATAACCAGGTTATATATATGGAAACGTAAAAACACATAAACCCAACTATCACCTTCGGTCCATTATATATCAAATTATCATAAAACTAAAAACTGCAAAATCCCTCAACTAATTAATCACACCTTATCTACCCATAGCTATACAGTTACTACTCAGACTAATTGGTCGATATTCTACATTCCATATAACTCAATAATAAACGTTTAGCTTCGTTTGACGTCGGGAATCAGTTTGCTAACGTTCAAGTACACGAAATCATTAATTAAATTGTCAACAATCTACATAATAATCCAACTTTTCCCCCACTCAAGGTCAAATGTAATACTCTACGTAAATTACGAATTTTCTGCATTACTTAGGTAAATTTTTATGCCCTCAATGGAACCTGATACACCTAGTTTGATCAGAGTCTCGATGGGATCGACCCTGGACCGTTGCCCTCCGAATTTTACATATCTAATCTAGAAACTAAAACATTGAACAACATTTCTAAACCCTTTAATATACGCCGGGTATGTCGACAACATCATTTTATTAACTGAAAAGTTATATAAATTAACCTTACTCAAAAATGCATTTATAAATAATTCCGTAAATAACTTCGCTCACGAAATAAATATAAATAACAATAATCCTTTCCTCGACATAAAAATAGAATACGACACATATAAGTTCATCGCATACCCGAATAAGAAAATTACAAGCAAAAGTTCAAACCTACTTAATGTTAAAAGTTAATACCCTTATAGATATAAAATGGACGTAGTGAAAAATCTTATCTACCGAGCCAAATCAAACTTATCTACTAATAACATAGGCATACTGCACTTGCCGACATTAAACAAACCCTCATTAATAATAAATTCTCAAAACCAATCGTCAATTATCAAATGTATTTCCCTTTAGCCGCCATAACAACAAGCGATACTAATTATGATTATGATGATGATGATGATGATGATACTAAAATTATCAATCTATATTACTGCAACCAAGATAAAATAATTGACAATATGATACATAAAACACAATATAGTAAACTGTAAAAGTGCAGAATAGTTAACAGTCGAGAAAGCTTAACTAACTAAAACAACAACCTTTTATAAAGCAGCATATAAAACGTTAAATCTGTTTTAGAAAAGTAAAGCAAATAAATGATAATTAGCAGAAGTGTGTATTTGCTTACCAGTGATCGGCAGATTATTAGGAAGCGTTTTTCATTGAAGAAATAGCATACAGAAAGCCTTGTGTATGTGACGTAAAATCCGATATTCCTTTATTCCACGAATATAGTCATAACGTCAGGAATGACGATAGTGAATTTCATTGAGCGTTGGAACATGTTATTTATATGAAAATAACAAGCCATTAAATGAGATATTATTTGTGTAAATAAAACATTGTATAAAATAGTGAACCTAGTAATGATTGCTATTAATTTATTGAGAAATAAGAGATATCATGTTATAATTTATGTTGCCCTATTGTGTAGTGTTTGTCAATCATATTCGATTGTTCCAGCCAATCAATACACCGTATGAGTAGAAAACGTCTGAGTTGTTCAGCGACCTTATTTACTTAGTATAATAAGTAAAATGCAGTAGCAAGGAGTACGAAAAGGAAATAATGACGGTCGTGGGAAAAAACAAATATTATATAAATAAGTCTCGGTTCCAGATGGGGTGGTGGTATTTTGGGCTGTAAGTAAAAGTCACTTCGACAACCTGTATGTATGGATCTTAGGAATAAGTTACACAAACCGGGATTGATGTAAACAGGTATGGCATTGAATGAAACGTATACATTATTTGAATAAACGTGACAATAATAGAATTATATATATCGCTTGTGTCTACTGAGCTATAATGTCTGAAGTATACCGGGAAAACGAAATATATATATATACAGGGTGTTTCAAAAGTCTTGGGAACATAACGATTATTAATAACTACAAAACTAATAAGAGTTGAAAAATGAAATTGGTACCGTTGGAAAGGTTAAAGTTTCAAGTTTCGTGGCGAATCTTCAAAGTTGCTCAATATGAGCACCATTCGTCACACGGCAGACATCTAGTCGATAGTCCATTTCCTGCCAAACGCGTTCCAGTATCTTGACGTCAATGGTTCCCACAACTGCCGTTACTCGAGCCTTTAGTTCGTCAATATCTCTTGGAAGGGGCGGCACATAGACTTGTTGCTTGACAAAGCCCCAAAAGAAAAAGTCACACGGGGTAAGATCTGGAGACCTAGGAGGCCAGGGCATGAGAACGTCATCACCTCGCCCAGATCTCCCAATCCATCTACCAGGCAGCCTTGTGTTAAGAAACTGCCTTACTCTAAGACTCCAGTGTGGTGGTGCACCATCTTGTTGAAAAATGAAGTCATCAGATTCTGCTTGTTCCAACTGAGCCATTAACCAGTCTTCCAGCATGTTGAGATAGGATTCCCCAGTGATAGTTTCCTCTTCAAAGAAGAACGGTCCACAGACACCTTTCTTGGAAATTGCACAAAACACGTTCACTTTTGGTGAATCTCGCTCGTGCTCAAGAAGTTCATGAGGATTCTCAGTACCCCATATGCGAGTGTTATGCTTGTTAACTTTACCATTCAGATGGAAGGTCGCCTCATCGCTAAAAACAAGCCGGTCATCAAAGCCGTTATCTTCCAACTTCTCTTGCATTGCAATGCAAAAGTCACGGCGAAGTGGCTTATCAGTGTCCTTCAACTTTTGGACCAACTTGAGCTTGTAAGGTACCATTTGCAGTCGTTTCCTTAAGACACGCCAGCCAGTTGCTGGAGCAAGCTGAAGTTTCCTGCTGGCTCTTCTCACTGTTTTACGGCGGCTACGCTGAAAGGCTGTCCGAACTTGCTCAACTGCATCTTCTGAAGTTGAAGGGCGACCTGTTCGCTTACTTGGGCACAAACACCCATCTTTCACAAATTTAGCATGCCATCTGACAATGGATTTCCTTTCAGGGGCTTCTTTTTTAAATTTCCTGCGAAATGCACGCTGAACACATGTCCACGATTCAGTCTTTGCAAATTGGAGGACGCAAAATGCCTTGTCTTGTTTAGAGAACGCCATAACTGCACCTGGAAAAATAACACGAAAATCATTAGTATGACCAAAAACTTGATCAAGCAAGCTTTAAAATGGCACCAATTTCATTTTCTACTTGGAATAGTTACATGAGATATACGCATTTGTAATGTTCCCAAGACTTTTGAAACACCCTGTATATATATATATATATATATATATATATATATATATATATATATATATATACAGAGAGAGAGAGAGAGAGAGAGAGAGAGAGAGAGAGAGAGAGATAGATACATATATAAGTGATTTGTAATATAGCAGGAATATTCCCAGCAGAGTGCTCGATTAATTGAGACTTAAATTTAAAAATTAAGAGCGTAATATTTATCTATTTTTTACAGAAAAATGAGTACAACATTCGTACCGTCGGTTTTTAGCACAGAAGGTCTAAGCTATCTGGCTCTCTTCAGCTTCTGTTTAAAAAGCTAGCGATGAGATGACGACAGAAGCTGAAGAGAGCAGGGAGCTATATCCTTCTGTGTTTGAAACGAGGGTACGAATGTTGTACTAATTGTTCTGTACCAAAATAAATAAATATATATATATATATATATATATATATATATATATATATATAGGACAGTTTTTATTATATTCCAATAATTATGGTTTGTTTTATTACTTTTATTATTATTGTTTTCACATTTCCAAAATTCCAAATGTCTGTGAGATATATTCAACGGTCCGTTTCATTTGTCTTGTGCCAAACACCATTTGTATGTCAATATCTCTGCAACACTACAAAATCATCAGAAAAAAAGTTTCAACAGACTACAAGCCTCTAAAAACTTGTGTTAAATAATATGATACAAAAATAGTTTCCTATGAATTCCATTAAAGGAAGCTCACCATCGAAGTTCAGTTAAAATACGTTCGGATCTTTTCATTTCTTAAGGTTTCAATATAAGTGAATCGGAACTATCACGCTCAACATCAAAACCTCCCACGCACACATATATGCACACACACACATACACACACCATATATATGTACATATCCAAATAAACATACACACACATGCACACAACATATATACACACATATATACACACATTATTTATTTATCTATTGATTATTTTATTCATTTATCTATTGAACATTTATTTGGCATAATATTTTAGATGATTCTAGTATTATTACTTTATACTCCTACAAAAGAGATATGCTACTTACTATTTACCATTTCTCCCTAATTTATACAGATGAAAAAACCGAAATGAAAAAGAAATATATATATTTCAATTATGTATTGATGCTCTCATAATATAGCCCTCTTACTATTCTTAATTTAAGCCAGATATAAGCTTAATTACTTCGGTTATTTTAGTTATAGGTGATTGGTTCTGTATCTAAATGTTTTAAATTAGTACTCAGTTATCTACGATTAGGTTTATCTAAATTATTGTCAAGGTATTCTTATGTTGTTCCTATACCTTAGTTACTTACATATTCATGTTAATGAAACAGTTACCAGCACATGTATTTTATATGGGTCTGTAACGGGATAGGAGTATGCGGTTCTATATAGACAGTTCTGAATTACCTCCTGTCTTTTATTTAATAATTTTCTTTAGACATAACTATATTGTAGGATTCCAGAATAGAAAGGTAACCCTCTTAGATTAGTTAGGTCTATATTTCCCTGCTCTACCTAGTATAGACCATTTTAGGTTGTATTGTATGTTTTTGCTTTTTATTTCTATTACATGCTTAGCTAAAGTCGTAGGAACCATTTTTAAATTTGTATTAGGTTCTTTAAAAGAGTGTATAGGTTTATATATCTGTCCGTAAAACTACAGCCGTCGAACCAATGTATGTTTTAATTATGTTTTCCTCTATAACGTTACACTTACACTGAAGTTAAATATCTCCCCTCTAAAAGGCATTCGCTAATATTTCTACAGTTACATTGGGAGCTATTATTCTGATTCTGAACTGTGCTGGTATCTAAGTTACTATTCTTTTTGATTTTTGTGTTATTTGAACTTACTATAGTAGATGTTAAGTTTATCGATGTTGAACAAGATAGCTTAACTGTATTTTTATTTATAACTTTGCCTTGTCTACTATCTCTAGGAAATGTATCTCGATAATTTGGTAAAATTGTCGAGGTATGTTAGTAAGGACATTGTTATGTATATTATATTTCTTCAGCTGCATTTGCCCAGGATTGAACTCAGCACCTTGGGATTACGAGATGGATTACGTGCACTTGCATATATTTCCGTTAAAGTAAAATTACTGGGTTTTCTTGTCCACGTGACTTTTTAATTTAAATGCGTTCTCTTTCTTTTACCATATATACGTTCTTGGCCTCTTGCCTTGTTGGCATTGTAGTTTTGAATTAATTGAATAAAGCCTTAGAAAAGGTTTTTCTATTCGTGTCTTCTTTTTACATTACAATTTATTCAATTAATTCATTTACTAAATTTCTCATGGATAAGATTATTCGTCTGGACAAGTTTGATATATCTTCTGCAGACCCTCAGGCTGGCAAGCTCTGGAGACTATGGTACCGTAATTTTACTTATTACTTATCTACTATTGCTTCTTTAAATCCAGACAAACTCGAAGTCCTTTATTTAAACATTGGTGCTACCGTTGCTGACATTATCGAGGGTTGTTCTGGATTCGAACATGCTGTTGAATTGCTGAAAAGTGTTTATGATAAGTTTCCAAGCGTTATTCATGCTAGACATTTGCTTTCTACACGTCTACAACAGGAAAATGAGTCTGTAGACCAGTACCTTCAGGCCTTGAACCGACTTGCCGCGACTGTTGCTTCAAAGATGTTACTGCTACTACTTACAGAGATGAATCTGTCCGTGATTCATTTATACGTGGTCTCCGGTCTTCCGTAATACGTGCCAGACTACTTGAAAATGATACGTTAAATCTCAAGGAGGCTACTCAATGTGCTAGAGCTTTAGAACAGGCTCAATTTCGTGCTGAGTCATACGCTTCTCAGATTGGACCTACCGTTGCTGCTACCACGACTAAAAATGTGTTTACTGATTCTGTCGAGGAGGCCACTATTACTATGGAGTGTGAATCTGTACAATTGTCTGCTGCCCTTCCTGCTCATGGAAAGTGCTAAAACTGCGGAGGGAAACGTCACATTAAGGATGATCGCCGCCACTGTCCTGCCCGCGATAAAGTATGTCGAAACTGTGGCAAACTCGGCCATTTTGCCAAAGTTTGCCGTTCTACCATGTCTCCACCTTCACGTTCCACCTCAGCTATTATATTAGCCCGTGCTAAAGATGATGATAGGTTCCCTTCTATTACTATAATTGTAAAATTAAAGGGTAAACGATTAACTGCTCTCATAGACACCGGCAGTTCTGATAACGTTATCAGTGCTCGTATTGTTAAAACAATGAAACTGTCTACTTCTAAACGGAATTCCGTAATTTCCATGGCATCATCGGCCATTTCCCTCAAGCTATCTGAATATTGTACTGAGGACGTTATCTTCAATGGTTACGAATATAAAGAAATTGACTTCACAGTACTTCCTGATTCCTGTATGGATATTATACTCGGAGTGCCCTTCTTAAAACTACACCAGAGTATCACTATTTCTTTTGGAGGGTCTCAGGATATTCTAAAAATCTGCGCTTTAACCAAAATCAGTTGTGCACCCGTTAAATTGTTCCGAAACTTGACCCGTGATTGCAAACCTATTGCTACTGGGTCCCGAAATTACCGTGCGGAGGACTCTCGATTCATTGAAAAAGAAATTCTACAAATGCTTGAGGATGATATAATTGAACCAAGTTACTCTCCGTGGCGCGCTCAAATTGTTGTGACTTCGTCAACTAATAAAAAGAAACGATTGGTAGTCGATTTCTCCCAAACTATTAACCGTTTCACCTTACTTGATGCATACCCCTTGCAACGAATTGGGGATCTCGTTGACCAAATAGCCCAGTATCGTATCTTTAGTATAATTGACTTGTCCAAAGCATACTATCAGATTGGAATTTGCCTTGAAGATCGCCCCTATACGGCCTTTCAGGCTGGAAACCGTCTGTACCTATTTAAACGAATACCCATGGGGGTCACAAACGGGGTTTCTGCCTTTCAACGATTTATGGATTCTTTCATTTCTGATAACAAATTACCTGGAACCTTCTCGTATATAGATGATATAACTATTTGCGGTAAAACCCAGGAGGAGCATGACGTCAATTTGGAGTATTTCTTAAAAGCTGCCTCGACATACAACCTCGAAATAAACCGGGAAAAATCAAAGTTTTCACTTCGTTCTATTAACGTGCTTGGATACCAAATTTGTAACGGAACTCTTCAACCTGATCCAGAGCGTTTGAGACCTCTTTTGCAAATGCCTCCCCCTTCCGATTCAAAATCGTTAAAAAGGTGTCTTGGTATGTTTGCTTACTATGCGAAATGGATACCTAAGTATTCATACAAAATTCGTCCACTGGTCGAAAATAAACAATTCCCTATGCCTCCTATAGTTGTAAATTCTTTCGAAAAACTCAAGAAAGACATTGCTGAATCATCCGTAAAAGTTATTGATGATGAATTGCCGTTTATTATTGAAACCGATGCCTCAGAAAAGGCTATCGGAGGCACTCTTTTACAAGCTGGGAGACCTGTAGCATTCTTTTCTCGGTCGTTAAACCTCTCAGAAATGCGACTTCATATAGTCGAAAAAGAAGCATATGCCATAGTCGAATGTGTTCGTAAATGGAGAGATCTCATTGTTGGGAAACATTTTACTATTATTACTGATCAACAAGCCGTATCTTTTGTGTTTAAACCTGCTAATCGTGGAAAAATTAAAAACGATAAAATTATACGGTGGAAAATGGAACTTCTTCCCTTTTCATATGATATAAAACACCGTCCCGGGAATGAAAATATTGTCGCTGACACATTATCCAGAGTATGTGGTGCTGCTGTTTCTTCCTTGGAGGAACTAAAATCAATTCATGATTCCTTAATACATCCTGGAGTACAACGCTTTTGGCATTTTGTAAGGTTACAAAATTTGCCATATTCACTTGATGAAATCCGACGTGTGACATCTCAATGTACTACTTGCGCTCAAATAAAACCCCAATTCTTTACTTCTACTAATAATATTCTTATCCGTTCTACTGCTCCATTCCAGCGTCTTTCTGTCGATTACAAAGGACCTATCCCGGCATCTTCATCAGGTTGCCGTTACATATTTACAGTCGTCGATGAATACAGTCGATTTCCGTTTGCTTTCCCTTGTCGTGATTGCTCCTCTCAAACCGCGATTCAGTGCCTGGTGAATATTTTTTCTATTTTTGGACTTCCCTCATTCATCCATTCCGATCGAGGAACTTCGTTTATGTCGGAGGAATTCAAACAATTTTTTCTGCGACTTGGAATTGGATCCAGTAACACTACTGCGTATAACCCAAGAGGTAACAGCCAATGTGAGCGCTATAACGGCATTATTTGGAACACCATCTTATTAGCTTTGGGATCAAAACGGTCACCCATTAGCGCTTGGCAGGATGTTCTACAGGATGTTTTACAAACTATTCGCTCTCTACTATGCACCTCCACAAATGCTACGCCTCACGAACGCATGTTCAATTTTAAAAGGCGCTCTTCCACTGGCACTGCATTACCTGTTTGGCTCTGTGAGCCTGGGGAGGTGTTATTAAAGCGATTTGGTAACAGGAGTAAATATGACCCGATCGTTGAGGTAGTGGAACTCCTCGAGGCTGATCCTACACATGCAAGAATACGATATCATGATGGCCGGGAAGATTCAGTAGCACTAAGACATTTAGCACGTTTTCCACGCTCGGGTCGATCTCAAGATTCTGCTGAAAACGTTCTACCTTACATGGGCCCTTTGCCTGATACAAGTTCCACAAATACTCCTTCACCTAGGGAAAGTTATACAGAAAATGAATTAGTGAATCAGAATTCAGAGAATCAACCTTCCCAGAGATATGGTGCTTCTGATAGTGAACTACTTCCCCGCCGGTCTAGCAGGATTCGCAAACCAGTCCAGCGTCTGGATTTATAAAACTTTCTGATAACAATCTCTGTTACAAGTGGGGGAGAATGTTATGTATATTATATTTCTTCAGCTGCATTTGCCCAGGATTGAACTCAGCACCTTGGGATTACGAGATGGATTACGTGCACTTGCATATATTTCCGTTAAAGTAAAATTACTGGGTTTTCTTGTCCACGTGACTTTTTAATTTAAATGCGTTCTCTTTCTTTTACCATATATACGTTCTTGGCCTCTTGCCTTGTTGGCATTGTAGTTTTGAATTAATTGAATAAAGCCTTAGAAAAGGTTTTTCTATTCGTGTCTTCTTTTTACATTACAGACATTTAATTCATAACGAGGGTTGAACCAAAGTGAATGTCTGCGTCTGTTTATTTTACTACGGATGGTGAATTTCTTGATCCTCTAGTGTTAAGTTTAGTATCAGGTGCAGTAATCCGCGTATTATTATTATTATTAT
>OY744555.1:41568210-41603210 GCA_963556195.1 Sepiola atlantica
TCCTCAGTCCGTGTCGTTAACTACTTAGTCACTTATTTTCAATATTAAACCCAACAACACACAGACTGATACATTTAAACCCTGCATATCTGTTGTTACCTAAAACTATACTTAGTTCGTACTGCATACGTGCTGTCGTTCATGCAATATGTTTCTTATTTGTCCAAAAATATGTATTATTCTGTTAGACATTTAGTATTCTTAAGTAATACAACTCTTGAAATTTTATCTTATTTTAAACATGTCACATAATCTTGCGATTTGAGACTATGCATTTTACTTCTAGGCAGAAATTCTTATTAAAATGACAGTCGAAATGCTTCACCAACGCTTTCGCATCTCTTCACTGCACGAAAACGATGTTGTGGAAATGATGACGACGTCGATTTCATCGTATCGTAAAAAGAGAATAGACAGTAATTTCAATTCTTTTACACTGTAACTTCGAACGTAATTACAGCCTAAGAATTAGTTCATTATCACGAATCGATAATTATGTATGTATGTATAATCAGTGGCGATTTGTGTTCGGGGTTCGCGCCTACCGACCGTCGGGAATTAGTTCCTAGACTGAATATTGCGTTAGCATGAAACATCGATGTCTCTAGGTATTTAAATAATTAATATTTATTCATAAAAATATTATTGTATATATATATATATATATATATATATATATATATATATATATATATATATATGAAAAAGGAAAAGCCAAGAGATATTTTTCATATATTCATCAACATTCCCTTTTATTTTGAGACTTCCTCAGGATGATAATTTTAAGAAAAATGTCATGAAAGTACATCGAAATATTAGGTTGACATGATGGGCTGATGAGAAAAAGTAGTAGATGTGGCTACTGAGAGCGCTGGACGAAGGTCCAAGCTGGTAGAAAGTCATCAACCCATCATGTCAACCCAGTATTTCGATGTACTTGCATGACATTTTTCTTAAAATGTTCATCCTGAGGAAGTTTTAAAATTAAGACGAAACGTTGATGAATATATACAAAATATCTCTTGGTTATTCCTTTTTCATATCCCATTACGTCGGATTACTGTGATCCTTCCTTTCTCATATATATATATATATATATATATATATATATATATATATATATATATATATATGTGCGTATGTATATATATACATGTATGTTAAAAATATTAATTTGAGTATTCTTTTTGAATTCCAAGACGTTTAAAAAATCAAAAGCATTTTTTATTTTTTATTTGTCAAACAAATATAAAAAATATTCCTTGAATTTTATTCATTTGGGAAACTTCATTTGTTTAAGCATCTTTAAAATTGTAAAAAGAAAGAGGCAAGTGTTAGATGCAAATATTTTCATCAAAATATTTTTTCATCTCTCTCTCACTCTTTCTCTCTCTATATATATATATATATATATGTATATATATATATATATATATATATATATATACATATACATATATATATATATATATATATATATATATATATATATATATATATATATATATATATGGGGGGTATGTATATATATATATATATTATAGAGAATGGTAGTTTGCTGGAAGTATTGCTGGGTATAGTAGTAGTATGTTTTTTAAAAGGCTGTGGGCAATGCAAATTCCGGCTAAGATGTAAGTTGAAAGGAACAAAAATAATAAATCGAATACGAAACATGGCTTACTATTTATTTTTTACTTAAAATCTTACATAACAGCAAGAGTGGTGTTAGCTGTTTGTGTGATATCCGGATGATAATAACATCATTTTTTTAATATTTCGGGAAAAGAAAGCAAAACATTAACACTCGTCTAAAATTTACTCAAAGTTTATTTACTACAGAAATTACAGCATATAAGGACGCACAATCCATGCATAAAATAACACTAAACTGAAAGAAATCAAGTAAAATTCTTTGGCTACTCACTTGATGATTCCACCGCTAAAATAGCAAATGTTGCAACTCAATTCTTAGAAGAGTTGAATAATAGTAAAGATAACGTGCTCTATCTTGAAATATGATGTCGAAGCAAAGAATACATGTTTTCAAAGTTTTAATTCGAAGTCGAGAATTAAAAGGCTGGAGGATATCAATTTGAATTTGATAGAGCCTCTCTGTCTCTCATAAGAAACACCTACATCAAAGAAAGACAATAAGAAGACACCGTCAGCAAGCCCCAGGTAAATGTTGCGATTAGAACAGTGTCAAGCTGAAAAGGAAATAGTACTGTGACTGTGGAGTAGGTAAGACTTGGGAGGGAATGGTACGGTACGATACTTATACGGACTACTTGAACTTTTTAACTCACCATAAATACTGAGAGCGCATGTTTCTCACCTCAACCTGTTCAGTCTCTCATTAAGTTCGGTTGATTGAGGACTTTGGGATGAGGTAATACTAGTCGAGTATTCGTTCTTGACAATCAGTCCGGCAGAAACTAGGCTATTTCGGTGGTCTTTTACCCACAGGTCTAACGTATACTGTTTTAAGTTGTCCTAAGAGGTGCACCCTCCCAGGCTTTGCCCCACCTATTTGGGGTGGAGTGGGTTTATTGCTTATTTCTTGCCGGAATTTTTATTTACTTTCATGTTTACTGTGCTTATTGGCCCTCTTTTTATTTTAATTTTATTTCAAACAATTTCTCATAAGATGAAATACACATTTTAAAAATGAAGACATATAACTTGGTAAGAAAGTGTTTTTCTTTTAAAAGCGATCGGACGTCTGAGAAAATATGTAATTTCAAATGACATAAATATTTGGCTTTCTTTCCTTTAAAATTTATAAATAAGAAAATGAAAGTTTGTGTTGCCCGTTTAGCTATTCTTTAGATAGGATTTTTTAACTTAAATGTTTTCTTACAGTTTCCTGCTTAATGAGAAATTTAAATAAAGTATTCATTAATCAGTCGATTATTATTTTTTTTGTTACACATCAAACTCTTGTGTCTTTATACACGTAAACTATATTCGATGAATTATGTTTATTCATAAAAATTGTTTAGTGAAACTTCAATGTATATTACTCAGATTACGAAAAGATGTTTACATTTAACTCACATTTTTATATAGAGAACCCATCCTCCGCCAGTTTCGCTTTGTCTATAAGATGCGTTTTTGCGATAAGTGTCATTGTGGACCAGTGTAAATCAAATCAGATGATTATTTTTATGGAAAATATGGTTGTTCGGAATGTAAGGAATGTTCGGAATGTTCGGAATGTTCGGAATTCTTCATTATTAGATCAATTTGAAATTAAAAGCATTTCACCTGTGGTTTTCGCAAGCCTAAAGCGATATTGTGTAATGAAACACGCAGGTATTTCTAAATTGATGGTTTCAACTAATGATCAATTACGTCGATCTCGAATCAGCGAATCAGTTCCATTGTTCGATTTTGCTACATTTTGCGGCCATTATTGAAACATTAATGGCGTTTCATACGATATAATTAATTCTGCCATTTGAGTTAATGAGATACTCATCTTTACAGTATTCCATCTAGGTTTCGAATTGACACGTTTTTTTTGACAAATGCATAAAATCTATTAAATGAATCCATATGCTTTCTTACCTTACGATACATTTTTACTTTTTATTTTTATTTTTTGTTATGGAAATCGCTCCAGACAAGGCATGAATCCTATTGATGTCATGAGCTAACAAGAACAAATATAGTTATCGCAAATATGGTTATCGCAAAGACACAATATCCCTATTGACCGTAGTCTTGAAAAATGGTGTAGGTAAGGGGAAACAGTCAGCAATAAGAAAGTTACACAATTTTGCAGTTCTTGGAAAGAAGCTACTGGAATAAGAAGTTGTATTACAATGAGGTATAACACAGCGAATTGATGGATACACCTAGACTTATGAGTCAAACGAGCCGGAACAAAAGAAGGTTATAAATTACATAATTCTGATAGTAGTATTTATAGAAAAGACAGCTGTACAGCAACATTACGTCTGCGAGAGAGAAGGAGAGAGGGTGTAGAGAAGAAGAAAGCGTAAGGCCAATCAAATTACAGATACGTTTCTGCACCTTATGAAGAACTCTCCAATAAGACAGAGATTCTCCAGCCCAAATATGACTACAGTACACTATACATGGTATGCTTGTAGATTTGTAGATATAGAGAATAGCCTCAGGTGTGAGAAAATGTTTAGAGCGATAGAGAGAACCAACTTTACGAGAAGCCGAAAGAGCAATGGATCTAATGTATGAACCGTCGGAAAGATTTGATAAGAATAAAGACCAAGAAGTTTCAGAGTCGATTTCTCCTCAAGAGCAAAATTATCCATGAGAATCTCAGGAACAAAGAGGCACGCCTACGATTGAAAGACACGAGCTGAGTCTTAACTTGATTAAATAAAACAAGCCATTTCGTACCCAATCTACCACTGAACCCAGGTCAACTACTAGATTATACTCATATTTCGACTGATCCGATGTAGATGGGTGAGACACACACCAGAATAGACGGTGGTATTATCAGCATAGATGTTAATTTTCTGAACAATATTATTTTGAAGATAATTTATATAGAGAAGAAACCGTGTTGGTCCTAGAATAGAGCACTGAGGAACACCAGCATTGATAGAAAAAAATAATGAAGATACACTGTCGAATGTTACTAGCAAGCTTTCATCAGAATGTAACTACATTTTAATGTCAAGAACATCACCACCAATACCATAACCATGAGGTTTGTGTAAGAACACCAGAATGCCACACTCTGTCAAACGCCTTCGAAATGGCAAGCGCAATGGTACTTCCCTCTCCTCAATAATCCATAAATCGACAGATCCGCTCAGTTACAACAGTTAAAAGATCAGCAGTTGAACGAAAACAACGAAAGACATACTGAACATCGCTAAAAAGGCCTAGACCTTTCAGGAAATGAACAAGCTTGCTGTTGACCAACCTTTCAAAAACTTTGCTAATAACGGAGAGGAGACTAACCGAACGATACTTAGTTGGGTCAGACCGATCACCATTATTTTTAAAGATAGGGACAACAGAGGACTTGTCCCAAGTTCGAGTGCAATTCGTTCTAAAGCACCATTCCGATGTTTAATATCTACACGTGCTTCATTCTGTAAGTAGTTAATTCTAGAATATAAGGTAGCTGCACTTTTAATTATGAGGCATACACCATGTTTATAGCGACTGGAATAGGTTCTTGTATGAACTAATATCCCGGCAGTCACATACACCTTGTATATTATATTGCCTTTCTTGAGAGTCAAATGTAACTGCCCCTAAATACGACACTAAACAATAGTACATCTATCACAGTTAAGTATGACTTCGCGTTGGTCTATCACCTGAATTTAGACCTTGATCTGTACGCACATGTGGCCATGTATCAAATTATTATATGTAGCTGGAAGCTGACCCGAAGTTAAAACTATAATCGGAACACACTGAATATTCACAGTGTCATTTCATCCATCACTTGTTTGCTCGGCCATGCTATTGATCACATAATATGTTACTAGCTAACGTACGTCAACATCTTTTTCAGGATTCTAATTGGGACAGATGAAAGAAAGGATTCCGGGTCACCATCGCATCTGGATACTAACTACTTCTGCATGTCTAACTATTTCAAATATGCCGTCTTTCCGAACACGTGATTTAACTAAAACAATTACAAACTGCGATACATATAAACCAGTCTGTATGTACAACGTGCGGACTATTAACATTCCTGTAGATTTTATAATTTCGACGCTTTAAGACATGCACGAGATATGTTATATTCAGCTGCCCTTTTCACACGAGCATACATCGAAGGCCAATAACGATTACATATTTAATTGACGTTCGGTCTGAATAAGTTACAATGTGTAAATCATGGCGATGATGTGAAAGGAGTGAAAATCGTATTAGTTTTAGACCATGGTCTAACGTTATACTTAACAATAGGTATCTTGGTTTTGGGCCCATTTGTCCACGTGTATTATACCAGATCTGTATATTTAACAAAACACATAAGAAATCAACTTAAGGATGATCATGAATGTGTTGAAAATATCATTCAAAGAGATTGTCAGTTTTTACTTACAGAAAGAATCATTGTGGCAGAACAAATCCTGCGCCAGTAATTGAAAAGATTATCTCCTGAGAACGTTCATCATAATCGAGATACCATAAGAATGACTACGCATTAAATAATTACAATAAAGTTCGAACAGAACTGAATATAATTAGCTATAACAGGGCAAGGACTAATAAAACTAAGCGTAAAATAAACAGAAATATAAATAGATTAATTAGTGGAAACCTAAACGGTAAAACCCCTATCAAGCAGCAATACGTAAAATATATTATGTAAAACAATATTTTTCGGGCAATAAACGTATAAATAATTGGTCGGCGACAGATCATCTGCTTCAAACGGCCGTTGTCGAAAACTGTTAAGACTAACATCGTTCAGTTCTGCTATAAAATAATTGAGAAAAATATTAAAACTCCACATGAATACAGTAACTATTTAACAAAAATACAATCAGGTTATCTTACTTAACAGTACCAAACATCGGGCAAAGTATAATAGGTACACATATAAATAAAATCAATAAAGCTCAGAAAATAAATAACACAACATCCTTTGATGCTTGATACAATTGCTAAAATAAAACAAATTGTCCGTAAGGAAATAACATAATACACAATACTGGTGTATATTAATTTATCATTTAGGAAGATAATAACAGCAGAAATATATGAACTCTAGCACGATTAATAAACTAGCAAAACTAAAAATCTTTATAACGTAAACGATGTTGACTTACACACTATAAAATGTATTAACCCTGTGTTTAACTGAATTGCTGATTGACCTAATAATTCCAAAACACAAACACACATTCAATGATCCAAGACATCTGAATTATACTTCATTATCTAAGCATATATAGTGACCTAAAAATAAAAACAATTCATATAACATTAAATAATTTAATCAGCTAAGGACTGCAGACCATTAAATATATAATTTATATCATGATTGGTATAGTAAGTATAACTAATTAAGTAGAATAGTACTCTATAAAACTTGAAAGATGAGATTCTCTCTGACTGCCTTGGCAGGAAATTGTTCAGATATGAACATTTAAGAAGCCAGATGGGCAGTCTCTCTATGTAATGCAATATTGAAGTATATACTTTAATAACGATATTGAAGTAAATACCTAAATAACAATATTGAACTATATAGCTAAATAAGAATATTGAAGTATATACTTAAATAACCATATTGAAGTATATACTTAAATAATAATATTGTACTATATGCTTAAATAAAAATATTGAAGTATATACTTAAATAACAATAGTGAAGTATATCCCTAAATAACAATATTGAAGTGTATACCTAAATACTAATATTGAAGTATATACTTAAATAATAATATTGAACTATATACCCAAATAACTATATTGAAGTTTATACCTAAATAACAATACTGAAGTATATACTTAAATAGCAATATTGAACTATATACCTAATTAATAATATTTAACTATATACCTAAATAATCATATTGCAGTATATACCTAAATAACAATATTGAACTATATACTTAAATAACTATATTGAAGTGTATACCTAAATAACAATATTGAAGTATATACTTAAATAACAATATTGAACTATATACCTAAATAATAATATTTAACAATATACCTAAATAATAATATTGAAGTATATTCCTAATTAACAATATTGAAGTATACACATACAGAAATATATTGGAATTTTGAATCTGAAATTAAATAATATCAACTCGTACTTAATAAATATATAAGTGTTATTTGTCTTTATCTAATGTTAAAACTGTATGAATAGAAAAAATATGTGTCATTTAAAAATAATGAATATGATTTAAATCCACGAATAAAGGAGTAAAATAAAAAATTATTATGAAATTGAACGTAAAATATTATCAAAAATTAACTTCCGTCTTTTTATTTATTTCTCATTAGTGCAAAGTTTCCTCATCTTTCCCAGACTGGTATGCTATATAGTTTGGTTCTTAAAGATATATATATATATATATATATATATATATATATATATATATATATATATATATATATATATTATGCTAGATATATTATTTCACATTAAACAAGCATACAAATATTCATTGGTAATTGTAATGCATAAGATATAGAACTGGTCAAAGTCAAATCATTACCTCCTTAACATAAGCTTTGTCATAGCCTTCTTAAATATACTACTACTATTCCCAGCAATGCTTAAACCAAACTACCGTTCTCCATTAACACTTCGTCTAGGTCAGCACAGTTTGTATATATCATACAAATATTCCGACTCTCCAAGAAACGTGCCAGAACCAGCTGCCAGATCCACTTCTTCACAAGATGCCACACGCACCACATAACATCCAATCCCATACGGAACATCCACCTGCCCGCCTGTCTCCACCTACTCATACTTTACCCAGCCAGAAGGTTTATACATACCAATTGTATCAAGAAAATTATCCAATACCTCCATTGTTAATATCATCAACTTATAAACACCATCACAGAGATAAACTCACCATTTTCTTTATCTAAAAAAACAATCGACACACAATTAAACTACAGCTTCCAATCATGCCTTTCACCACTGTTTCAACCTTGAGAACAAAACGACTTTAACAGAAATTCTCTTGACTTTTCCAGAAATACTCTCAACTTCAAGCCATCAGGATTACTGACACCACCAGAACCCACAACTCCAACAATCTCCTCACTAACCCTCTGGTCATTGACTTCACTGGCTTCCTTACTTCTGCCAAGACTGACCTCCTCAGCCTCCCACCCAAATTCATTACCACCCAAAAGCTGAACGACGTCACAAAACTTAATATCGACACTCAATTTTGTAGAACAGCCTACTATCTCAAATGGCTAACAGCATTTAACCAACCTACCCGATACACTCCTAATGATACAACCAACTCTACCAATTCCTTTCCTGTATACCTACTTGACCACCTACTGAACCCCCCAACCAGTAACCACCTACTTGACCAAAAACTTTCTTGCTTACAACAGAGGATATTTGATATACTCCGAAAAGCACAACGCCACATCACCCCTAACATCACCATATCGGCAAGGCATTCTGCATCATCTCTCAAAGATTCTACAACAAGCTCGCCCTTGAACACCTTAAAAACAACAACCTATACCCTCATCCCTAACATTTCAGCCTCATTAGTCTCAAACCCCATTAGTACCACCTAGTCCCAAATCTGCAGCACACGTAATTGTCCCAAACAATACAAAATCAACTTTACCACCAAAAAGAGCAAACTCCCCACATGCACCGCCTCATTAAAACACACAAAACCAGCACACCCACAAATTAGACCTATAGATTCTAGGATTGAAGAACCACTCAACAATTTCTGGCTTCTCTCTCAGCTACTCAAACTGTTACTCCCCACCTACTCCATCAGCTGCTCCGACTAAGTTATTAGCATACTACACTCACCCTAACGCCAACAACTACAGTCTAACAACTACATATTCAGTCTCGACTTCGTCTCCATCTACACTTCAATACCTGAACACCCAGCTATAGACCTCATCACCGACCACATATCTTCCTTCGACTAACACCTACTGACATCCATAAACTCTTATGCATCATCATCGACAACTTTCCAGCAACACACATTTTAAATAATCACCGGCCTTCTCATGAGTTCTAGCCTTTCCGGTCTCTTAGCCATCACCTACATGAACCGGCTAGAGCAACGAACACTAAGCACCTGCCTCTCCTATATATATCTTCTCCGGATACATAGATGACATGATAATATTTACATCGTCTCGTGATGAAGCCACTCAAATATTCAACATCTTTATCAACTTCGACCCCCACACACAATTACACAGAGAACACCCCAACGATTTCGGATCACTCTCTCTCCTTGACTTTACTGTGCTAGTAAACTCCTCACCCCTGACATTATCCGATATCGCTACGAAGCCACAATTCGTCCTTCACTGTACAACCTAGCTCCAGCCCATGTCCAATCGCCGCACTGTTGCATCCTTGTGCTTGTTTTACAAATACTTCAATGGACAGTGCTCTTATGAACTGGTTACTCTGGTGCCTCCTCGACGTAAATTCACTAGACCAACTCGACAATCAGCAACATCCTATCCATTCACTGTGGAGGCCCCTAGATGCCGGAGAGTCTTCTACTCCAATAACTTCTTTTCATTGTGCTGCTGGCCTTTGGAACTCGCTTCCTGTTCCCTGTGTCCACGACAGTATCCATATACAAAGGTGTAAACTAATGTAAACATACATCCGGCTATACTGCTCCCAAATTCTCAGTAACCCTTGATGTAAACAATAGCCTTCAGAAATATATATATATATATATATATATATATATATATATATATATATATATATATATATATATATATATATATATATACATGTTTACAAAAATTATGAACCAATTTTATAGCGCGATATTTTAATAAGTAAAATAAAAACGCATAAATCGAACATCTTTTCTGTCCAAATTTACAAATGTTTAATGCGCCCCATGAAAAATGATCAAAATAATGCTATGTACGGACTCACCATATCGTTGTACACTAAGTTGATCGATGTTTTTAATATTTAAGGTAATTGAAGTTAATATGAAGCGGTTGAACCGAAACACGATTTTGTTCTGTATCGCTACAAGACACATCACACACGTTGACCTTCGAGATATTGTAGGCCATTCCTAACAAGCATTACATTGAAAAAGTTTCACCGTCTTTCTTCTTTCGTTAGTGCCTACATATTATCTGTGGAACTCATTAAAACTGGATTGCTGTAGACTACAATATATTTTAAACTATTTAATTTCAGTGAGTGCAAGGGGTAAACAATTCACTGCACCTTTGGTTTCGGTTTGAGACTTGTACATCCTAAACTACTTTGAAAGCAGCGGAATATAAAGATAGATTTACATGCATTTTCATGATTCACATTAGATACGTGAATTCGGAAAGCGTGACTGCAATTTAATTCTTGAATATATTTAAACTCGTGAGATTTAGATCGGGTATTTGCGACGTGGATATAGAACCCATGACGAGGATGAATGATCATAGCAGGAGTTTTAATGATGTTCGCACTACGAAATTCATCAATAAGATGACGAAAATATGTGACAAGATCTAGCCTAGACAATGCATATCTTTACAAGACAGATGTGAGTCGGAGTGGCGACTATGAAAAACCGCTTGAATAAATTTTCGATATTGTTCAGTTAATAGTAGCAACGGTCAACTACTCACAACTAATAACTAACACAGCCTCCTTACGAAGCAAAGAACCTTAATATCTCTATCACCCAGATGAACTTGAGATACGTTAGTTCTGCTCAGGACCAGTTTGACAGCGTACAGAAGAACGAATAGCTAGACTACAGTCCGTACGTAGTACCGCAGGTCATGATTACCACTTGCTTGAAATTGTGATGTCTTCCACCACTTCTCCAAAAAAGTACTTAAATTCAAATTCAGATAAATATAGTCAGCTGATCCCACTTCTGTGGATAGGGGGTGTAGTGTGTGGTAAGGTCACAGACGTGTCAGAAATAAAACTCACCTCCGTGTCACATTACCGGGAAAACATAAAAGTTGCTGTTTCAGAATCACCACAATTGAACCACTCATCTGACGTGATTTAAACCCGTTGAGATATTCAGTGTGCAACACAATTGAGAAAGACACCAAGCCGACCGCCTGCAACACCAAAAACGTGTCAGTGTGAAACTAGGGTTCAAGCGTCACTCGTAATACAACGTGACAGATTATTTTCCGTAGCTGAAGCTTCGAGTTAGCTTGATTCAGTAAGTGTTTCTTTAAGAATTTTAGAATATATCAATTATTAGCCAGGATATGATGTGTTTCCCCTTTTTTCAACAAGTGTCGGATTTGCCTCAAACACTATGTAAATAAAGACATAACAGTCAAGCGCATATAGGTACACTTAATTTTAGCTATATTTGACGACTTCTAAAAAATGTACTTGTTTAATCTATTCTTTACGCGATTTCAATTCGATTAGAACTGAAGTGTGACGAATATATAAACAATGGACCGACAATCTGACAAAACCTCTAACTAAGATGCAAGGACGCATATAAAATACATGATTTTCTCATCCAAAAATTGTCGTATATTTTACTTTGAATATACACCGTAGTTTTCTTTTATCCGTTTTATAGTTTTATTCGTAAAATATTAAAACAAAGTGTTGTATTTAAGCCTTTCAAACCCGTGCGCTTTGCAAGTGTAATGCCCACCTATTGTGTCGTTAAATAATAGATGTTTGTAATGTTCTCCTATTCGCGTTGAATTACAATCACTTTCCCGTTTTCTGTTTTCAATGTATGTCCCCAAGTGTATACGTTGCATTTGCATAAGGTTTAGAAAAAGAGCAACCAAATATTTTGCATTTAACGAACGTGAGAAACATTTCAAATTGCGCCGGTTATTTTTTTTCCACGACTGAGATGCAGTTATTAACATATATTTGTGTCACTTGCAAACATTAAATAGAAATAATATACGTAATACAACACTGTGATGATTTCAAACTATTTTTAAATATATACAAAGGTTTGTAAGATAATTACAGGACGGATGTACAGAGCTACTATGTACACATCTACCCTATACACATCTACCCTATACACATCTACCCTATACACATCTAACCTATACACATCAACCCTATACACATCTACCATATACACATCTACCTATACAACTCTACCATATACACATCTACCTATACAACTCTATCATATACACATCTACCCTATATTAATCTACCCTATACACATCTACCATATACACATCTACCCTATACACATCTACTTTTATGCATCTACCCTATACACATCTAACATATACACATCTACCCTATACACATCTGCTATATACACATCTACCATATACACATATCCCCTATACACATATCCCCTATACACATCTACCCTATACATTAGCTATGTGAGGGCTTGCTGTTAATGGAGGGAGTATCCTTATCAGTAAAAAAAAGTTACAAAATAGATAGCAAATCAAGTGGATGAGCCAATGTAAGCTTGCTATCATCGTGATATGTGTGTTGCCTGTATGGATTCGTGTGGAGTCCTTGCATTTAATTATCCCTTTTAACTTTTATCTAATAACGTTTCTGAGCCTATAGGAGAGTATGTGTGAATCGGTTAGGTTGAATTTTGGTCATACATTATTTTCTTTTTGTTTGAAATTTATTATTAAGATTATTATTTAGGATAAATATAGTCCTAGGTATTTAACCAGTAGGATTCAATATTTTTTTATATATTTAAAAATTCTAAGAATTCTAGAAATTGAAAATGATGTAGTATCTAATAATTTATGTTGTTTGTGATGGGCAAGACTTACGTATTTTAATCTGCATTAGTAGTATTTAAAAAAATTAAATAGTATTTAAATAATTAAAATAGTATTTAAATGATGTAAATATTATTTACATGATTTCAACACGATTTAAATGATTGGAGTAGTACTTAAATGATTAAAGTAGTATTTGAATGATTTAAATAGTATTTAAATGATGTATACATAGTATTACAATGATTTGAGTAGTATTTAAATTATTTAAATAGTAATTACATGATTTAAGTAGTGGTTAAATTATTTGAGTAGTATTTAACTGATTTAAGTAGTATTTGAATGACTTTAATAGTATTTAAATATGTTAAATATTATTTAAATGATTTAAATAGTATGTAAACGATTTAAATACTATTTAAATGGTTTCAGTTGTATTTAAATGATTTAAGTAGTCTTTGAATGAATTACATAGTATTTAAATGATTTCAATAAGATTTAAATGATTTAAATAGTATTTAAATGATTTGATTAATATTTAAATGATTTAAATAGTATTTAAATTATTTAAGTAGTATTTAAATGATTTAAATAGTATTTAAATGATTTGAGTAGTATTTGAAGTATTTAAATAGTATTTAAATGATTTAAATAATATTTAAATGAATTAAGTAGTATTTAAATTATTTAAATAGTATTTAAATTATTTAAATAGTATTTAAATGATCAAAACAACATTTAAATAATTTAATTAGTATTTTAATTATTTAACTCGTATTTAAACGATTTAAATAGTATTTAAATAAAAATAATATTTGAAAGACATTAGACTTCATAGATACGTTTATGCATTGTTTTATATTAGTTAACTCAAGCCATGAGCTCAGAATAAAGACCAACATACTCATAGGAATTTCAATTAAATATTTACTAACATTATTAATCAAATGACAAGAAAATAGCAGCACTACTAGACGATTAAAACACATTTAAACAACAGTAAACCAACATTTTCTGCCCCCTCCCGCTATTATTAAGATTGAAATAGGCAGCTTAAAATATTAGGTAAGGTATAACGTTCACAAAAACAATATATATTAGTTAACCGGCGTGAGACAGATTTTTGATACTCTAGCTATTGAACCAAATTAATGATTTCATATAGTTCATAGTTCGCGCATTATAAATTGTGTTGAAACAGGTTAATTATTTCTATATATCTTATATATCTGGCATTACAGATTGCAACACAGAATATTGACATTCGAACGAGGCTGGCATAGAAGTCACTTAACGCGTTAGAGAAGATTTGGAAACGAAAACTAAAAAAAAACTTAAGCTCCATTTTTTTTCAGATTCATAGTGCAAAGGTTTGTGTTATGTCGGACAGGAAGCTGGATTTATTGAAAATAGAAAAATAATTCACATTCTATTAGTTTGAGAAATGAAATAAATTAAAATTTAAGAATTCTCTTGACAAATAAAAGAGATTAATATACAAATAATGAAATAACGAAGGAGATTTATTTTATTACACATTTCAGATCTGATGAAATGATTTCTGAACACAAATCATCGATGAAAAAAGTTCAACTCTATTCAATTTACATTTGATTGAATTCACATTCACTGCATATATTTACTTAACTTTAATTGGATTTACTTTAAATAAGCGGGATACATGTTAATAAGTTGCCTGGCAAAATTGTTGAACCCAAATATGTGCTGAACCGCTAGATCACATATACATATTATCACGCAAAATGTAAATGTTAATCACTCATATAGTAAGGGTGTTATCAAATTGTATGAGTATAACGTTGTCATTTGCCGGAAAAAGGTTCGAACCCATATCCTACGCCCTTGCAAACTGCGATTTCAGTGAAGTGATGCTTATATCCAATTAAATTTAAAGTTCTTAACATATTTCTATTCCAATCGAGCTCCGTAAAAACAAGGGACGCTATTGGCCTCACCAGTCGAGTGTTCCTAAAGAGAATATCTATTAATGACACCTAACATCGGGGGTCATCAGTAATTTACATGGTTTAACGAGCGCCTCTCCATTGTGTGAGGAAACGCTTATAATTGCGAATAGAGCAGGATAGCTGATGCTGCCTGATGTTTTGAATACATTTGGCGGTTTAAGAAGATTATGATGACAGTTCAAATTTAAATCATATTTTGTTAAATGTCGAAACATGTTAATTGGATAATTCGTTAGGATATTCGTTGGTAATTGTTACATTTAACTCGAAACGTAAAACCTTTTGTAAATAGTCGTATCTTACATGATAACAATCTGATGTCTTACCTCATTAAATTTATCGTAGAAAATGTTTCCGAGAAGTACATTTAATCTATGGAAGACGTTTAACAGAATAAGTGCATACCAATCCGAAAATGTGTTACGCGTATGCACAGAGAAATAAACAGCATTATAAACATGTCGTTGTTCGTAGAAACTCAGATAGCAAAGTTATTATCGTGGCTCTCTTTCGGTATCATTGATTTCAAAGAGACTACTCTGAGAAGAGGGATCGATAATAAGACTGCTATCTGAGTTTCTACGTGAAATGTCTTCATCAGGTATCTATAGATGATCTCTTTCGGTATCATTGATTTCAAAGAGACTACTCTGAGAAGAGGGATCGATAATAAGTTTGCTATCTGAGTTTCTACGTGAAATGTCTTCATCAGTATCTATAATGGCTCTCTTTCGGTAGTATTGATTTCAAAGAGACTACTCTGAGAAGACATTTCACATATTATGGCGATGATTATTTGTGATGAGACAGTTGAAGACTGATGAAAGTCACGGTCTAGACAATATTCACGTAGCCGTGCTCTGAGGTCTTACACCTATCTTGCCGCGAGCTTTAGCAGACGGTTTAAAAATCTCAATTTAGGAAGGTGTGGTTACGAATGACCGTAAAATAACAACTGTGTTCACAATATTCTTGAAGTGCAGCAAGAAAGTCATTCTCAATTATCGACATCTCCGTCGCACCTTCGTTATATGCTAAGCTGTAGAAACAACTATCCGGCAGGCAATCATGAACCATCTATTTGCTCCTAATGCGATTTCTCCACTAAAACAACGATTTATGACTAGAATAATCCTGTTTAATACAGCTGCTGCTTTTGGATGAGTGGGGTGTCACCAAGATAATAGACGAAGGCGACAATACAGCCATGTTGTTCTTGGAATTAAACAAAATGGATTATCCTGTTAATCATTTGAAAACATTATTTATACACATGTCATCTTTGTCGAACAAATCTTTCGACTGGTAGAAAAGGATGAATAGTAGAAGTGTAGTAATGATTAGCGATGGTTGTTGTCTTGCGAAATGCTGCCGATTCGCGACTACTCACCGAAATTGGGGAGTCAATTAACAGTTGTAACTAATGACGGATAATCCTTGGGAGAGGGGGAGTTGTAAGCTTGGTAACAAAACAAAGAGATAGTATCATAACAGGTCAACAGAGGTGTGGTTGAGAGCAAGTCCGAATGTTAATGCCGCTCTCTATTAGTGAGGAAGATGTTATTACAATCAACTGCCTTTTCTACTCGTATAAAAAGTGCGAAGTCATCAGGTTTCACCTTCCGGTCCACCCCTACTGTCCGCGTGAGTATTGGCATCTCTTTTTCACATCTTTCATTAAAGAAAATGGATTGGGTCATTCCTTCACCAACGTACCTTGTATGTCACAGCGAATAATTGTTTGTTTTTTTCCACGGAGGCGAGTGTAAGCAGATAACTGCCTCAACTGGGCCAGTTTTGAAATAAATAGCCAGGCGGATTCTCTTTCTGATCTTGTGATTTTTCTAAGCATAGCAGTAGAGGATTCCTATAAATCCCTAGTACGACCAATTCATGCATGTTTAGTTCAAGCAACAAATCACAAAATATCGTAAATCTAGAGCCTTTCAACGTTTCATAACCTTGATTGTTACTCATTACTTGTAGAATCAGATACATACGAGAGGGATGATAAGAATTCTGACAACATACATAATTAATTTTGATCTATGGAACCGACTGGATTCGAAAATACCACATCTTCGTCATTAGTCTGCTTAAGCAATATCATATTTTAAATATAGAGTTGTATTGTTGACAATTTGAACAAATAGAGAGTATATCTTTCCTATGAGATGTTTTATTTCATATGAATTACTTAAAAGTAGATATTGATGACATATTTTGAAACATTTTTTTGCGTTGCCGTTAAAACAAATATTTTGAATTAGGATATTCTTAAAAATATTCGAATACACCGAGTTTTAAGAAAAGTCCCACACTTGAAAGAAGTAAACTCAATATTAGGAAAGCCTTAGAAGCGTGGTGATGCCATGGATGCACGAGATCACCACTGGACGCCCCTACGTATTAGCAAAGCCTTACTCCTGAACAGAAGGCCAAGTCGACGTAATCGTTACTGATGAAAAATGCTTTTCACCACAGGTCGTCGGACTTGTGGATGACCTTCCGATCCCTTGACTATTTTCTCTGGGGGTGATCGAGGCTAATACCAACAAGCACGCCGAAGAGACGGTCGATTCTGTGAAGATTGCAATCGTGAAGGCATTCGCCGCTACAGACAAAACATGGTTTCAAAAGCGAGTGACTCATTTCGTACCCTCTGTGGATAGTCGTTTTACCGGTCGGCGGTTATATTGAAAAATAATGCAGAACGTAACACTTAGTTTTGATAAATACCTTTTAGGTATCTTATTACAAGAAGCGACTGCCAGCGTCCCCTGAGATATTCTTTATTCCATTTGTACTCCAGATTTTAGACCTGTCCATATTTCAACTTTTATTATTAGTTTTTGATTTTGATTATTTTCAATTTTCAGATAATCAATAAAATAAAATAATGTATTTTACTTTTCGCTATTATGAATAAAAACATACTTTAATGCAACATTATCCCCTCTGGTGGATTTATTGTAAAGTACTGCTCGATATTTGTATACTGATTTGTTTTCAATGCCACACATATACAAAATATACACCATACATTATATACAGGCTTTTATTTATTCAACTCAATATATGAATCAATTTCTTTTGTACTCAATCGCCCTCCTGTTTAGTCTCATGGCGAACGGTGCAGGTATATTGTTTACGATTGTGTGGAAACTCCAGTTTTTTCTAAGTCTTTGTCGTTGAACACAGGACCCAGAGAAGATGCTATATTATCGCCATTTGCTCTTATACTTAACAAACTGTAGACATACTGTTACATCGGCCGTTCTTACACAGGAGAAACAACACCGGTTGTCACTATAAATAGTGCGAGACACCAGAAGACAAAGCACAGTCTTGTAACTGTCTAGCCAAGAGCTAGTCACTTTCTTACTTTGCTAATACACTTGTTAAACCAACCCTCGACTTGACTTCCTTTATTTATTATTTACTGTGGAACAACTTCACAACACATACAATGCATAAAAGGACAATCGTAATTGATGGAACGTTAAATAAAACTTTAAAATGGACACTTTGTACCGTTGTCTGTTCTAGACTTTGTAGCGTTGTCTGTTCAGTCTTTTATTTAGTATAAAATATGGCATACGACAAACAAGTGGAAGCGATTACTTCTTTGCGTGATATCAGCCGAAAATTCAACCATTCCTTTTTCTAAGTTTCGTTAATTTAAAAAAAGTCTATTATTATTATTCCGATGAGCTGTATACATTAGCAGTGTCCTCCTTGGGCGACAAGTTTGTCTCATGAGGAATAAAAAACACTAAACATGATGGTGCATCGTTAAGTTGTCTCTATCGACACATTGTTTCCCTCTCCTCTCTCTCTCTTGTATATGTATATATATGTATATATATATATATATATATATATATATATATATATATATATATATATATGGTTGAACAGGAGTGCCAACTTCTGTGTATTCCTATTGTGATCCAATCTTTCTATTCGCCGAACAATAGATCTTGTACTATTAACCAAGGAGCGTAGGAAATCACCATATTTGACGCAAATGTTTTCGACCATCATTGGTCGTCTACAGGCGGATGATTTATCAATGCAAAATAAAATTGGTGAATTTATTTAAGATGACGTTTCCATGTGATTAAAAACATTAAAAAACATTCAACAGCATTTCAACACGCCTTCGCACCCCTCATAACGAGCATCAGAAAAGGAATAAACAGTAGTTGGCACTCCTGTTCAACCAGATATGTATAAAAGAAGGATTGTGGCCTAATTATACAATATATATATATACATATATATATACTTATATATATATACATATATATATACATATATATATATATACATATATATATACATATATATATACATATATATATATATATATATATATATATATATATATATATATATATATATATATGTGTGTGTGTGTGTCAAAAGATGACAGCCGGAAAACAAGTCAAAATGCAGGAGAAAAACAAAAACAAGAGATTTTTTTTTACCGGTTTCGTTCGTGGGGAACGTCGAACGAAACCGGTCAAAAAATGTCTTGTCTTGTCTTTATTTTTCTCCTGCATTTTGATTTGTTTTCCGTCTGTCATCTTTTCACACATTTTGTCCATCACGACACATCATTTTTCATGAACTATCGTGTACCTTACCCCATATATATATATATATATATATATATATATATATATATATATATATATATATATATATATATATATATATATATATGTATGTATATATATATACATATATATATATATGTATATATATACATATATATATATGTATATATATACACATATATATATATATATATAAATACATATATATATATATATATATATATATATATATATATATATATATATATATATATATATATATATAGTGTGATACAATGGACGTCCCGAGAATAGGAAGTTACTCATCGACAAAGACAAATAAAAATACGGAAGTGGTCAACAATGAAGGCCGCGATAGTAGGAAATCACTACTCGACAGAGACAAAGTAAATGCGGGAGTGGTCAATTTCCATTGTTCAGGACAAGCGACATTTAGGAGTGACAGCGTTTTGCAAGAGTTTGACGACAGTGGGGTAGGTTAGTTTGACGACAGTAAAGTTTATGGTAAAAAGTTGACGAGTTTGGGTTTCGAGGAGAAGCCGGGCAGTTAGGATCGAACCTCCCAAGAGAGCGGATTGGACCGGGAAAACGATGAGATGAGCTGACGACCTGAGCAACGACAATAGGGGTCTCGACAGTCCACGACGGGATCACACACACTCATAGTTCAAACTAAGTCATACACAACGTATGTGTGTTCGTGTTATTTATCGAGAGTTGTGTTTCTTTTATTTTCACTTGTGGATCAGTGCTGTGCCTTCGACGATTCGTCAGTGGATAGACGACTCGGCTAGACGATTAAGACAAAGAAGACCACGGAAACACAACGTTGGGGTCGACGATCGTCGAGTGGGGCAGCACAGGGTTCTACATATATATATATATATATATATATATATATATATATATATAGTCTAAAGAAGCTTTGAGTCATTAAAAAAAAAATGTAAAATGCCGTTTAAATTCCCAGACAAACTTACTAAATCCAAAATATTAACACGGGGATCATCAGCTGTTTACCATGTAACTGTTTCGGAGATTTAAAAACAGGACAGTTATAATATTCATGGCTCTCCAATAGTACTGACCATTTCCCCAATAATCAAGTGTCAAAATTATTCAGCTTAAAATATCACTAATATATACATAAAAAATAATAATAATGATAAATTAATAATAATAATAATATATTACCCTTAAGACTACCGTATGATATAGTAATTTGCATATCAAATAACATTAATTATAACAATAATGAAAAAATAAAAATAATAATAATACTATCTAAACACTATATCTGCAATATGGTAGCTAGCAATAAAATTATATAGGAATCAAAGTTGCATTAAAAAATAATAAATAAATATATATATATATATATATATATATATAAATATATGACCTCTAGTCGATTTCGACGCATGTGTTTCCAAAAGTGCAATAAGCATATTTTGTACATGTCTGTGTAAATAAAAAAAATAATCATAGATTAACACTCTATTTGATATTGAGCACTATTTTTTAATAAACCTGGTTTAATTTCTTTGGAATACTACCCTGTAGATGTTTGACATGGATTAATATATATATATATATATATATATATATATATATATATATATATATATATATATATATATATATGTATGTATATATATATATATATATATATATATCCATATATATATATATTCATAAATATATTCATATATGTATATATGAATTTATATATATATATATATATATATATATATATATATATATATATATATATTGAATTCATATATATAAATAATCTCTATAACTTCAGTTCATTTATTACTCTTGACACCGAATGGTTGATAGCACATACCTTATAGGTGTACTGCCATTTAGTTATTTGGGATCAATAACGTTAAAATGTCATATACTAAGTTCAAACACTGATAAATAGAGTCTAAATTAGAAATGTACTCTTTATTGTGTTTATTAAGTGCCGATAATGAGACTGTAAACATATACTCGTGTATAAAATACGAATAAAAGCAAATAGAGTATGTAACTTAGTAGATATATGTTATTTATCCTTGCTAACTTTTCTTTTTAGGTGATTAGTTATTAATGTTTCAATAATATACAACTGCCGGGCTGGACAAAGTAATTTCTACAATAAATTGAATCTATGTACGGTATTACATAATAACAGTTACAAACAAAATTGTCGAGTTTTGATGTATTAGCTACTTAGATCCAACTTTATAAATATATCAGACATAATTTATATATATATATATATATATATATATATAAATATATATATATATATATATGTATGAGACATATTATGGTGACTAAGCGAATTTACTAGCAAAACAGCAATTTGGTATATGTTTGTAACTGAATATACATTACACTGATGAAGTTTGTTCATAAACATGTGTTGTTCTGCACGAGTTGAAAGCAGTTGCATTGGAAATGTGTGTTTAAACTAACATGCTATCGTTGTTCGTACAAATTATTTCAATTGACTGGTAATCGTGGTAATTACCTTTTTATTTAAATATTGATATAAGATTGTGAAACGTTTTGGTTTATTAGTTATACTGATATTAATGGAGGTATTGGAAAACGAAGACATCGAATGATTAAATAACCGAACTGCGTGTTTTCTGCTCTCTCTGATATTAAATTTCTGGCATGAAATAACGTTAGTCTTTGAGTAAATTTACGATTATACTTTAATGATAATCCTTGAAAATAATAGTCATTAATCAAATGAAAATAAAAAGTAAAAGAAAATGTAAACTGCGAACAATTGGTTTCTCTCTTAGCAATAGAAATAGAACTAGCAAAATTACAATAAAAAAGGATTTAAATGAGTAAAACTGGATTTTATTTTCGAAATATTTCTGTACAGACAACTCGTTTACTTCGTCAGGTTAAATCATAAAACCGCTTATACATCACTGATCAGTTGCTTACTTAACATTTCGTGAAATATTACGATGAGAAATGTAATTTTTGTTGAATAATTTATAGTACATTTATTAAAAGTAGCAACATTTTAATATTGCAACATTATTTATTTACGTTAAAACAATGAACTGTTTATACTAACCGTTTTTTTGTTGTGTTGTTTTGTGAAATTAATTATGGATTGTAATTGAAGATCAAATTGGTTGACACGTAAAAAGATTAAGTTCACTCTTCAGGTTATTAGACCTTAACGTCCTCTCTCTATCTCTCACCTCTCAACTCTTACTGCTCAATTCCAAAGTAACACACACACACACGCATGCACACACACACACACACACACACATATATATATATATATATATATATATACATACATATGTCCCTGTGGGTGCGTGTGTTTTAAAGTTAATCACATTGTTTCGTGTGTTTTAGAGTTATTCAGAGTGTTCTTTTCTGTAATAGTATTTTCCCTTATTGTTGAATAAACCACATACTAAAATACACCATTGTTCTTAAAGTAATGTATATTTGAAAATGAATTAAGCAGTAATGTATAAGTAAGTGAAAACATTCAGCAGTCGCCTTTTTTATCTATCTCTCTATTTATCTATTTATCTCAAGTATATATATATATATATATATATATATATATATATATATACATATATATACATATATATATATATATACATATATATTGCTCTCTCACCACATCGCACTCTATGTTGATGAAACATTAAATATGTAATGGTGATTCAGTAATCATTTAGAGAAAATATTATTCTTTTTATGGAGCATGGGTATAACATTTACATACATGTGTCTGTTCACACGACATACACGTATGTACATTATCTGGCAAATCAATAAGTATATTTACGTCTACATATAGATGGTGAAGAAAAATGAAAACATATATAATAATAATAATAATAATAATGAGGAGATGTGTTGTCACTCAGGAAAATGGGAACACTGCTTGGTATTTCCGGTGATCAATCAGTGATAATTACCCGTGTAAATATTTTAGTGAAAACATAATTATAAAATTATGTAAGTAATGCAACAAAATGCTCTGACAAAATTCCACAGTTCCTGAATTTTCATAAATACAATCAAAATAGACAATGTATGTGAAAGATCATGAGTACGTCTAGTCAGTGGCGTAGCTAGACCTTTTGCCGCCCGGGGCGGTAGTAATATTTGCCGCCCCCCCCCGGCATTTGGATGCCCGGAAAATTCGTCCATGGATAATTCGCCCATGGATAATTCGTCCATGGAAAATGTTTTGCTAGGTAGGAAAACTGGTCCATTATTATTAAGTTAACATTATTCTTAATTTTCATACCTTGCGAAAATTAGTTCTACGGTATCTAATTTTCCTAAATTCAATTAAATTAAAATTAAAATATGAAAACTGATTTTTAATATTTTTTATTCATTTGAGATTTTATCTGTTTTCCTTTTGTTTTAAGTAGATGGTGGGGGTTGCCCGGGGTGATTTTGTCCGATCCCCCAGCTAGCAATTGTAAAGTTTACAAGGAGTTATAAAAAGTATGCTACAAAAACAAACGTTTGGACAGTAATAAAATTAATGAATTCAAACTTTCGCATCTAATGTTATTTCCTCTTTGATGTCGGTGTATATACACCCAAATATCCAACTTTCTTTTCGCACCTATTCGATAAAAATTTATATGAAAGTTCCCCTTTAAGTATGAAATCTTTCTGAGGTCATTTTGTTTTTTTGGTGCTTGGCCGAAGCCTAGGCTTGGCCCTATCCTGTTAGGTCAGCCGGTCACTGAGTATATCTCCAGAAATAATTAATGCTTGCATTTTTTAAACTTAGTGATTGAAATGAATTAAAGCAATTTATTCTCAATTAATGGAAATTTTGTTCAAGAATTAAAACCAGCCATATATATATATATATATATATACATATATATGTATGTATATATGCGTATTTTCAACCGACTTGATGCCTTGCGACAGTTCTCTCACAAAAAATAAATTTATAGCCTTATTTGCTATTCATAAATACATTTGTTTAAAATATATTAAAACTATTTTTAAAAGAGTTGAAACGTTATTAACAACAACAAATTTCTGAAAACCGAGCGATTACACACACGGATTTAAAAAAGCACCGATACAAGACGTTTTTTCTCTTCGGAGGGCTCGCCCTCTTAATAATAACATTATGAAGACAAAGAAAAGAAAACTACATCGGACTATTCTCTCCTTGATACATCCATGTTATTTGGCGAAAATTCGGACTTTAACAACAACGACAAAAAAGTAAATAAAAATGATTTTATCATTTCATAACATTTTCAGGTTTTCAAATGTTCTCATTTAAATTTATTATTATATAAAATTATAGTATAAAATTTCATATTTTTTGTTAACTTTTGTTTTTTTTAATTTTTTTCTCTACTTTCTATTTTTACCCTCTCAAAATGCCGCCCCCTCAGGTGTGCCGCCCGGGGCCGCCCGCCCCCCCTCGCCCCCCCCCTAACTACGCCAATGCGTTTAGTATATATGTTGATTATCGTGTCTGATTGACACAGAATAAACACATCGTCGTAAAAACATAATGTGATTTTCATGCTAAACCACGTTTATGTGCAAATGTTTATTTTCAGACAAAAATAAAACAGTTGCTATATAAGCGTCCTAGTGGCCTCCCCACATTTACAGAAGAGGCGAAATCCGAGAAAAGGTGATTATATATTGATGAGAGATGTAACATGGATTGTATGTGAACCTCACAAAACATTACATACACAATCCCAATTTGATCTTGATGGAGTGTAGTGGCTATCCAGTTCAAAATATACACCTGGCGTTTATTTATAGACTTCCACCAACCCTCTAACTTACCTCACTTTTTAATTTTTGAAAATGTATTTGTTCCTTTAACACAGAAGATATACAATTTATTTATATATATATATATATATATATATGTATATATAAGTATATATATATATATATATATATATATATATATATATATATATATATATATATAATAAAAAAGTTACATTTGGCTACACATTCAAAATGCTCTAACTAAATTCTACGGTTCATAGCATTTTCATAAATAGAATCAATGTATGTTAAAGATCATGAGTACATGAGTATATATATATATATATATATATATATATATATATATATATATATATATATATATATATATATATTAATTATCGTGTCTGATTGACACAGAATAAACACATCGTCGTAAAAAGCATGATGTGATTTTCATGCAAAACCACGTGCAAACCACGTACAAAGTTCAAATGTTAAAATGTATGTGTTCCTTTAACACAGAAGATATACAATAAATATATATTTATATATATATATATATATATATATATATAATAAAAAGTTACATTTGGCTACACAGTCAGATATGTGACAACCGCAGCTTAAATAAGCCGAGAAAAAAGTGTCGTCTCTTAACGTTTAAATATAGAATAATGGAGACAAATTTCAATCCGTAAGTGTCACATGCATCAATTCAAATTATTATATTCCAACATGCAAACTGTAAATTTTTCTTCATTCAAATATTAAACGTTAACTTATTAAACTTTTTTACTTTTGCTTTTAACCTGTTTCTATTTCCAGATCTAAAGTTGGTCAGCAATTATCAGTTGGCGAACAAAACACTTATGAAACGATTGTAACAAAAAAGCTCAGCCCCAAAGAATCCATGGCCCATGTTTGTTCTCCTCCACCTCGTCGCAAACAAAAACGAGGCAAATCAACGGACTAATAAATGGTATTCCTATTATATTATGGAAGGGCCCCAGATCTCCAGCTACGGTTAAGTTAGCTAGTGTGAATTACGGCTGGGGTCAAATGAATACAATGAGTGCGGGTCGAGCTGACATGCACCGAAGGGTACCGTTATGAGTCAATCGTGTTTTTGTAAGACCATAACAAAGTTACAAATTCGGCAGAGACACGGGTCAGAAAATGTCAGAAAACATGAGCGAAATAAATGTTTTTGCATGAGTGTCGAACGTGTTGATCTGTGACGTCACTCCTTCTTCGTGAGAAAATAAGGTTTTTGAAAGAGTTGGGGTTTTGGAAGCGAGCCGGATGGTAGACCCCGCTATGTGTCTTCAAATGAAAAAGAGAACGTTAAGTCAAAAGTGTAGTCGTTCGTCGTAATGGCTGGATCTCGAGGGAGATTCAGCAGATATTTCCGTGCATCATAGCACCCCACAAGAGGTATTAATGAGACGCACAGCAGAACCGAATGGATAAAACCATTCTACAACCAAGTCCAGAAAAAGAATCAAATCTCTCTGAGTAAAAATTTTCGCCGCGTTTGTCTTCTGCCTGTCTATAAAGTGTATCCACAGATCAAAGGCCACCAGCATCGATCACGGCCAGAGACTCAATGAAACCGCCGGCACAAAGAGGGATCACGATCAGACGACGAAAGAAATTGTAAGGTAACATTTTGTACATAGCATTTTCGGATCCTTATCAGTTAAACGGAGAGAGTTAAAACGGAAGAAACGAGTGTACGATGTTTAAAATGGACTATGTTTTAGGTTAACAATGTTTAATTTCAAGTTAATTTGAAAGTAAAAAGAATGTCTGTTACGTGTTAAAAAAAGAGTAAGAAAAAAAGTACCATGTTAAAAAGAGAATAATGTTTTATGGTAAAATGTTTCAATCAGAAAAATGCTTAAAGAAAGCAGTGTTTTAATAAGTAAAATGTTTAATATGAAATGTTTAAAAATGTTTTAATAAGTAAAATGTTTAATATAAAATGTGTAAAAATGTTTTGATAAGTAAAATGTTTAATATGAAATGTGTAAAAATGTTTTAATAAGTAAAATGTTTAATATGAAATGTGTAAAAATGTTTTAATAAGTAAAATGTTTAATATGAAATGTGTAAAAATGTTTTAATAAGTAAAATGTTTAATATGAAATGTGTAAAAATGTTTTAATAAGTAAAATGTTTAATATGAAATGTGTAAAAATGTTTTAATAAGTAAAATGTTTAATATGAAATGTGTAAAAATGTTTTAATAAGTAAAATGTTTAATATGAAATGTGTAAAAATGTTTTAATAAGTAAAATGTTTAATATGAAATGTGTAAAAATGTTTTAATAAGTAAAATGTTTAATATAAAATGTTTAAAAAGACTGTCAGTTTAAAGGCTTAAAATGGGTGTTAAAATAGTTTGAAAACGCTTCTAGACGTTTCGTAAAGTTTTCGTGTTTCAAGAAGCGTGTAAGAGACTTTAATTTTTATGTGTCTAATGCAACACATCTCTTTTTGGGTCCGTGAATTATTCATACATGTTTAAAAGATGTTGTGAACTTTGGATCGATTTTGTGAGACGAGTCTTGGTCAGCGCTCTCGAGGGATTTTTGTATTATTTCGTATAATGATTTTGTGGGAGGCGTTGGCCACGAGGTGTCATACCGGAACGATGTAATGCGACAGATCCCGTTTTAGTGACCGTGACCAGTTTTTAAGCGAGAACTACCACGGCCAATTCCGGGAATATGCAACATTCTCACACTCTTTGACCCTCTACGACTATTGTGAGTGGTGTCAGCCGAGCCCAGTGCGATTTTATTTATGATATTTTGTTGGTTGCGAGCAGCTTGTTTCATGTTACTTGCAGTTTTTTGTTCCTTAGTTCGTGCGGGTTGTGTTAATCCTTTGGGTATTTTTACTTCCTGTTGTAACTTGCATATGACTTGTTACAATTCGTACTTTATACGGGTTGGTTTCCGCATTCGAAAGTTTACTTTTGGATTGCAGCTGTTTTGATCATTGCCGTCTTTTGTATGGTCTCAGAGATCCCTTTGATAATAATTTCTCCTAATTTTATTCGAGTTTTTTTAGACTGTACCTTGTGCTCCTACGATTATTACTATTATAATGACTTTATTCATGCTCCATATTCTCTTAAGTTTTCTAGCAAGTTCGGTGTATTTGCTTCGGTTTTCCCTTACTTTGATCCTGACTCACATGTTTACTATTTGGCAAAATATGTTCTTCTTGTCGATTCTAATAGTTTCCGGTCTCCTTGGTTGTATGAATTTATGTGTTTGTACATCCATATCAAAGAGGATTTTTTGTTTTTCGTTTTTCGTTTTCCAGTACTGTGTTTGGTTAATGTTTGTACTATTTGTCTGCGTTTTCAAAATCCAATCGTTTGCACAGTTCCTAGTGTACTGCTTCCCCATGCAGTCGTGCATGTTCTTGTATTCTCTTTAAGCTAGTTTGTTGCATTCATTTTTATATGATTTACCGTTTAGTATTTTTGTCCACACAGTATGCATTTACTGTTTTCCTTAGTTTAATCTATTTTCGCTTTGATGTAATCTTTCCTCATCGCATTGTTTTGTGCAGCCGTTAGTAAAGATTGGATTTCACTGTTCAAAATGTCTTTTCCTTGCTATGCTAAGCTATATTCGTTGCTTTCTTTTTTGTCAGTATTATGAAGCGTCCATGCAGTTGTTTTTCCTCCATTTTTCTTTTTTTATTATCATATTATTATTATTATTTTTACTATTATTATATTATTACTATATTATTATTATTTTATTGTTATTATTATTTTATTATTACTATATTATTATTTTATTATTACTATGTTATTACTGTTATTATTATAATTTTATTATTATTATAATTATTATTATTATTATTATTATTCATACACAAAAACTTAATAAAACCACCATAACATTATTTAGATAATTGTTTTCATTTTATTTTATTTTTCTTTTTATTTAGCTTTCTGACAATATAAGATTCTTTTACATAAACACACTTTTCCTATAAAAGTAAAACTTGTAACATCTTCTGTCACAAAAGGCAGAATATAATTCTTCGACTTGGTGTCTATCTATTTCATCTGAGTCATATCTCCAACTTACAATTCATAATAAACTATATTTTCATGTCTTTGCTTCACAGGAGATAAAATCAACATTTATCCTAAAAACGTTCTGACATCAAGTCGATAAAATATCAGTAAAATTGGTGTCTATTCCGTTATCTAAACGTAAATATTGTCACCTTAAAAGAATCGTAAAACCTAGATAAACGAACAACACACTACACGGTGGTATGGGTAAGATGATAAGTGTGTATTTCACAGTAAACCAAACTAAGATAATAGTGTGTGTTTTAAGTAAAGTAAAACTATAATAGTTAGTGTGTATTTTTCAGTAAAATAGAACCAAGATAATGAGTGTGTATTTTTAAACCAGATTCACTAAAATAATCAGTGTGATTTATTAAGTAAGATATACAATGATAATAAAAGTGTATTTTTAAATAAGTGTGATTTATTAGGTAAGATATACAAAAATAATAAGTGAGTATTTTTAAATAAGTGTGATTTATTAAGTAAGATATACAAAGATAATAAGTGTGTATTTTTAAATAAGTGTGATTTATTAAGTAAGATATACAAAGATAGTCAGTGTGTATTTTTAAATAAGTGTGATTTATTAAGTAAGATATACAAAAATAATAAGTGAGTATTTTTAAATAAGTGTGATTAATTAAGTAAGATATACAAAGATAATAAGTGTGTATTTTTAAATAAGTGTGATTTATTAAGTAAGATATACAAAGATAATAAGTGTGTATTTTTAAATAAGTGTGATTTATTAAGTAAGATATACAAAGATAATAAGTGTGTATTTTTAAATAAGTGTGATTTATTAAGTAAGATATACAAAGATAATAAGTGTGTATTTTTAAATAAGTGTGATTTATTAAGTAAGATATACAAAGATAATAAGTGTGTATTTTTAAATAAGTGTGATTTATTAAGTAAGATATACAAAAATAATAAGTGTGTATTTTAAAATAAGTGTGATTTATTAAGTAAGATATACAAGGCTAATAAGTGTGTATTTGTAAATAAGTGTGATTTATTAAGTAAGATATACAAAGATAATCAGTGTGTATTTTTAAATAAGTGTGATTTATTAAATAAGATATACAAAGATAATAAGTGTGTATTTTGAAATAAGTGTGATTTATTAAGTAAGATATACAAAGATAATCAGTGTGTATTTTTAAATAAGTGTAATTTATTAAGTAAGATATACAACGATAATAAGTGTGTATTTTAAAATAAGTGTTATTTATTAAGTAAGATATACAAAGATAATAAGTGTGTATTTTTAAATAAGTGTGATTTATTACGTAAGTTATACAAAGATAATCAGTGTGATTTATTAAGTAAGATATACAAAGATAATAAGTGTGTATTTTAAAATTAGTCTTATTTATTAAGTAAGATATACAAAGATAATAAGTGTGTATTTTTAAATAAGTGTGATTTATTAAGTAAGATATACAAAGATAATAAGTGTGTATTTTTAAATACGTGAGATTTATAAAGTAAGATATACAAAGATAATAAGTGTGTATTTTTAAATGAGTGTGATTTATTAAGTAAGATATACGAAGATAATAAGTGTGTATTTTATCATAAGTGTGATTTATTAAGTAAGATATACAAAGATAATAAGTGTGTATTTTTAAATAAGTGTGATTTATTAAGTAAGATATACAAAGATAATAAGTCTGTATTTTTAAATAAGTGTGATTTATTAAGTAAGATATATAAAGATAATAAGTGTGTATTTTTAAATATGTGTGATTTATTAAGTAAAGAAATACTAAGATTATCAGTGTGTATTTTTAAATAAGTGTGATTTATTAAGTAAGATATATAAAGATAATAAGTGTGTATTTTTAAATACGTGTGATTTATTAAGTAAGATATACAAAGATAATAAGCATGTATTTTTAAATAAGTGTGATTTATTAAGTTAGATATACAAAGATAATAAGTCTGTATTTTTAAATAAGTGTGATTTATTAAGTAAGATATACAAAGATAATAAGTGTGGATTTTTAAATAAGTGTGATTTATTAAGTAAGATATACAAAGATAATCAGTGTGTATTTTTAAATAAGTGTGATTTATTAAGAAAGATATACAAAGATAATAAGTGTGTATTTTTAAATAAGTGTGATTTATTAAGTAAGATATACAAAGATAATAAGTGTGTATTTGTAAATAAGTGTGATTTATTAAGTAAGATATACAAAGATAATCAGTGTGTATTTTTAAATAAGTGTGATTCATAAAGTAAGATATACAAAGATAATAAGTGTGTATGTTTAAATAAGTGTGATTTATTAAGTAAGATATACAAAGATAATAAGTGTGTATTTTTAAATACGTGTGATTTATTGAGTAAGATATACAAAGATAATATTTGTGTATTTTTAAATAAGTGTGATTTATTAAGTAAGATATACGAAGATAATAAGTGTGTATTTTTAAATAAGTGTGATTTATTAAGTAAGATATACAAAGATAATAAGTGTGTATTTTTAAATAAGTGTGATTTATTAAGAAAGATATACAAAGATAATAAGTGTGTATTTGTAAATCAGTGTGATTTATTAGGTAAGACATACAAAGATAATAAGTGTGTATTTTTAAATAAGTGTTATTTATTAAGTAAGATATACAAAGATAATAAGTGTGTATTTTTAAATAAGTGTGATTTATTACGTAAGCTATACGAAGATAATAAGTGTGTATTTTTAAATAAGTGTGATTTATTAAGTAAGATATACAAAGATAATAAGTGTGTATTTTTAAATAAGTGTGATTTATTAAGTAAGATATACAAAAACAATAAGTGTGTATTTTTAAATAAGTGTGATTTATTAAGTAAGATATACAAAGATAATCAGTGTGTATTTTTAAATATGTGTGATTTATTAAGTAAGATATACGAAGATAATAAGTGTGTATTTTTTAATAAGTGTGATTTATTAAGTAAGATATATAAAGATAATAAGTGTGTATTTTTAAATATGTGTGATTTATTAAGTAAAGAAATACTAAGATTATCAGTGTGTATTTTTAAATAAGTGTGATTTATTAAGTAAGATATACAAAGATAATGAGTCTTTATTTTTTAATAAGTGTGATTTATTAAGTAAGATATACAAAGATAACAAGTGGATATTTTTAAATACGTGTGATTTATTAAGTAAGACATACAAAGATAATAAGTATGTATTTTTAAATAAGTGTGATTTATTAAGTTAGACATACAAAGATAATAAGTGTGTATTTTTAAATAAGTGTGATTTATTAAGTAAGATATACAAAGATAATAAGTGTGTATTTTTAAATAAGTGTGATTTATTAAGTGAGATATACAAAGATAATAAGTGTGTATTTTTGAATAAGTGTGATTTATTAAGTAAGATATACAAAGATAATAAGTGTGTATTTTAAAATAAGTGTGATTTATTAAGTAAGATATACAAAGATAATAAGTGTGTATTTTTAAATATGTGTGATTTATTAAGTAAAATAATACTAAGATTATCAATGTGTATTTGTAAATAAGTGTGAATTATTAAGTAAGATATACAACGATAATAAGTCTGTATTTTTTAATAAGTGTGATTTATTAAGTAAGATATACAAAGATAATAAGTGGATATTTTTAAATACGTGTGATTTATTAAGTTAGATGTACAAAGATAATAAGTGTGTATTTTTAAATAAGTGTGATTTATTAAGTAAGATATACAAAGATAATAAGTGTGTATTTTTAAATAAGTGTGATTTATTAAGTAAGATATACAAAGATAATAAGTGTGTATTTTTAAATAAGTGTGATTTATTAAGTTAGACATACAAAGATAATAAGTGTGTATTTTTAAATAAGTGTGATTTATTAAGTGAGATATACAAAGATAATAAGTGTGTATTTTTGAATAAGTGTGATTTATTAAGTAAGATATACAAAGATAATAAGTGTGTATTTTTAAATAAGTGTGATTTATTAAGTAAGATATACAAAGATAATAAGTGTGTATTTTTAAATAAGTGTGATTTATTAAGTAAGATATACAAAGATAATAAGTGTGTATTTTTAAATACGTGGGATTTATTAAGTAAGATATACAAAGATAATAAGTGTGTATTTTTAAATAAATGGTATTTATTAAGTAAGATATACAAAGATAATAAGTGTGTATTTTTAAATAAGTGTGATTTATTAAGTAAGATATACGATAATAATAAGTGTGTATTTTTAAATAAGTGTGATTTATTAAGTAAGATATACAAAGATAATAAGTGTGTATTTTTAAATACGTGTAATTTATTAAGTAAGATATACAAAGATAATAAGTGTGTATTTTTAAATAAGTGTGATTTACTAAGTAAGATATACAAAGATAATAAGTGTGTATTTTTAAATACGTGAGATTTATTAAGTAAGATATACAAAGATAATAAGTGTGTATTTTTAAATAAGTGTGATTTATTAAGTAAGATATACGAAGATAATAAGTGTGTATTTTATCATAAGTGTGATTTATTAAGTAAGATATACAAAGATAATAAGTGTGTATTTTTAAATAAGTGTGATTTATTAAGTAAGATATACAAAGATAATAAGTGTGTATTTTTAAATAAGTGTGATTTATTAAGTAAGATATACAAAGATAATAAGTGTGTATTTTTAAATAAGTGTGATTTATTAAGTAAGATATACAAAGATAATAAGTGTGGATTTTTAAATAAGTGTGATTTATTAAGTAAGATATACAAAGATAATCAGTGTGTATTTTTAAATAAGTGTGATTTATTAAGTAAGATATACAAAGATAATAAGTGTGTATTTTTAAATCAGTGTTATTTATTAAGTAAGATATACAAAGATAATAAGTGTGTATTTTTAAATAAGTGTGATTTATTAAGTAAGATATACAAAGATAGTCAGTGTGTATTTTTAAATAAGTGTGATTTATTAAGTAAGATATACAAAGATAATAAGTGTGTATTTTTAAATAAGTGTGATTTATTAAGTAAAATATACGAAGATAATAAGTGTGTATTTTTAAATAAGTGTGATTTATTAAGTAAGATATACAAAGA
>OY744555.1:41605710-41678210 GCA_963556195.1 Sepiola atlantica
AAAAAGAGAGAGTCACTCACAGACGGAATGTTCCAAAATATTCACCAGAAAAATCTCGTATCTTTTCTTTCTCCTTTATTTAGATTGATTCTAGCAGCGACCAACGTTCGCCTCCCACCTACTCCGCAGTTATTAGAATACTTTCACTATCTATTTGTATCTCATTTTTGATTTTTTGCTCAAGCGGTTACGGGTTCTGAGCCGGCTGTTGTCACCCCCATGAATTCCAAACATTTTTTATTTACATGATATTTCATTCATACAAATTATCTTGGAGAATTAGGAAGTCTTATAATGAAGACGAAACGTTTATGAATAGATACATGATGTTTTAGTTGTTCTTCATTCAACTTACACACACACAAATATATATATATATATATATATATATATATATATATATATATATATATATATATATATATATATATTGATATATATATAATTAAGTCAATGGCTTTTTCCAAGCACGGTTTAAATGCCAATGCATCTGATCAATCGATATTTTATTTAGACTAGCCATTTATTGTACTTGGTTCTTTACATAAAACAAAAAGTTAAGTCGATGCAATATTCTATCTGAGCATATATGTTATTTCGTAGGGAAAATTCCAGATATACACCGGAATTCTAATTGGGTGATTAGCAATGTTCATTAGTCAATAAAATGAATGAGATTGTTTGCAACAGGCAGAATTTGTTAATGGCTTCCCTAACTTTGTCAACTTGTTGACAATGCCGACAAACCACATATTATTTTAATATGTGGTCAAACATTAGAAAATCTTCCAATGTTCGTGTTCCGTCATCATTAATGGTAGTATTTGTCTTATTATTATTCGTATTATTTATATTATTATAATCATTACTTACTTTTACATATACTCACTTTAGCCCTAACTCTAACCCTAACCCTCTATTCGCGTATACAGTCTTTCTTTTGACTGGCAATGCAATATTTAATGACATGTTTTAAACGAAATACATTTTTATTTGAACTTTGCAACAAAGAAAATATATATTCTTTAATATGGAATTATATTTTGATAAGAAACTTAACAGTAAAATCATTCACATTTTAAATTGTAACTTGTAAATTGAAAAGTTCACAGAGTTATGTACTTACAGTAAATAGTGTTTTTATTTTCACGCGGTGCAGTTGGAAAATAGATATTAATAAATCGCAGTATTTGCTATTAACTAATACAAAATGGGTTGTGATCCACACCTGCATTTATTACGAAAAAACATTATTGTTATATTTTTCTGACTTTTTAGTATTATAACTTTACGTAAAATAGTGTATGTATAATCGTCGGCAGTTAAATGAATATTTCAGTTTCATGAAAACAGATTTATGATGCCCAAAACTACGACAAACTTTTCATATACCTAGCAAGTCATTGCGTCTGAAGTAACTTACATATTTTATGGCGGGTAAAGACTTTCGGCTAAATTGTCCCGAACTGTGAGCGTTGCCCTGGTTGCCAATCATGGCTGACACCCCGCTATCCATTTCATGGGTCTGTTGAAGGCAATATTTATTGAACTTGCCAACCTTTCATGTCGATTTTCGTCTTCGTTTACGACGGATTTAATACTTAACAAGTACAACGTTATACACAAAAGAAATGCCTTTTTCAGAGATCGCAATCATTTTCTTAATATATATTCAATACACAAAAACTTAGATACGATTATATAAATATATATATATATACACACATACACACATACACACACACACACATATATATATATATATATATATATATATATATATATATATATATATATATATATATATATATATATATATATATCAGGAACTCAATAATAGCGGACGCTCACCAATAATCGAAAGGAAAATTATATGGCAGTTCAGTACATATAGAATTGACACGACCTGCGTAAATTATGGCTGAATGAAAAATTCGAAAGCTTTGGTTATATATATATATATATATATATATATATATATATATATATATATATATATTGACTTTCGAATTTCTCATTCAGCCATAATCTACGTGGGTCGTGTAAATTCTTGCATGTACTGGACTGCCATATAATTTTCCATTCAATTATTGGTGAGCGTCCGCTAACTTTGAGTTCCTAATGGTGGTTCCTTAGTGCTGTTTTAATTCGGCATTTTTGTTGTTGTTGTTAAATGTGCTGCTGTGGGCGTAATATCTGGTTTTAAAATATAGGGAGGTCATACTGCCGTAGTACTTCTTGTTAGTATGTCTTGCCTTGGCATATATTATGGCTTTGTAAACAATAATGTTCGTTAGGCAGTCGACGAGTTATTCAGTTACAGCTTTTCTCTTCGTTACTAGTTTTTAGTTACTATTAAGGTTTGGGTTATTAATATTTGTTGTGCTTATATTTGTTCTCTTTTATTATATTGGTCATTTTTTACGACATTCGTTATTTTTGCTCTCTCTTTTAGCATGTTGTTATTGTGTGTGTTGAGTAAAGCGTAGAACGGAAATAGCAAAAAATATGCTTACACAGATTACAATTTACTCTAGGTTAACAACACAATACACATAATAAAATAAATCAACAAATAAAAAAAACTAAACTAAAACCTAAACTAGAAATACAAGCAAGCACGTGTTAAAAAATAAGATCAACCATTTGTTCGACACAATAACGAAACATTGATGGGTCACCCGATAGAAAGCATAATAGTAGAATAGAAAGTAAAATCAACCGAATATTTGTGTGTGAAAAGCCAAATGATTAGCTTAGAGAATAACAAATATTCTGATTGATTGACTAGCTTTATTAAATACCACGAGTATATATAACAACGGCCGGCAACACCAACTCCTGACGTTTTCCTACGCTGATGAAACGCGGAACTCTCTGTGTAGCTTAATTGCCATAAATGTATTTTCATAACTCTCTACCTAGCTCTACTCACGTGTTGAGCACTGTTGAAATGAATAATGAAAATTGATACATAAAAGATTACATCTCATTATAACATTTTTTGTGGATACATGAAATAATATATATATATATATATATATATATATATATATATATATATATATATATATATAAAGATGCTTAAAAAATGAACTTACCCAAATCTATACCTACCAGCGACCATGCGCGATTTAAGTTCAATTTAAAAGAGACATTTGCACCCTTAGTCAACATAACATCTGACGTCACTTCTAGAAGACCAAGAGGGGTATAACGAAAAAAAGGTTAATACCTTTTATTTCTCTAAAGCTCTGTCGAGGCTTGTTATATCAGGTGAAATATAAGATAAAAAGTCAAGATGAAAAAAAAATGTATTTATTTATTTTTTTTATTTTAATAAAAATATCTGCATCAGCACATGGTGGTTTGAAGGCATTTAGCCTCTTTCTTCATATATATATATATATATATATATATATATATAAAATATTTGTTATTGTTTATTATCTATGGACGTATACGTTTCGTCTCTTTTCAATCGAGACTCATTTGCATAGAGATATGACTATTCACGACCGGTCACACGATTTGAAACCCTGGATTACAAGGATTTTTCAACTTAAATCCAACGTCGCTAACCGCGCGGCCTATATTTTAAATAGCTGATAAACGATGATAGTTTAACACATTTTGAAGCAGCATTGATGTCGAGGTATTCTACTTCTATTAGAGAAGGAATGGTGCATTATAAAGCAAGTGACGTCATGCTGTGTTTGTACTACCACTAAAGTGCTCTACTTATTTATATTAGCCGTAGTCATTGAACGTTGAGTGTACAAACAGTACACCTACTGTGATTTTATTCGAAACTCTATAAACTGTGATATATAATTTAAGATATTATTTAATGATAAATAAGTTACTTTATCTCCATATTATCCTTTATCTTTCTCTGTTTAATTTTAAAATTCTTTTTATTCATTTTTAAAATTCTTTTTATGGTTCTTCTGTATTTTTAGTTTTTTTTACTTTCTAATAATTATTACGAAGTATGCTTATACTTTATTTTCTCAGGTAGAAGTTAAGAGAAGTTTAACCATCCAATTCGCGTCTATGGTGCGTATAGATACACTTATTTCATTTAGATTACTACTCCTTACGTAAATGATCAGGAAAAACCATTGGTGTAATGAATATAGAGTGAATGGCTGTAACAGAATTACAAAGATCTATAAAAGTAATTGATGAATTGTTCTGTTTATTATATTCCAGATAAAAACAAAACATTATTTCCAAAACATAACTCAATCCTAGAACTAAGGTTTATTTAACCATATATATATATATATATATATATATATATATATATATATATATATATATATATATATATATATATATATATATATATATATATATATATATATATATGTCTATTAAATATATAGGGGGAACTCACATTATCAGTATACTTCTACTACTACTAAAAATAATAATGGTATAAATAATTAGGGTCACTAAATTTCCAAAGAAGTTAACACCGTAAATATTATGAAAGAGAAAAGGGGATAGTAGAGCATAAGAAATCTGACTACTAAGGAAAGAATAAATAAAGAAACATTAAGAACTAAAACAAAATATAGACGAAAAAATTAAGATTGCGACGATACAGATACATAGCGGAACAATACAAACAAAACAGGACCTACAAATACATTGAAAGGTATTACTATATAAAAGGGCAGAGCAATCGGAAACGACAGAAAACACTTCTGGAGCAATATATGAGAATATCCACAAGAAACTTCAGAAAATTGTAGAAAGAAAAAAAATCCAGAAGTAAATGAAGAAACGATGAAAACAATCTAAAATAAAATAGCAAAATGAAAAGCGCCAGGGAGCAAAGCAGACTGGTTTTAAAAACTTTACGACTGTACATGAATGACTAACGCAATCACTGAGAAGAAGTGTCGATAACACAGGCATACCTGTATAGATTACGAAAGGAACAATCATGTTAATAGGAAGAGACGCTGAAAGGAGAACGATTTCAAGCTACTACAGATCTATTCCCTTTTTACCGACCATGTGGGAAATCGTTACGGCACAACTGAGATAAAATATGTACACCTCCCTTAAAAATCGTGGAATTCTTCAAGAGGAACAAAAATGATGCTGGAAATTGAAAGGAGGAACGCATGTCCTATTAGATCTAAATAGATTGACGGAGGTAAAAGCAAAAAATGGATTGGCTACACGAATGGCAAGGAAATAACCCATCAACAATACTGGAGAATTTCCACGACACCCGACAATATATTCATTATATTAAGAAAGGAATAGGAATATGGGGGTCCAACTTTGACAAAGATCAGAATGCATATAGGAAGCTAACACTGCTTTTCATAATGGAAATGATTCAACTCAACATGTGATGCAAGATACAAGTTTACAGATACATAGCAACATAAAAAGTACCTCATGACGATCTGAAGCTATTTGCAAAGAGCAAAAAGAAACTAGAAAAGCTGATAAGCACGAACAAAACCTTCAGCTGGGATTCACATGGAATTCGGTATTAAATTGTGTGTACCTCCGCGTTCTGTATGCTGTACATTTTATATATAACCTAAGTCTTGTCGTACATAAGAAAATAAAAAGTACCTCATGTATATAGACGATCTGAAGCTATTTTTAAAGAGCAAAAAGAAACTGGAAAAGCTGATAAGCACGAACAAAACCTTCAGTCGGGAATTCACATGGAATTCGGTATAAAATTGTGTGTACGCCCGGGTCTTGAATGCTGTACATTTTATTTATAACCTTAGTTTAGTCATACATAACTAAGCAGCTCTCTAGAATACTAATACATATAGGAAGCGTACGCTGCTTCTTTATTATGGCAATGATACCTCTCAACGTGTGATGACGGATAACAGTTTACAGATAGATAACAAAATAAAAACTAGCTCATGTATATAGTCGACCTGAAGCTATTTGCAAAATGCTAAAACAAACTGGAAAAACTGATAAGCACGAACAAAACCTTCAGCCAGGGCATTCAAATATAATTCGGTATAAAATTGTGTGTACTACCGTACTCTGTATACTGTTCATTTTATATATAACCTAAATCTAGCCATACATAACTTAGACGCTCTCTAGAATAACGTGTCTAAATGTGTATTTACATTTTTCCTTTTCGTAGCTATTTTTATTTGCCAGAGATATTGACTATTTGAAAAGGATTAGATTGCCAGTCGCATCATATAGTCAACCGATAGAGATGAGCATCCACCTAAATAGTGTGGCATCTACACCATCATAAAGTTCTTACTCTTGATGTTATCAAAATTATAAAAAGTACACAACCTTCAGTTAACAGAATAACACGATGTTGCATATGTACTAACTATCGGCATATTGATCCTCAGGTTCTGTTAGTTTTATATATAAATGAAAGATTTATAATATATAAAGGTTATATACTTCATAATATTCAGCCAATTCCTTGAATATTATGCTGAAATGTTGATTTAAATGTTTCCTATACTTAGCAATTATTAACTATAGAGGTTCGCTATTATTAACTATTCTATAGAGGTTCGCTTGCTAGTCGTACGATATAATCAATTGATAGGGATGAAGACTTCTGAACAGACTAATTGGGGAAAAGAAAACAAAATGTGATGAATAAATCTCGGCGTTAATTAAGGCACTATGAGAATGACACTAAGGTATTACTTTTATTGCAAGGAAATAATGAATCATTTGATAATAACATTAGAGAACGGATACTTTTTCTGCCATTTAGGACAGTTAATTAGTACAGAAATCAAAACGTGTAAAACTGGGTGAATCCAATTTAATATGTGCGTTTACACTGGCAATATGTGCATTTATGAAGTTGGGTGCAATTTCTTAATTGGAGCTTAACTCTGAATCATCTGCTGACAGTTGGTAACAGACTGGGAGAATTTCTCTTCTTTTGAAAAGGAAAATACATTTATTTTGTTCAGCATCCTTTCCTGATTATGTGCGTTCGATACTTACTTCTATTTAATAACATCAAGTGGGATTTCCCATGAAACCGCTAACATTGAAATTACTCTAATTGAAACACTGATTTGACACAAATATGTCACAAATAGATAGGTAAAGAGAAACAATTGAGACGAATATCCCAAGTGCATTTGCTCTTACACAATGTCTATACTGTTTAGTATGTTTATGTACACCCTCCAAAAGTCTGTGTCAACAGGAAAAAAACCTAAGCCGAAGTCAAAAAAACCTTTGCATATATACAATTTTTGCTAAAGATTTCATAAAATTAATAAGTATTAACGAAATTACTTGTTTAAAAGCAAATACAATTCAGCTATTCGTTATATTTGCTACATATTTGCGTTAACATTATTTGCAATCAATTATTTATGAATAAATCCTATTTTAATCACGTAAATTACTTACAATTAAACGGCGACTTTATAGAATATGTTGATAACATCGTATTCAAGCAGAGGCGGTTTAAGTGCAAAACGGACTGAGACTTTAAATCATTATTTTCAATTTCACCCAGGCATTGTCGGAACTCGGGTCCTGCTAGTATATATATGATCATTGCAGCTTCCTTATAGAAGAAGGCCATCTTTACAAAATAGCAATGCCCGGTTGTGGGCATGCAAATGACTCAGCAGGCCCAACTTATTGTTATTCCTCTGCAAATATGCCATACATGACTAAGGGGTTTCCGTTTGTATGTAGATATATTAAACTCCTGGTTGACACTTGTTTATTTGTCTTCTACTATGGGATCTCATGTGACTCAGTAGACCAGCTCTTGACTAGCTGACTAGCTGACTCTGCCACATAAATTACACCAATAAAACAGTTAAAATGTGGATATGACTGATACCAAATCCGGCCATTGAAATGTTTCAATTACATAGAAAACTAAACGCTTTCCTGTACTAATCTCGATTTTCCATCCTCTTTTTTAATTCGTATGTCTTTATCGCTTTTATATTCGTTGTGTTTATAATTTTCATTCACAACATTTACCTTCTCTAATCTTTCAGTCGTTAGTCAATCTTATCATTTTTCATCCACTTTCTCTCTAAAGTTTTCTATGATCTACGTGTCGCCGTGTTCGTCTATCTAGTCCTAGTGGACAATGTGACAAAATGTGTTTTACTGCTCCTTACATTCATCATCCTGGCTCTACTTCCACCTTGTTAACTTTGCTGGTGAAAGAAGTACATCACAAGCCGAGTGTATCAAGAATGATTACCCCGCTGCCTCTCACGTCCAGAGCTTTTTCCAACTAATCCACCTCTCGACCTCTATCGACTCCCATTTAACACTTTACATTTCGTTCTTAACCACTACTCTTCCGCATGTCATTACTTTTCTTTTATCCACGTCGCTACTTGCATTAAATGGTTCTAAAAAATTATGCTCAAATCCTTCCAGTGTATTTGTACTGGTGCGATGATATATCTTGATAGCTTCGTCGACAGCATGTTCTGCATTTCTTCTTTTTCCCGTTCAAACTTTAGGTGGATTTTCCATGATATTTCATTAGTTAGAATATTTAGGTGCCCTAAATTTTCTGGCTTTATGCGTAAATTTATATATATATATATATATATATATATATATATATATATAAATTTACGCAAACATATCAAACTAATACTTGTTAACAACGAATTCTCTAATGATATCGTTAATGAACTAATAAAAGTAATGATTTGAAACTTTAAAAAAACATCAGTCCAAATAATAATATTCAACATCACAACTAAAACACTATTAACATATACTATTGTATATAATAATAATAATAATAATAATAATAATAATAATAATAATAATAATAATAATAATAATAATAATACTAATAATATTCAACATCACAACCAAAACACTATTATCATATATACTATTGTATATAATAATAATAATAATAATAATAATAATAATTATAATAATAATAATAATAATAATAATAATAATAATAATATTCAACATCACAACCAAAACACTATTATCATATATACTATTGTATATAATAATAATAATAATAATAATAATAATAATTATAATAATAATAATAATAATAATAATAATAATAATATTCAACATCACAACCAAAACACTATTATCATATATACTATTGTATATAATAATAATAATAATAATAATAATAATAATAATAATAATAATAATAATAATAATAATACTAATAATATTCAACATCACAACCAAAACACTATTATCATATATACTATTGTATATAATAATAATAATAATAATAATAATAATTATAATAATAATAATAATAATAATAATAATAATAATATTCAACATCACAACCAAAACACTATTATCATATATACTATTGTATATAATAATAATAATAATAATAATAATAATAATTATAATAATAATAATAATAATAATAATAATAATAATATTCAACATCACAACCAAAACACTATTATCATATATACTATTGTATATAATAATAATAATAATAATAATAATAATAATAATAATAATAATAATAATAATAATAATACTAATAATATTCAACATCACAACCAAAACACTATTATCATATATACTATTGTATATAATAATAATAATAATAATAATAATAATAATTATAATAATAATAATAATAATAATAATAATAATAATATTCAACATCACAACCAAAACACTATTATCATATATACTATTGTATATAATAATAATAATAATAATAATAATAATAATTATAATAATAATAATAATAATAATAATAATAATAATAATAATATTCAACATCACAACCAAAACACTATTATCATATATACTATTGTATATAATAATAATAATAATAATAATAATAATAATAATATTCAACATCACAATGTAATCAAATTCAACCAAACTTAAGATTAGAAGAGAGAACCATTAAAAATATAATACACAGATACATATTCCCAATTGAACATAACAATCAAATTAGAGTTATCTAAATAAAAACACAACAATCTTAAATAAACAACATCACATACGAAACTAATGCTAACATTTTTAAATGCTTAACGTAATGCGATTTCGTCTTTTAAAATTCTCTTTTTTCTCCAGCTTGTTCATTTGCTTTTGACACCTAAATATGATTTGACGAAGAATCGAAAACGTTCGTGAAACCTGTGAAACCTATGAAACATTTATTTATTTGTTTATTATTTATACAAAAGAACCATCAGACAAATTTAAAAAAATTAAACAGACGAATTCTGTTATGTTTGCATGAATGAGAAAATGCTGCTAAATATACACAATATATAAATATATATTTATGGTGTATTAAATGTTTCACTATATATATTGATTTAAATGTCTAAAGTGTCATAATAAATAAATATATTATATTGACACATCGGTAAGGAGGGTATATTTTGAACTATTTCCAAGATGTATATGCACTTAGTTCGATGTTCGGTGAATTTTTGAGCCAACAATAAGCGTTGCCAAACACGTAGAATATAAACTGCGATTTTCTCGCATGAACAAACATACAAAAGTCCAAACATCGAAAAAATGTTTTAAGTATTTTCTTCTTATATAAATCAGACACACGTTTGACCGTTTTCTGTCCAAAATTTTGTAGTTGGTCAAAAGCCAATAGAAAACAGACAAAGTCATAACAAGTTAAAAAAAAACAAGCAAAAACATAATCGACAAAAAATCTGTCTTGTAAAATTATTACAGCTGTAGCTATATTTTGCCAATATTCTCTCATAAGTTGTGTCAGATTTTATCTCAGCGTTCGGTAGTAAAGTTGTTTTAAATACTTTCGATTAGAGAGATTTGTTTCAAAAAGAGGAAGAGTCGAAAATAGACTGAGTTTTCTTTCGGCAGCATTGTACCCTCGTAACCTTATGTTTTATTGTCCTTTAAATCTTGTATTTCATGAGAGATCTTTTTGGCAAAAGGAGTGTTGTGGGTGTTTTCTGAGTCGCCTTTTTGTTGTGTGGGTGGTATGTACAGATTTGCAATCCTTTTATCTATTGATCTATACTATTGACCATCATTTTATACTATTGACCATAATGTTATACTATTGATCATAATTTATACTGTTGACCATCATTTTATACTATTGACCATCATTTTATACTATTGACCATAATGTTATACTATTGATCATAATTTATACTATTGACCATCATTTTATACTATTGACCATCATTTTATACTATTGACCATAATTTTATACTATTGACAATACTTTTATACTATTGACCATAATTTTATATTATTGACATTCATTTTATACTGTTGACCATAATTTTATAATATTGACCATAATTTAATACTATTGACCATAATGTTATACTATTGACCATCATTTTATACTATTGACCATCAATTAGCCAAGGCAGATACATATAAGTCTATTAATAATGATACTACTAAAATAGCTACTAGACTAGGTGTCGAATATAGAATTAATTATTTAGATAAGAGGTAGGCCTTATTTATTTTAAAAAACCACAAAGAAAACTTCACAAATAAACCCTCATGCAGCCTAATCAACCCAGCTAAAAGCGAACTAAGACTAGCAAGCAAATCCATTGTTAAAAATATAGTTAATAAAATTAAGGAAAAAATAAACCTAAGTCTGTGGGGCAATACTAACTCAGTCCTAAATTGGTTCCATAACATACAAGATAAACACAGATGCAAATTCACACAATTAGATATAGTAGACTTCTACCCATCCATTACAAAAGACACCCTAGATAAGGCCTTAACATTTGCACTTTCACACACAAACATCAGTCAACTAGAAAGGGACACAATACTGCAAGCAAGACAAACCCTTCTCTTCTTCGAGGGAAGGGCTTGGGTTAAAAAATCAAACCCAGAGGACCCATTTGATGTTGCAATGGGGGCCTACGACAGTGCAAACATATGTGACTTAGTCGGCTTGCTTATATTAGATACACTCCAAAATAAATTTCCAGACTATTTCTTTGGTCTCTATAGAGATGACGGACTTTGTCTGTCACGCAACCACAACGGAAACACATTAGATAGATTTAGAAAAGCATTAAAAAACACCTTCCATAATCTCGGCTTCAAAATCCCCATTAAAACAAATTTAGACCAAGTAAACTTCCTAGATACCACACTGAACCTTAAAAACAATACACACAAACCTTTCCACAAACCCAATGAAACACTCCAATACATACACAAGGGATCCTGCCACCCCCACCATCTTTAAAAATGTAGTCAATAATATTAGCCAAAGAATTTAAAACATCTCATCCAGTCCCGAAATTTTCAACCAAGCAGCACCATATTACAACAAAGCGCTCCGCGACAGCGGGTTCAGAGAAGAGATCTCATACACCCCCAACCGAGACCAACCACGGGGGACCCGCAATAGAAGGAGATCGGTGATCTGGTTTTCCCGACCCTATTCGACCAATACCAAAACAAAGGTAGGCCAACTTTTCCTCAAATTACTCGACAAACACTTCCCACCCACAAATGAATTACACAAGCTTTTTAACAGAAATTCTGTTAAGGTCAGCTATTCCACTGCTTTATCAATAAGAAAAATTATCTCTGCAGAACCCAAAACAATTACAAACGCAGGCTGCTCATGCCAAGACAAAAACAACTGCCCCCTAAAGGGAAATTGCAAAATCGATTCAATCATATATGAAGCAACCGTCACAGACCAGAATACCAGTAATGCAGAAAAATATATTGGCATGACGAAGGGAAACTTCAAACAAAGGCTATACGCACACAGAAACTCCTTCAGATACAAAAACAAGGCTAATACGGCACTCGCGACCCGAATATGGAAGCTTAAAGAAGAAAATATACCCTTCACCATCAAATGGAAAATAATTGAGAGAAAACCATCCTTCTCTCCAGCCATGAACAGATGTCCTCTATGTGACGCTGAAAAATACCACATTTCAAAGGCCATCATCGATCCGAATACAGCCTGTTTAAATATCCGCGATGAAATATTTAAGGGGTGTATCCACAAGAGACAAGCATTACTTATAAACTGGTCTGACCGATTCACATAATGTCTAACTACCCCCTCTACTAATATAAACCCAATAAAAACGCACAAACACCTCATCAACCTATACATAAATTTCAAGAGCAAAACTTCGACCTTCACAAAAGTACAAAAATATTTTATTTATTTATCAGTCACTAGATTACTCTACAAATCCATTTAAACAAACTATATCCACATAAATTCCAAGAGCAAAAACTTCGACTTTCACAAAAATACAAAAATGCAAAAATATTTAATTTATTTATCAGCCACTAGATTAATCTACAAATCCATTTTAACAAACTCAAACATTTCATATTTCCAACTAAGTTACCTCCCTTAGATCCGAATTTCTTCATTAAAATCACTTCAATCTGGGTAAAAGATTTTTAACACGTTAACGGTTTTTCCTTTTAGAACGCATACTTTCAAAAATATAACGGCTAATGATACAAATTCATAATTTGGCTCACGGGAATTTCAGAGAAACCATTTCATTATTTTTGTTTTTAATTTTTAATTTTTAATTTTAATTTATTTTTTTATTATTATTATTTTTTTAATCTTTAAATTTTTTAAATTTTTTAAATCTTTAAATTTATTTTTAATTTATTTTTATTCTTTATGTTTTTATTCTTTCTTTTTTTATTCTTTTTTATTCTTTTTTTATTCTTTCTTTCTCTCTCTCATTTTTAATTCTCTATATTTTTTAATATTTTTTTATTCTTCTTTTTTATTCTCTCTCTCTTTTTTATTCTTTTATTCTTAGTATTGAAATGTTTTTATATATATGTTTTTATATATATTTTTTATATATATTTTCATATATTTTTGATTTTTTATTCCCTTTAATCTTGAATTCCCTCGTGTTTTAAATCTCAACGGTCTTATTACACTAAATTTAAATTTAAACAAACACACACAACACCCTGAGCAAATAACGCGTCCCAACGAGAGTGTCATGTGACTTCACATTTCCAATACAGATGACAACAGAAGCTGAAGAGAGCCGGATGAGTAAGACCTTCCGTGCTTGAAACCGACGGTACGAATGTTGTACTAATTTTTCTGTACCAGAATTAAAAAATTAATGTATACATATGTATATATATATATATTAATGTATACATATGTAAATTAATAATAATAATTAATAATTAATAATTAATAATTAATTAATAAATTAATGTATACATATGTATATATATATATATATATATATATATATATATATATATATATATATATATATAGAATTAACGATAATGGAAAGTATATATAATAGAATTAACGATAATGGAAATATCGTAGAGTGATCTATCTCGATAAAATAAAGCTCAATACGTTGAGTAGAGCAATCAATTTTAAAGAAAGAAAGATGAAGATAAAAAGTTGTACAAAATTACATAAAGTTACATAAATTAATACAAATATTATTACATCGAAAGTTCAGATGCAAGGAGTTACATTAATCCTTAAACCATGGTTTTTCAAACATAAAACTCTTCTCGTTAGAAAATAAAATCTGGTAATATGGTATTTATATCAATTAAATATAACCTAGTTCCATTTCACTTTGAAAAATTGAAGAATAAAAAAACAAAAAATGTTGGGGATAAAGAAATAAAAGCCGGGAAGTAAAAAGTAAAAAATTAGCATTAACGAGGTGATTTTTGAAGACGAAAGGGACGTTATGGTGTAGATAGTTAATAGTAAAAGTAATAGTTTGTAGAATTGAAGAACATTTTTTTAAGAAATAAAAGGTGGATTCGTACTCCGTTATAGGATATTTCCGTGGAGTTAAATGTTTCTTTGCCAGGGAAGCCAGGAATTGAAGACAAATATGAACTTTTCCACATAACGCCTTTCAACAGACAATCTTAACCTCGGATTTGCCGAATTGGATATTTAAAATACCAATACAGGAAATATACTATAACGGAGTACGAATCCATACGGACCAAGTGAGATAGATGTTGTCCTTGGTTAGAAAGCATTGTTTACATAGAAATATTAATTATTAAAAATAATAATAAGCAATTAGAACGCCATACAATGCATTTTAGTTTTATTAACTTTTTTTCAATTTAATTTTCTAAGATATACTTCATTTCTGAATTTACAAATAAAGATATATCAAAATACCTTGTTTCTTTGCTTTTGATTGGTTTCACGCAAAAATGAACCACTGTATAGTGTAGGTTTTTTCAAACAACTTCAACCTAATAACATTTTAATCTTTGTGAATTTTTCTGATGATTTTTTAATGTTTCAGAGACGATATAAATATAAAAATGTTGTTAGACACAAGACAAATAAAACGGACCGTAAACAATATATCCTACCGAAATGTAATATTTTTCGGAAATGTGAAAAAAAATAAATAAATAAAAAATAAAAACATGGTTATTGGAATATAATATGAACCTGACTTATATATATATATATATATATATATATATATATATATATATATATAGGAAGGTACATATAATTGAATAATACTATATAAATATTATGTATGTATGTATGTATGTATGTATGTATGTATGTATGTATGTATGTGTGGATCTTATACACTCTCAGTGATATACACTATATGTCCATTCAGCCTTTATTGTGAAAACTGTGGACATGCCACTTCTGCAACTTCTTTTCGTTAGATAAGTACTGAAGACTTTTCATATTGTTCTATCATGCATCTGGCATAATGATTTATTTTAAGTTTCAGATTGAAATCGTTAAATAAACCGACTGAACTTATTATCAATGACGTTTATCGCAATATAAAAAAAGCGGCTTTCATTATTTACAGAAGAAAGACTGCATCGAATCCCCCAACAATAACAGTGTTTATCTCTTTATTTGTGTATCTCCTTAATTGTTTATCTCTTCCCGTCAGTCTCGACTTTAAAATTTAATGACCAAAAGAGAAGTACAATTTTTCTATTCACATTATATAATATTTTATGATTTAAATTGTTCGCGAAAATTGACGATTATATCAACGTTTGACTAGTATTGATGAGTTTCTTATGATTATAATGTCCGTCTGTATCAGGGTGATACACACGTTGTCATTGGATACACGTGGTTAAGCGACGATAAGAGACGAAATTAGTTAGAGGGTTACCCATTTATAAATAAGACTTGCATGAATTTGGAAGTCAACTAGACTGGTAAAACGCACCATTAATATCTCCTTTTTATACACCAGCCAGCACTTACGACTAAATTAGAATAATACCCTAGACTGCATTATAAGGCCTTGGTTCGCCAACTATTACTGAAAAAACAAATTATTCTAAATAACCAGTAGCATTTTCCGTTCATACAACATTGTTTCAAGTCGTGTAATTGCTACTTATCTTAAACAATGTAGGATAAGGACAGTTAAACGTCGACTTTCTGTGTATTCCTATATTTATGACGAAATGTCCTATTTAACTCGTCACACTACTCTCCAACGCTATAAAAATGCCTTGCAAAATCGTGCTTTTCTGATATTGAAACTTGCTCCTTCATTAATAACTTATTTTACTCCACATGTATATTTCAAGTTTGAAATATCTTTCTAAAGATGGTCGAAACCCAACGACCATCTTTAGAAAGAGATCACACCAATAATATTCGAATCAAGACAGAATATTTAGTGCAACTCTGTGTTTAAATGATAAGAAAAAAATGTAATTTACTGTCAAATGTATTTATGTTGAAGACATAAGAATAGAGAGATTATCAGGAGTTAGGACCCCAGGATTTCAGACGTATTAAAGAGCTGATCATTTCAACCTCTATAATTATCAGAAGCACCTGTTATCGATGAACGCATCGACTTTGGTTGAATGTAATAAAAGGTTTTCAACTGATATTCATTGCTGTATCGACATATCAATTTTTCAAATCGTTTCTTTTCTCGTATACGCCCACTTTAGTAGCGACGAAACTCACATACTGTCGCCGATATGATTTAGCGATCTCAATACATGCACTGAGTCAGCCTTATTGTCGAAAAAAAGACATATATATGAGGCCAGTATCACTTTTTATAATATTTTTACTATTTTGTAGACATATATATGAGGCTAAGACATATATATGAGGCTAAGACATATATATGAAGCCAGTATCATATATCATATATATGAGGCTAAGACATATATAAGACCTATATAAGACATAGATATGAGGCTAAGACATATATATGAGGCTAAGACATATATATGAGGCTAAGACATATATATAAGACATATATAAGACATATATGAAGCCAGTATCATATATCATATATATGAGGCTAAGACATATATATAAGACATATATAAGACATATATATGAGGCTAAGACATATATATGAAGCCAGTATCATATATCATATATATGAGGCTAAGACATATATATAAGACATATATAAGACATATATATGAGGCTAAGACATATATATGAGGCTAAGACATATATATGAAGCCAGTATCATATATCATATATATGAGGCTAAGACATATATATAAGACATATATAAGACATATATATGAGGCTAAGACATATATATGAGGCTAAGACATATATATGAGGCTAAGACATATATATGAAGCCAGTATCATATATCATATATATGAGGCTAAGACATATATATAAGACATATATAAGACATATATATGAGGCTAAGACATATATATGAGGCTAAGACATATATATGAAGCCAGTATCATTTTTTATAATATTTTTACCATTTTGTCACACGAGATTATCGTTATTACGAATCATTATTTGATGTTTACTTCACATGAACCTTTTTTTGATAAGCATCATCATTAGCTTTTTAGTAACCGAAGGGAAGAAATCATAATTCTGCGCATCCATAATTGATAACCGTTTCACTTCCGAAAATTCTAACCCATTTCTCAAAAATACCAAATCTCTTTAAAAATAGACTAACGGAAAGAAAGACGACACTATATGGGAATAAATACTTTATTTAAGCAAGCAAAAGTTAAAATAAAACGGTAAGTAGAAATAGTGATAGAAGATGCATTATACATAAATGGAAATATATATATATATATATATATATATATATATTTATATATACATGTGTGTGTGTGTGTTTTAGGTTGAATGCCAGGCTGCAGACTCCAATCAGATATGGCAACTCGGTTCGAATTTTACGACTTGCAGTAATTAACATATAATACATTCAAGATTTCGTAATTATGAAACACCCATGTCTGTAGGCAAACATAACAAATATTTATATCGAAATGTCGTTATCGCCCTCTTTTACAAAGATAATCCCTATGAGAAAAGGTAATGCGATGTTTTGGTCACTGCTGTTATACACTATATCACTAGCCTTACTGCATATGCCCTCCGATTCGAAAATTTCAATTATTTTCTTTCCCATGTAAATTCATGCTCTAGGGGTTGAATACCAGGCTGCGGAGACAAAGTTGACTTGTAACTGGGTTCGAATTCTTTGACCGACAGATATTATCACTTTCTACACTAAGGATTACGTAAGAATTAAACACATGTGTCTATAGGTAAAATCAAGGAGTATTCATACAATATATATATTTATAGCCAGTATACATTTCTTTAAATGTATACCGCCCTTGCCCATATTGTATTTTTTCAGGGTTGGATTTTTTTAGTAGAGATTGTTGCTGGTATACCGATTGAGTTATTTGGCAATTTTGTTGTAAGGGGCATTCTGTTTTGTGTGTGCAGTTACAAGCCTTGGTATTTGTTGTTTTCATTACAGTAGGTTTTTTTTTGATTTAGAATTTTATTGTTATGTTTTCTTATTATTTTTTCTAAATTTTCGCCACAGCTATAGCTTAATTTGAGGGTGTTTTTATTTTAAAAAATCATGCAGTATATTATTAGGAGAAAAGTGTAGATTAATTAAGTCTAAACATTTTTTACCGAGTTTGGTTTTAACCATGTTTTTATATGGGAGTGACCCAAATAATTTTCTACTTCTATTATTGTGTTTGTTGTTGGGAGGTATAGGTTTGATGAATTTTATTTGGGTGTTTTTGTATCCACTTTGTTTTAGCGGTTTATTGTAAAAGTCCTTATTTTGTTAAAAAATGCTCCATTAGAAGAGTTATTTCTGATTCTTTTTTCAATTGATCTGGGGATATGTTGAATTATGGTTTGTGGGTTGTTATAGAATGGGTTGACAAATTGGGTTGGCATTATCTTTCATATAAGGTTCAAACGTTTCTTTATTTATGTTAAATGTTACGTCTAAGAGGTTAACTAGTTTTATATTAGATGCTATTTCCACTTTAAGATTTAATCTTTAAATTTTTCTAAGGATAGTATTTTTGCTCTATCACACTTTTGTCCATTTGAGTTTTTAACTATTAACAATCCGTCATCCCTATATAACCGTATGTCTTCTATGTTAATGCTCTTTTAATAACCCAACCTATCAAAAAAAGAACCTCACTTTCTGTATATTACTGGGAACTATCCAACAATAATCAATCACCAACAGTGACCTGGAACACAATCAGAAAGACTAGCACCTGCAGTTTACTAAACTCACCTTGGTACCTTTGCTAATCGAAAAACTTGAAATAATTAAATTTAGTTTAGTTCTAAACAAAAAACAAGAAACCTCCATGAACTGTAGGCATAACAGATTACACCTTTTTAGTTATCCACTTACCATCCCTCGTGCTAATACTATCTTAAAAATTTTTTTTACCTATCCACTGACGGTAATTTTGTCGACATGACTATTACTTTACACCATTCTTCTTCTTCTTCTTCTTCTTCTTCTTCTTCTTCTTCTTCTTCTTCTTCTTCTTATTATTATTATTATTATTATTATTATTATTATTATTATTATTATTATTATCTTTTACAGTTTTTACTACCATCACTACTTATAACCATCATTATATCTATTATTAGAATAACCACCTCCACTAATATTATTATCAGTTGAATAAATATATGTTATTATAAATTTTATAATTATTATTTATAATACTACTATTATTTTTATTATCATTATCATCTTTATTACAATTATTAAAATTATTGTAGTCACCATGGTTACCATTATTATAGCTATCATAATTATTCTTTATTATTACTAATATTATTAGAATTATCACAACATATAATTTCTCTGTTATTAAATAATTTATTTTTACTTTTATTATCAGATTTACAACTACTATGATTAATATTAATTTTCATCTTCCCTTATATTGTATGTATCTATTGCTTACTAATTTAGATTATTATTATTGATGATGATCATCATCATTATTAATTGCTTAATATTTTAGATTATTATTATTGATTATTATTAACATTTTAAATGTAATTATTTGACATTATATTATTTGATATTTCTGTACTATTATCGAGATTATTATTATTAATGTTAATGTTCTCTTTACACTTAATATAGTTTTTGTTGTGTGTAGCAGTAACAATGACAATATAACCACTTTATTATTATTGTGAATAATATCAATATTACCATGGTAGCCGTCACTTTACTATTATTTTTATTGTTATTATTAGTTTTAGTAACAATGGTAGTATTACCATTAACGATATTGTGATTATATATAATTCACTTATTATTAGTATTATTATTATTAGTAGTATTATTATTATTATTAGTAGTAGTAGTATTAGTATTATTATTATTATTATAATCACTATTATTATTTGTACTCACTAGGAGTTCTCACACAGATAATCGTCAGTGATTGCTCACCGACAAGAACCAGTGGTATTTCCTGGAGTCTGAGTGACAACAAGTCTCCCCAGATTTCCAGTGTTCTTCACCTCTTTTCGATAACGATGCGGTATCGCAACAGCCTCTTACCATTGATTTCTCGCCGGTAAGGACACTTAGTCTTCTCTGGGATTTGGGTGGCAACAAGCCTCTCCAAGGTCTCAGCACTCTCTGCACTTTTCCAGTTGAGGTCTGGTTTGTGCTGTCCCTCCTCGGTCTTCTCATCCTCCTCGACCCTCTACAAATATGTTGTCTGGTGTCAGCCTAGGCCGGCACCAGTTAAAAAAAAAATGAATAAAATAATATTTTTTCAAATTTTTAAATTTTTTCCCTTCAATTCATTTTTTTTCCACTCTTCCTATATGGTAAAAAATAAAAAATAAAAATTTTTTACATTCTTTTTAATTTTTTGGGGGGTGGGTGGGTGAGGGAGAGGGAGGAGCTTATAGTGTTTCTTGTAATTTCTGTTTCTTGGTTCATTTTTGTGTAGTGATAGCTGAGGTCGGTGTTATTTATTGGGGGGGGGGGAGATTATGAAGTGCTGTTTCTTGCAGTTTCTGTTCCTTGGATCTTGTTGTGGTGTTCTTCGTGTAGTCTTGTTTTCGCCGTTGTAAATTCCTTGTGTCTGGTTAGCCTTTGTAGCTTATGTGTGTTAGTTTCCGCATTCGAGGATTTTCCTTAAGATTGCAGCTGTTTTGATCATTGCCGTCCTTTGTATGGTTTCGATAGTCCCTTTGATTCCAATTTCTCCAAATCTTTTCTCCATGTTCTTTTGGATTGTTCCTAGTGCTCCTACGATTATTGGTATTATACTAACTTACTTCATGCTCCATATTCCTTTCAGTTCTCTGGCTAGTTCTGTGTATTTACTTCGTTTTTCCGTGTCTTTGATCTTCACTATGTGGACTGCTGGAACGGCGAAGTCTACGATTTTACAAGATTTTTCATTTTTGTCTATTATAATAACATCAGGTCTCCTTGCTTGTATGAGTTTATCTGTTTGTATATCCATATTCCAGAGGATTTTGTGTTTTTCGTTTTCAAGTACTGTTTCTGGTTTATGTTTGTACCATTTGTCTGCATATTCGAAATTCAATTGTTTGCACAGTTCCCTGTGTATTACTTTCCCAACACAATCATGTCTGTTCTTGTATTCTTTTTGAGCAAATTTGCTACATTCACTTATTATATGATTTACTGTTTTGTCTCTTTGTCCACACAGTCTACATTTATTGTTTTCCTGGGTTTTATCTATTTTAGCTTTAATGTAGTTTGTCCTAATCGCATTGTTCTGTGCAGCCATCAGTAAAGATTCCGTTTCTCTGTTCAAGTTTCCTTTTCTTAGCCATGTCCAGCTATTTACGTTGGTTTCTTCTCTTGTGAGTCTTATGAAGCGTCCATGTAGTTGTTTTTCTTCCCATTTTTCTTTTCTTGTCTGTTTGTGTCCAGTTTCGATGCTTCCTGCATTGTTCGTTGGGACGGTATCTCTTGCTGCGGTGATCAGCTTTTCTGTGTTCTGGTTTATGTATTTCTCCAGCTCTTTTTTAGTGTCGTCCACACAGTCTTCTATACTTACCAGTCCTCTTCCCCCTTCGTTTCTCTTAACGTAGAGTCTGTCTGTATCGGTTTTTGGGATGTAGTGCATTGTGCATAGTCATTAATTTTCTAGTCTTCTGATCAAGGTGCGTGAGTTCTTCTTTAGTCCAGTGTATGAATGGTCCAGAATATCTTGTTAGTGAGACTGCCCAGGTATTTATTCCTTTGATTAGGTTTCTGCTATATAATTTTGTTTCTAAGAGCTTTCTTGTTCTTCTCAGGTATTCTTTTCCAATCTTCTCTTTCATTTCTGTTGATTTGATTGTGTCTGCTTCCCAAACTCCTAAATATTTATAGCTCTCTTGTTCATCTAGCGCCCTCATCTGCTCTTGGTTGGGTAGTTCCATGCCCTCAGTCGTCTCCAACTTTCCCTTTTTAATCTCTAGCAATGCACACTTTTCCATTCCGAATTCCATTTGAATGTCCTGACTGAAGATTCTGGTCGTATTTATCAGCTTTTCCAGTTCCTTTTTGCTTTTTGCAAATAGCTTCAGGTCGTCCGTGTACATGAGATGGGTTATTCGTTGTTCTCTGCCTGTGAACTTGTATCCGGCATCACATTTCCTGAGTATGTAGTTAAGTGGCATCATGGCTATGATAAACATGAATTAGGGATCAGATTTATAGGGGCATCCTAAGTAAGGAGTTGCTCAGCGAGACGTTTGTTCGCATTACATTTAAATTTCTGCATGTTGGTACAGTCGGGAAGACAGGGAGGGAATTTCAAAGGCAAGTTGTTTGAGAAAAGAAGCAATTAGAGTAGAAACATCCCCCACTATGCTCACCCTTACTACCAGCAGCTGTGTTCCAAGATTCATAATGATCGGTTTATTAGTTTTAGAGTTTAACTCACACACACAGGGGTTAGTAAACAGAAATTGGTGATAAATACCTTATTTATATAGATAGATAATAAAAAAAGAAGAAGAATGACAAGGGAGGGTTTACATATCAATAGAAAAAGAGTCGATAGAAAAAGGGGGAAAGAAAAGTAGAATCCAGAATCATCGTGACAGTAGTGGTGATAGGGAGTCTCTTTGGAAAATGCCTCTCTTTATTTTTATCTCCGTCAAGTATTGTTCTCCAGCTGTCAGTACTAATCTCCATGTTTCCATTGCTTTCTTGATGAAATTAATCATCCTGTTGGGTTTCTTGTACATTTTTAAACATTCAATTATCCATGCTTGAGGGATTCTGTCGTACGCTTTCTTGTAGTCAATCCATGCCATAGATATGTTCTTTTTCTTGCTTTTAACTTCTTTCAGGATCTTTTGATCTATGTATAACAGATCATGCGTCCCTCTTTTCCCTTTCTGGCATCCTTTTTGTTCCTCGGGAAGTAGTCCACGACTGTTCAGGGAATAGTAAATTTGCTCTCGAAGTTGTGCCGTTAGTATTTTCCACATTGTCGGTAAACAGGTTATTGGTCTGTAATTGCTTGGGATCGTTCCCTTCTTGGCATCTTTTTGTATGAGCGTTGTCCTTCCTTTGGTCATCCACTCTGGTACATCTGTTTTATAGATGCATACTCTCAGTTTCTGTGCTAGCCTTTCATGTAGGGTCGTGAATTTTTTGAACCAGTACGCATGTATTCCATCGTGACCTGGTGCTTTCCAGTTTGCCATTTTCTTTAGTGTTATCTTAATAGTGTCTTCATTAATTTCTGTTTCCGTTCTTTCTTCAATTTCTAGAAGTTTATCTTTCATGTCTTTCAGCCATTTAGCATTTTTGTTATGATCTTCAGGATTTTCCCATATCTTGCTCCAGAAATGTTTTGTTTGTGTCGGGTCTGGTTGTTCTGTTGTTGTTCTTTCTCCGTTTACGTTTTTGTAAAACTGGCTTTCATTGTTTTCAAAGGTCCGGTTCTGTTCGTACTGTTCTGATTTGTATCTGTATCGTCTCAATCTTCCTTCTTTTGCTGCTATCTTTTGTTTTAGTTCTTCGTGTTTCTTATTTAGTCTTTCCTTGCGATTCATATTTCTGCTCTTCCATCGTTTACTGTTCTCTTTCATCCTATTCACGGTTTTAGCTTCCTTTTGAAGTTTGGTGATCTGGGTTTCCAGTCTGATCTCCCATCCAGATTTCGTCTGTCCATTCTTTTGGTCAGTCTTCTTTTCCCTTTTTAGTTTCATACTTATTTATTTTGCCCCCGCATATATCAAGTTGTTTAGATCTGTGATAGTGTATGTTGGGATGTACGTGAGTACTCTGTTTACTTTGTCTGTTTCAACTTTTAACTTCTTCCAGTCTTCGTTCCTTAGGTATGGAAGTTTTATTTTGTTCTCGGACATTAATCGTTTGATGTTTTCCACTTCTCTTGCTTCTTCCTCAGATAGTTCTATAGTTTCGTCGTCTTCGCCTTCTTCAGTTTCTGTGTTTATGTTTTTCTCGTTTTGTTCCTGGGAGTTTTCGTCAAGTGATGTTTCTTGATCTGTCACGCCATTTATCTTTTGTTTAATTTCCGTTAATTCCATCTCCGAGAACCATCCTCTCTTGAGTATCTGTCTTGCTTGATCTGCTATCCTTTGTGCCGTTGTATGGTAGTCAGTAGAAGTGTCCCATAGATCTTCCATTTGTTTCCGATATCCTCTTTCTGTGGGGTATCGGCTTTTGTAGTAGCATTCCATTACCAGTCTGTTCTCTTTTGTGGTCCATTTCTTTCTATGGCTTTTTGGTCTGTTTTTTTCAATCTTTGTGTTTGGTCAGTGTCCTTATCATATTTGGTATTTGATGGGTTACCTACCTGTTTTTTGTCCGTGGTATTGTTCCTGAAATTAAAGGAGCCAACATTCGCAGGATTATTATTATTATTATTATTAGTAGTAGTAGTAGTAGTAGTAGTAGTATTATTATTACTTCCACTATTTGTATTATTTTATTATTTATTATTTCTCACTATCATTTAACTATTGTTATGATTATTGGGGTTAACATTGCGATTGTTACTACTAATATATTATTACCATTTTTAATATGATCAGTATTATTGCAACCACGGATTGATTTTACCATATTTACAATCATTATATTGCTACCTACTTCTATGTAATTATTATTATTATTATTATTATTATTATTATTATTATTATTATTATTATTATTATTATTATTATTATTATTATTATTATTATTATTATTATTATTATTATTATTAATCTTATTATAATTATTATTATTATTTATTATTATTAGTAGTAGTAGTAGTATTAGTATTATTACCTTCTAATATTTCTAATACTTCTTAATTATTTTATTTTTTTCTGACAATTACTTTTTTTATTAATTTTAATCATTATTGACCGCTAGTAGGGTTGTTGCTGTCGTTATTATTATCATTATCATTATTAAGTATTATTAATAATACTTAATAATAGCGGCATTCAGTACTTTTAAATTATTACCGATTGTATCATTATTATCATTATTATTATTATTATTTTATAGCATTTCAATTATTATTAGTAGTATTATTAATATTATTATTATTATTATTTTATTATGATTACTACTAATTATGTAGACTTAATTTATATACAAGTATATTTGTTTGATCTATTAATTTATTAATGATAATTTGATAAACTCTAAATAAAAAATAAAATAGTATAAATTTTGAATTAGTGACACAATTGATTAACAACCCCTTACCTCTGCCATCACACGAACTCAAAATTGAACAAATACTGATAATGGTTATGCCAACACGGTTCATGGGTACGTATAGTACTAGTATATCTACAAATCCTACATATAACAGACTTATGTTCCCTTTTAAATGTGTTTGTCCGAACAAAGACAATCTCTCGAATAGTTAAGAATATGCGTCGCTTATTGAAAACAATGACGTCATCTTCTACTCAACTGTATAACATTTGGAAATATTCTTACGATGTACAAGATTTTATGTTATTGTTTTGCTCAACTATATGTCGTTACGTATAATGATATATAAATACACGCCATGAATGAAATGATGAATAACCCTTACACTCATTTCTGGAATTCAATCATTTTAGTACAAATAAACTTCAGTCTATGCTTCAAAGTTTGAGTCAGAGATGTGAAAAAGCTTCTGTACTATCTCCGTCACATGAGGCATAAATATTGTGTCACTATAGTTTATCAGTGGGAATTATGACCCGGAAGATGGTCCATATAATTACCGGGTTATTTATATGTAGAATTATCTTTAAATAAGGTATATTATAACAATCGCTATAGTCAAACTAAATGTAAATTGTTGATCACCATGAAAACATTCGTATTTCCTTCAGTATGCAACACATAAGTGAACATTTAAAAAATCTCCTTGAACAACTATTTTGGGTATTTATGATTAAACGTATGTGAATATAACAACCACTAAAATATGAATGGATGAAAGAGAGAATTATGACGACACTAACAATTTCGTTGGTGCGTGTAATTTAATATGTCTTATTCTGAACTCTCAATACGCACACAATATACACATAAACATATTTGACGAGTCTCACTTTTGATATTGAGTGACATACTTTTCAAAAATAATATTTGCATGCGTAAGTTTAATCTTGCCAAACAGCGACACATGTTTATTAGATGGTTTTATATGTATATCAAAGTGAAGGAGGCCGACTTATAATTCTGATTTTCTTTCCCCAAATTATAAAGCTTTTAATCAATTCCCGAATTAATGTATTGTATCCGATATATCGATTATTGTACTTCAAACACAATGTTCTTTGAATTGTCGCCACACTCAATACATTCATCATATAAAGCCGGCATATCAGTACTTACCATAATTTCGCGACAACCTTGTTTCAACTCATTAATATTAAAGGTGCATATCCGTATTTATTTTAGTTTGAATCAATTGATATCCAACGGATATTACATCGTACTTATTGATTGTCTTTCTGCAAATATCTACCCATCTCCTACGTCACATTATAGTTGCTTATAGCGAATGTGTTTGTTGTATTAACACAGGAGTTATCTCTCCTTCACAGACAGCTTATTGCATATTCAAATTTTGATTTCGACGCGAAAGAAGACTGAATAATTCATGAAATAATAATCATAAAATTTCATTTCAAAACTCATATCGAGAATAATTGTAGAAGTTTCTCTAACAAAAATGAGAATTAGTTTTTTTGTTAATGTCAACTTTAATTACTCTAGGAAATCAATTACGTGTATTCAAATATTTAAAAAGGCTTATTTTTTTAGTCCAAGGTTTCGTTATATTCAAGTAAAGTATAATTTTCTCTTTCTCTCTCTCTATCTGTATCTTGTTATATATATATATATATATATATATATATATATATATATATATATATATATATATATATATATATATATATATATATATATATATATATATCTTCTCGGTTCCTCTTCAGGGAGTACATCCATGAAGCGGAACCGAGAAGGTTCTGAAACGATTGTCGGATACTTAAACTATGTTTATTTTAATATAAAAGCTCTAATATATATTGAGCACTTTTGAAAAGTAATAGTTTTGTTTATATTTGAACTTAATTAATTAATATATATATATATTTATGAATATATATATGTATATATATATATATATAGTGAGCTATGAAAATATATTCATAGCAATTAAGCTACACAGACGCTCCCGCGTTTAATCCCTGAGAGGGGGAGATCTTCAGGCATTTATTCCATTAATATATGTTGATATCTTAATACATAGCTCTACTTACGTATCGAGCACTGTTGAAGTAAATACTGAAAATTAAAACATAAAAGATTATATCTCCTTATAATATTTTATGTGGATACATGAAATAGTATATATATATATATATATATATATATATATATATATATATATAGATATATATATATATGTGTGTGTGGGTGTGTGTGTGTGTGTCCATATATATATATATATATATGTGTATATATACATATATATATATATATGTAAATTTATTTATACGTATATATATATATGTAAATTTATTTATCCGTATGTATGTATATATATATATATATATATATATATATATATATATATATATATATATATATATATATGTGTGTGTGTGTGTGTAAATTTATTTATCCGTATATATATGTATATATATATATATATATATATGTATGTACATTTATTTATCCGTATATATATGTTAAATGAGACAAAAACACTATATTATTAATGTATTCATCAACGTTTCGTCTTCATTGTAGACTTTCTTATGATTAAAAGCCATGCTGAATAATTATACAGTCATTAATTTTGATTTGCCTGAAGTTGTGGAAAGAAAACGCAAAACACACAAATTTACGAGTGATGTTATTTTCAACTCTCCGTTACCCAAATTTCTACATATTGCAAAATAAATATTGATTTATTAATGAGACACAAATGAAGTAATTAAACAAATATCACTAAATAACACGTTAACACTTGAATAAATAAACTAATAGGTAGTATTCTCCCTTCTCTCTTTTAGCCACAGACTTACGTTTTTCATCAGAATTTGGGTTTTAAAATAGAGAAAAGATTTCTACGCGTTTATATTCATAAAAAATAAACTATTTTCTTTCTTCTTTCCTTTTTAATTCGAAACATGACAATAAGTTCAAACTTCCGCCGTTTCCCTATATCTTCATCTTCGCCTCCGCCCTTGAGGCTCGCATTCACAAATATCCGGAAACTTAGAACCAACATTAACGACGTAAAAAGTTGTATCCTGACAAACTTCTCGGATATCCTCGCACTAAGTGAAACGAACCTTCAATCCTTAATCTCCTCTCACCAATTCTACATGGCTGATTACCTTCCACTCTACCGTAAGGACTCTGCCAAACATATGCATGACTAGGAGTTTATGTTCGGAACACCATCCCCTTGTCTAGAGATCAAACCTACATGTGCTTTCGATTGATCTTACATCACAGAATTAGTTACTTATATGTCATATTGACCTATGACTGTACCTTGCTCGACTCTGTCTCTGAAAGCTAAGATAGAGCACTCTCACTCGACTCGAATCCCCAAATACATGTATTCGGGGATTTTAATGCACACCACCGTGACTGGTTTGTATACTCCAGCGTTACTGATGCCGCTGGGAACTCTACTTTTAATTTCTCCTCAACTCACGACCTCTCACCGACTGTCACTTTTTCGACCCGCCTTCTTGATCGTGCGGACCAGCAAGCCTCACTTCTCGACCTGTTCTCGAACTGTTCTCGACCTGTTCTCGACCTCCCTACCCGGGGACTGCGTCGAATGCCCATAGTCCGCTCGGAAACTCTGATCAGGTTGCGGTAATGATACTTATTACCTTAAAAAACTGCTCCAAAAGCTTAAGTGCCGTTGCTCAAAACGACGGGAAACTATGAGCAGACTGATTTTGAATCCCTCACTCTCTGCTGATCAGTGTGCAAATGAGTTAACTGAATGGGTCAAAGCAAGCATTGATGCTTATGTTCCCATGCGAAAATTTTTCAACGAACCCCACTTTCCTCAATTGTGCACCTCAGAATGTGCAGCTGGTATTGCTGAGATGCAGAAGGCATTCTGATAATTCGGCCGCCATAACTCAACTGCGAATAGACAAAAATGTATAGATGCAATAAATGATTGTAAAGAACTGATAGATGAAGCAAAAAAAGTAAACAAAGATGACCAAAAAAACGCATTCAATAACAGAATCTTGATTTCTGGGGAATCTACAATAGTGTAATGAAAAATGGGCAATCGACAATTCCCCCGCTATCAAATTACAACGAGATTGTTTGCACGGCAACTGATAGGGCTGAATAACTTGCCCAGCGTTTCGTTTTTAACTCTAATTTGGACTCAGCAAACCACCGCCTCCCTAAATTCCTTTTGCGGACTGACGCCAATCTTGAGAACCTGGTAATCACCCCATCTCAAGTCAGACATCATAAAAAATGTTGACACATGCGCAACCTGTGGGCCTGATATTATACCAGTAATAGTAATAAAGTAATGCTCTGCTGAGCTGGCCCCTGTTCGGTCCAAACTATACAAGAAATCTTTTGTTTAATCTTGTTTCCCTGATAGTTGGAAAATTGCCTCTGTGGTATCAGTCTTCAAGAATTCTGGAGATAGAACTGATCATCTAAACAACCGCCCGATCAGTCTACTCCTGATCTTTGCTAAAATATTTGAATGATTAATCAATCTAGCGATAGTCCTGCAGCTAGTTATAGCTAAAATTCTTTCTGATCATCAATACGGATTAAGACAAGTACTGCATATATCCTAACGGTCTTCTCTGAACGCATATACTATACACTAGACAAGGCAGATGAAGCAAAGGCAGCAGTGCTCCATATATCCAAGGCCTTTGATAAGGTCTGGCATGAAAAGTTTGTTCTAAAAATGCACTCATATGGTATTACTGGACAAATATTTAACATTATTAAATACTTCCTAACAAAACGAATGATACAGGTTGTTCTCGATGGCCGTTCATAAATTCTGGTGTACTCCACGGATCCATCTTTGGACCTCTACTGTTCCTGATTTTCATAAATTACGGCTCTGATGTCATTGAGATTGAGATAGACATTTTTGCTGACGACACCACGCTTTACTCTCGTCATGTGGGCAAAACTGACGCACACATATCTGAAGCAATGGGTGAATCCTTAGAAAATAACCTCTAGTCTGTAGTTAAATGGGGTCAAAAAGTTATAGTAACTTGTAATGCCACAAAGGCAAAACTACATTCCTTCAATAATTACAAGAAACCCATTCAACTCCTGATGGCCATGACAAATAACACCCTACCAGAGAGTTCAACATAAAACTCCTCGGCCTAACTTTCACAGATAACATGAATTGGAATAAATCCATTGAAGACATTCCCAGAGCTGCTGCAAAGAAGGTGGGCTTCATATATCGTGCCAGTAAACTACTCACACCTGACATTATCTTATATCTCTACAAAGCCACCATCTGTCCGTGCATGAAGTATTGTTGCCACATCTGAACTGGGGCATCATCCACTAGTCCCTCCCTCTTAGACCAGATCCAAAAAAGAGTGACCAACTTGATAGATCCCTCACTATCAATCAAGATGCAGCCCCTGCCCCATCGCCGCAATGTTGCTTCATTGTGACTGTTTCGAAAATACTTCAATGGAATGTGCTCTGATGAGCTTACTGCTTTGGTATCCCCACGATTAAATTCACCACACCAACCCGACAATCTGCAAAATGCAATCAATTCACTGTGGAGGTCCACATATGCCAAAGCGCTTTCTACTTCAAAAGCTTCTTTTCTCGTACTGTTGTATTCTGGAACATGCTCCCTGTTTTCCTGACCAGACTGATATGCAAAAATGTAAAAATAATGTAAACATACATTGGGTGACCCTTAAAAACGTTCACCCTTTTTCTCAGTAGCCCCTTACGTTTACAATAGCGGCCTGCCTTGTCTGAGGTTACCTATGTTAAAAATATAAATCTACTATCGGCCATACTTACTTTGGACATATTTGATCCATACAATTTCCCTAAGCTAAAAATAAATATAAAAAATAAATAACACCAAGCTGTCACCCGATTTCTATCTTTTTTTCTTAACTGTGTTAACTTCTTCTGATAAACAGGTAAATCGCTTGTTCTTATGTTTGCCCTTTTCTTTCCACAACCGAAGCTAAATATTTTAAGCAAATCAAAATTAAGGACTTTATGAATTTCTGCATTTTTCTACACCCAAAGACGAAACGTTGATGAATACATAAATAATATAGTTTTTCGGCTTTTTGTTATATTTTCAATTGCGTCGGATCATCTTATCCTCATTTAGATTCATATATATATATATATATATATATATATATATATATATATATTGAGATTGAGATTGAGATTGAGATCCCCGAAATCTATAAAACTGTAGGCTTACGATAAATAAATAAACAAATAAGTAAATAAAACAAAAAACAAAAAGACTTACCAATTTAAAGAATTAAAAGCTAAAATAGAAATACAAGGAACCACGGGTTAAAATAAATGCACCCATTATATTCACACAACAAAGGAAACAGGATATAGGCCAAATTTATTAAAAAAAACAGAACAATAGAACAGGTAACACTAAAACTACCTTTGTTCGCGGGAAGCCCAACAATTGGCTGAGAGAACAACACAGACTCTGATTACTAAACTAGCTAGCCGTGTATATAAAAATACCCGGAAAAATAACTCGGGAGCGTCCGTGTAGCTAAATTGCCATTAATATATTTTCATAGCATATATATATATATATATATATATATATATATATATATATATATATATATATATATATATATATATATATATATATATATAACGCAAGGAAAGGAAAGCGAACAAACTATATTATTTATGTATTGATCAACGTTTTTAAGAGGGTACCAGTTCCATCATCATAGTCTTCTTTATTAAAGGAGCTATGGTGGTTCGATATTCGATGTTAAACGAGTGTCAATGTGGCATCTATGTATGTGTGTATTTTCAGGGGTGATCCTGTTATTCATGTGTTGTATTTTCAATGGTCGCTGTAGATATGTTAGTTTAGATAGAGTCATTATCACTATTGAGTAGAGGATTATAATTTTAGGAAGCTTGTTGGTTTACATTATCTAATGTAAGACTAATTTGATGGATACAATTGCAGTTGGACATATTTTCTCATATGTTCTTAATAATTATTATTAGGTGAATGAAGATGTACAATGTGTTTGGTAGGGATCGGGGAATTGTTTATATTGTCATATATGTTGGGTTTAAATTATTAGCTTTCATTGGGGTAATTATGTGACTGTAGGTGTGTATATAACCTTTTAGTGTATGCAATCCTTTTGACATTGTTATTTATTTTGGTAATTGCATTTATTATGGGTGTTAGAATTAGTATTGTTAGATATTGTTTGGGCTTTTAAACATTTTCTCATTGTTTGGTGTAAATTAGGCATTGTCAAGATATTTTAATTGTCAAGTATGATATTTTAATTGCTTTTGTGTTGAAGACAATACTGTATTTGTGTGGGTAGTAAAAGGATTTGTCAATAATCTTAAAGAATATCCATGATATTGAGTGTGAACAATATATGTGCGTTTCGTACTATACGTTCGCGAAGGATACGATGTTTGGGATTTGTTTGTTTGTGTAAAATATTAAGACGGTTATTTTTATTGTTGTTACAAGTAAGTTGGTGTTCATTTCTACGGTTTCTTTCGTTTAGTGCCATATTATGGGTTACAATACTTTTTAGTCTTTTAGCATTGGGATATGTATTTTGTTTATCAATTATTTTTCGAAATCTCCTGATTCATATAATGCATTATTGGATTAGTTAGATTTTTGATCGAAGATGTCTTTATTAGCTGACAGTTTAGAGATTCTATTTGCAACTGAGGTGACTATTGATTTGAGTATTGTATGCAGTTAATATGACTGTTTATCAACATGAAATAATGTAAGGTTTGGCTAATGATAGGTGCTATATGTTTCGGAGTTCGAATCAAGTATTATATCTTAGACATTTTATGTTTTTTATTGGATCTATAGTTATAGAAAGAACAACATTTTTAGAAACATTCGTGTATAACCGGCATGATGTTATTGTTCTTTAAAAGCCTCTACTCATACAAACATAGAGGATCTTCTTCATAAAGCTTTTCTTTGGATATTTTAAAATTAAAACTTAAGTTATTCTAAACGAAAATAAGCCTACTTTGCTTGAAACCTGTTAAGAATCTGAGCCCCTCATGACACTATCATAATTGTTATGTGTGTCCATTTTAGTCTAAAGTGTATTGCCAAATGCAATATAGATCTTCTGGATAGTAGGATTACCGTAACTACTACATCAATGTATATTTAATCCATACATTGAAGCCCCTAGCCCTACGTTTTTCAATTTCTTCCTGTATGAATTTACTTGTAGGCCGAGGAGCCAAGCCCATTCTTTAATTATACTCGCATTTGATTAGCAGCATTACCAATAACCTAATCACATTCTGATTGATTTCTCCCCAATATTTGAAATAGCGCCAGCCACTTTCTCTGTCGCATGTCTGACGTCATATCTGAGCACATATTATTGACTTCCTTTCTCACGATTTTATTTCATACGAGAAAAGTGAAACATTTAAATATTTCATAATCCCTTATCGGAAATGTGTATTTTTTAAAACATCACGACAGGCATATTTGATCGATATATTTACTTAAATATGTTACGTACCCGCTAATATTCAACACAAGTGAAATTTTCCGACATTTATAGTGACAGTGTTGCAATGTTTCAGATAGAACTGCTGCACAATACAGCAAGTAATCAGTATCCACTGAGATTTGCATAAACCGCGAAAACACTATTTTAGTTATTTGAATTCGCTTCGACATTATCATAAGGTCGAACGCAGTAAGGTATAAGAAAATACATATATGAATACTCAGAAAAAATAGATATTTTTTCCACCGGAATAAAAGTGTTTTGGTTGTTTTCTACTTGCGATTCATCGTATTACGTGCAGGCTTTTTTTTCTTAATCAAACCGAGCGAATAGCAAATTCTACAGCAAAACACACATAGGTTATCGCATGATCAGCGTACTTATAAATGTCCACAAACAAAAACAAACTTAAATTACCATAACTCAAGCGGATAAAAACAATACACAAACGGAAAGAGAAATAATATAAGACTATGCCCGAAAGCCAATTGCATGCGATTTGGTTCATTTGTAGCTCGCGTGTAATAAAAGCTGAATTCAGACTTCCGGAAGTATTGAACTTTGCAATTCTGTCAGGCAAATTCTTTTCGGTTGAATATCAAAGGTCAGTAATTGCCTGCTAGTTTTGCATATAACGTAATCTATTTAGGAAGGAGAACATCTGTTTAGCCTCAGAGCGTATTCAATCGAAACAAAATCTTTGCTGAGGAGAAAAAAAAGGAAAATATATTTACTTTGAATAAATTGGTTTGCACGTGTAGCTAAAAATTAGCTAAGAAACGCGGTTGCTTTGTTTAATTTTTCCTTACGATAGTGCTTACTTATCGCAACACTAAACTTCAACATAGGGGCGTGCAATGACAGAATAATCATTTTTTAATCATAAAATGAATACGCCAGATTTTAAGAAATCAGCACAATTCCGTCAATTATCCGATCTGAATCAAATCTTAAGGGTTCATTCCTTCATAAATGAATGCCTATATCAATTATTATTTTATTTAAAACAATATTTTTTAAGGTTTTTTTAAAAATTACTTTACTCGTTTCAACAAGGAAATATGTCTTCGTATTCCTATAGGTGAACCTCATCGAATTCCTGACATAACACTCTGAATATGCGACTGAAACAATGTGTTCAAAGACAGCTAATATACGTTTTTTTTATCTAATATATAAAGTTAAGCCGGTTTTTCTTCTATACCTCTTTGAGAAATAGGAAACTAACCCCATGTATCACAGGCTACTAAACTTACACTATACAACGATTATTCACACGAGCGTGTTTTAGCTAATTTGTTATTATCTATCTCACAAACTATAACTTTTGGCCATCATCTTCGACTGTCCTCAAAACATACTCAGTATTCATGGTAGCAATAACGTTTCTCCTTACACTTAAGTACTGACACTCCCCCATCGACACCGGGAAGTAATAAACAACCTAATAAAAATATTTGCTGAAGAGAAAAAAAGAAACGTATAGAATAAATTGGTTTGCACGTGCTGCTAAAAATTATCCAAGAAACGCGGTTGCTTTGTTTATTTTTGTCTCTACGATAGTGCTTACTTATCGCAACACTAAACTTCAACATAGGGAGGTGCAATGACAGAAGAAGTAATTGTTTTAATCATAAAATAATTACGCCAGATTTTAAGAAATCAACAAAATTCCGGCAATTATTAATTAAATATTCAGGTTTCATTCCTTCATAAATCAATGTCTATATTAATTATTATTTGTTTTTAAATATATGTTTAAAGGTTTTCTTCGTATACTCATTATTGAAACTAATCGAATTCCTGACATAACACTCTGAAGATGCGAGTAAAACAATGTTTTCAAAGACAGCTAACATAATTTTTTATCTAATATAAAAGGTTAAGACAATTTTCCTCCTATACCTCTTTGAAAAATAGAAAAATAACCACATGTATCACAGGCTATTCTCCTCAAAACCTACTCAGTATACTTGGGAGCAATAACGTCTCTCCGTACACTGACCCTCTTTCATCGACAACGGGAAGTAATAAACAACGAGAACTTTTCAAAAAAATGTGTCCTTTATTATTTTCTATTTGTCTTTTATTAATTTACTACATAATACAACACATTACGCACACAGTTAATGTACCCTACTGAAAATTCCGCTGAATTTCGAGAATATCGGATTACGTTATTTCTACCTATTACGTATAAATTTATAGTCATTCCGTTTTTAGAGAGTGCAATAAACGAACATAGTTCTGTGAAGTATTTCATATTTAAACAGGGCGGCTACAATTTCGTCAGCGACTCGTATCCCAAGTAAGTTACTATACGCCAGGATAATCAACAGAACTATGAAGTGTGAATTTCCGCACGCATAATATCCAAACATTGGAAATAAATATCAATTTCTTAATATGGAAATACCCCAAATGTGTGACTGGTTGACCCTACATTCGTTGAATGGTTGCGGACTGCACAACCCTTGAGATTACAAAGACTATCAGTGATGAACACCGTCTTCTTTATAGACGTGAACCAACGATCCAATGACTGAAGTAAATGAGAAGCTTACTCAGCTGTGTCGAACCTCTAACACCATCTCAGAAAAAGACCAAACAACATCTGTGGAGTAGACGGCTACAGAATACCCTCTCCTATTGGCATGGGAATCCCCCTTTCTTACGGCTCAAGCGTAGTTCAAAGCAAGAGAAAATAATGAATAATAATAATTTATTAATTCCTTAAGAGGAATAATACATTATTATTATTCATTATTTTCCCTTGCTTTGAATTACGAATGAGTTTAATTTGCATCCATCTGCGAATCTATATTTTTTTAATCGACTTATCTTACTTTTGCTCTATCCTGTATATTGAGATTTTCTTTATTCACAATAAGTCTACTTTTCTAAAAGTTTATTCTATTAGTTATATATCTTCATATATATATATATATATATATATATATATATATATATATATATATATATATATATATATATGTATATATATGCATATATATATATATATATGCATATACATGTATATATATATATATATATATATATATATGCATATATATATATATATATATATATATATATATATATTAGTACTTCATGTATCCACCTAAAATATTATAAGGAGATATAATGTGTTATGTATCAGTTTTCAGTAGGTACTTCAACAGTGCTCGATACGTAAGTAGAGCTAGGTAGTAAGCAATGAAAATATATATGGAAATCAAGCTACACAGAGGATGAAACGCGGGAGCCTCTATGTAGCTTGATTTCCATATATATTTTCATTGCTTACTATATATATATATATATATATATATAAATGAAATATAAAAAAAAATGAATTAAATATAAAACTTACTGTTCACCTTCATGCGAAGGGTTTAGCAAAACGGGAGATTAAATAAAAATAAAAATACAGCAACAAGTACCAAAATCGGACAAATAAATGTGAGGAAGCATTATGTTTACTCCGCCAATAATTGATAGTGGAATTGCCCCCCTGGAACCATGGTGTAACCATTAAAACTTTTATTTACAATCCGTTGTTAATAACAGTATTCTCTAGATGTAAAATAAACTATTTGCGACATGCATTAATAACTAAGAACATTAACAGGTTTACTCTGTCGTAGTTAAGCGCACAGTGGCCAACAGTAACAAACTTCACCCATTGAATTATATTAAGTGTTTAGTTTGAAATTCGCTGAAAGTTTCCATCTCTGACATACAAATTGCTACGTATAAAATGATACAACTAGAAAAAAGGTCGGAGGTTTCATCGGCCGAAAGATGTAAGGGTAACAGACACTATTAGAATCATAACCCGAATAATCGAATGATTATCAAACTCATCTAAATAATTCTAAAACATACATCATTTTTACTCATCTTTATTTATTTTTAAAATTGTTCTCATGTTCGCAGAACAGCAAATAGTTATAAATGTCCACATTCTGAACGTAATTGTTTTTATTTCAATTATTTTTTAATAACAAGAAGAGCATTTAATTACGTATGCGTTTTGACCCTAGTTTTGTCGGCATAAAACTGTACTAATTTGAAAGAAGTTATCAGATTTTTCATTTCATACGTACGTAACCCTAACCCTAACCCTAACCCTAACCCTAACCCAACGTACACATTAGATGCATGTATGTTTTCGAACATGTTTTGAAAGTCAGCAAATCTAATGTTATTTTTCAGCTCAGCATGAATTTGAATACATTTCCATGATTTACGCATTATCAACCTTTAAAAAAGAGCCCTGTGGCAAGTAGAAAGGAGGAAAGCACGTTTTTTTTAATACTCTCGTAATGTTACCCCTGTGTGCTGTCCTTGAAGAATTTCGGGTTTGTTTAGAAAATACGAACTACAAAATGCTTCAAGCAGAAAGCTGAGCGCGTTGCAAATAACACACCCTTTTAATCTATGAGTATTTGGAGGTTTCTTTACCAACACATTACGCCATTACCATACATTTACGCACTACCAGAAGGCAAAGGCGGCAAGGAGAATACATTAAATAATTCTTCTGTGTCTTTTAAATCAAACTGAATCTTACTAACAACTATCTATCGATAAATCTATTAGTCATAATTATTATGATAATTAAGAATCAACACAATAAAAAAGCACACGTAGTTTTCTCTTTCAAAAAAATAAGTCACAAATTATGATATTATATCGAATTAAACTGTATATTTAGAGTATTAAACCTACATATGTATGTTATTATTTGATTCATTGTGTATTTATTTCCTCTTTTTATTCTTTTCATTAATGTGCTGCAAAATAAGGGTTTTACATTTCGCTTTCGTGTGTAGAAACATAACCATTCCGTTGTTCTCTATCGTTAACTATTACTCGAAGAAAATGTAAATACTGTACAAATATATAAGTTGCGAAACGGATAGAATACTGTGCTGAATAGGTATCCGAAACGATATACACTATACACACACATACACATCCACACACACACACACACACACACACACACACACACACATATATATATATATATATATATATACACGGGCAGAGTCGCCGACTGTAAGCTCAATGGTTTAGTTTCAATCCCGGCTTGAGAAACAAACTGGTCTAGCAGCACTAACAACCTGTGATACAGCAAAACAGTGGGTATGTTGATGCCTATATGAAACTCCCTTTTTATTGGTAGAGCTTATTTGTAAGGATATCGCGAACTGTCATTATCTTTAAGGCATAGCTAATTAAGTAAAATGAATTCTACTTCCCGGCATTTGACAATGTTTGCGTTAGATATAACTTACATTCACTCATTGTCGTAGCTCAGAGGTAGAGCGGCGACTGTAAGCCAGACGGTTGAGTTTCAATCCCGGCTTAGATCACTATATGGCCGAGCCGCACTGAAGAGCTGTGATACAGCGAAATATTCTCGATGTGGATGACTATATATATATATATATATATATATATATATATATATATATATATATATATATATATCAGTATAAATTTGTATTTATACAAACATTATCGTTACATATGTGCATACATATTTCGGTTGCACTTTCCCAGAAAGTCGACCTCATCAGACCAAGAATTTCAGAGAACTTCAGTTTTAGGGTGTCGTCGAGTTTTTAAATGCAACACTTTTTGTATGGACAGTTTTCTGATTTTGAAAATGCCGTTCATCACGTTTTGCATTCGAACTCTTCATATATATATATATATACATAGATATGTACATATATATATATATATATATATATATATATATATATATATATATATATATATATATATATATATACATACATACATACACATTATACTTAATGTAATCTAATTTTCTAAGATTTGATTGTATTTCAAAATAAAAATATAGTTCTTGGTAAACGGAGAAAAAAACTTAAAAGCAAACAAAATTCAGAGAAACGATTTAATACAGAGTTTTCTATGTGTAATTTACGTCGTTGCGAGTAAAACATTACGACACGTGAAATTGTCACATGATTCTCTTAATTGCCTAAATGTGCAGGTGTATTTTAGGCATTACTTTTGTTTGTAAGTGTATGTCTTCCTACTCACACAGATCTACATATATTTATATCTGACGTCGTATGAAAAATACACTGATACATATACACAGGCTCATATAGAGTCATGTATGCAGATAGTTATGCATATAATGACAGTATCTGTAATAATCGCCGTCAATTTATGACAAAAATGTTCTCGAGTGAAATAGATTGAAATTACTGGTTACAAATGTTTTATTTGCTAAAAAAGTGATTGCTAGAATTGACTTTGTATTTACTTGTTTATTTGACTTTTTACTTACTTTTTTATTTGGTTTTGTTTTTTACTTCTTATTTGTATTTGCCAAGCAATAACACTATATTTATTTTTTCATTTTAATGTTTATTTTTATTTGTATTTTTATTTTTATTTTTATTTTTATGTGTGGACAAATAATTTCACATCGATTTACATATAAATACGACTTCGTGATATATAGAGATTTAACTTTTCTAAAAATTTGGCTTAATAACTTTCTCTCTCTCTTTTTCTCTATCTCTCTCTTTCTCTCTCTCTCTATCTATATATATATATATATATATATATATATATAAGCATACTTGTGGCATGTTATGTCACTCTCACACTCACTATACACTCAACTTTGACTTCATTAAACAGTTCATCAACTGTCACATATCTGTGCAAAGAAAGAAAATGATTTTTTTTTTTGTTCTATGAAAACGTTTTAGCGGATTTAGACGTGTATATATATATATATATATATATATATATATATATATATATATATATATATATTATAACGATTTGTTTTTTGTTTATTATCTATGTATGTATACGTTTCGTTCTTTTTAATCGAGACTCATCAGCATCTTGATATCAATATGCACTACTGATCGCGTGATTCGAAACCCCGGGCAACGAGTATTTTAAAACTCAAATCCCGACACCTACAAACATTCGGCCATTGCTGGATAGCTAAATAAACAGTGATAATGTTAACACTTATTTCGGCGGCTTGACGTCATAAGAGGGTTCAACTTAATGAAATGAACAATGCATTTATAGCTAGCGATATCATGCCGTGTTAATACTTCACTTACAGTTCCCATCTAACGGGGCTTTAAGGGGCTACAAATAATCAACATTTATTTTTGTTTATTATGTATGTACGTGTACGTTTCGTCCTTTTTAATCGGGACTCATCAGCATAGAGATATAACTATTCACTAGTGGTCGCGTGATTCGAAACCCGGGCTACGAGTATTTTACAACACCAATATATACATCTAATGAGTACACATTTTTTCAATGTGTTTCTCTCAAAAGTTCAATAAATATATTTTTAAAAATCTGAAGAGAGCTAAACTTTCTCGAACCGCATAAAAATATGCGAAATATCAAAATAATTAAATACAAACAACATTGATTTTATTTTTATTAATGTTGGTGTCTCTACTTTTTCAAATATGCATATTTCTATCGTTGGAACAACACTACTCTATTCATATATAACTACAAAAAATATGAACAGGAAAAATCATTGCAGAAAAATCCCCAACACCGAGGAAAGATTACAAAAACTAAATGATAAAAATGTGGACACAGTAATACACCTTATTTACAACCAACAAGACAAGGAACAAAATAACATTGGAGTAACGATAATGCAAAAATTTAATCTCAGCACGAATTCATGGAAAACTTCAGGAAATTGTATACCCAGGATGAATCGTTAAGAATAAAAAAACTAAATCTCAGAATATAGAATTCCATCCTAAAATAAGGAAACATTGGTTTCTATCATGCAATCGAAGGAAGTGACACGTATCGAACATTTTTGGAGATGGCGAAACCATTTATTTCGATAAAAAAATACACCACAATACCCGGAAGAAAAAAAGGAAATACACATATATCTTAACGTGTCTAAACTACCAGCCCAAATCTACATACAATACGACAATAAAATACACTTTACCTAAAAATATACGGACCTATTCTTCAGGAAACTCGCTTATTTCACTTAAAACTCTAGGACCCCCTATGCAAAAAGGAGGAGGAGGAGCATTCCAGGAACACTGAAAAATAACTTGGCTCAACAGCTTACCCGACGAAAATTAGAATCAACAAACGTTACATATAGACAAAATGAAAACCAAAAGCGACATCTTACTGCAAACACACACAAACGACACCACCAAGCACAGAATAACCCACACAACAGAGGTAATAATAAAAACAAACACCACAATCAAACACACACACGAGAAAAAGAGAAGAACCCATGATGTACCGCCATCACATAAACATTTCTTCAACAAAATTAAATCCAGACCCCTAATAAATGCACTCTGCAACTACGTTCGAACACATACACACGAGGAATACAACTACCACAACCCACAAAATAACATATCGTACACTCACGACACATTACTATACAATACTCTTTTAATGCACGCCCACACTACTACCAATAACACGAAATAATACTATAAAATCCTCTCTTATACATCCTGCACCATTCAGAGAAAGCACCACAAAATGAATTTTTTGAAACCTTTACCAAATGCTGAAAATAACTATTACAGATACCACTACAAACTAAAGTAATACGTTCAACTACTACTCGAAACCAGATAAACCCATATACAGCAATCACTTTCGACATATCACAGGGCAAAGCAACGTTATAACAATCTACCACATCAACGGATGCAATCAAAATACCCCAAACAATTCCCATATCAACAAACAAGCTTCTCATACTACAAAACGTACCCACACAACCTTACGCAACAATAGTAACCCAAGAGCAACCTCTAGCGTCTATCGATCCAACCAAAATACCTCCTAAACAACTAACCCACAATAAAAACAAGCCTAAATATATCAGAATACACCCATATAATATCACAGACACAACAACGATTTGATATTCTATAAAATACACAACATATATAGAAATTGATCACCCATAAAATCTCCAATAAACAACAAAGCAAGCCTTCATCATTTCAGAAACCTCTCTCAGAAAAACAGATTAGATAACACTAAAAATATTCGATTTATCCACGTACTCATTAACAGAGAATGAAACAGAAATACTAAGATTATGCCTCAAATTCTGCCCTACCCCAAGAAGCAATATCACAGAACTGAAGAAAATCTTTAGATACATTTAACGGTAATCCAGACTAATCGAAACATGAAGTAACAACACACACATAACAGATGATTCGTTAGTAAAAATAAATAAACATAATTACACAATACTATGGAAGAACTAATCGTCGTCTGTAAAAAGGTAGAACCTCAACCCAACAAATAACAAACTATAAACAACCTTAAATTAGACCAAAACGAAGCACTAGAAAACATACGAAATACAACAATATAATTATGAAAGAAGTAGACAAACAAAGTGTGGTAGTTATCACATACACAATTACTATAAAATGGAAATTCTATAGGAACTAGAAAACAATGACAACTACACACAAATTAGTAGCAACATAGACAATGCTACAATTTGAAAAATCACAGAATTTTGAACAACATACAATAAAATATTCAAAAAGAATAAAAATTATTTCCCAACAAATTTCACCATGAAAAAAATTCCACGTTCGACCCGAGGCACACAAATTAAATGAGATAAGAAATGGCATCAACCCACAAACACCAGGATATATTAGTGATCTCACATTTAGACTCATAGATATATATATATATATTTATATATATATATATATATATATATATATATATATATATCACGATAGAACAGTAACTAATTTCTCTCTTCCCGCTCCTCTTTTTTTCATTCCGCTCGTTTTTGTGTAGACAGGACCTAAAGTATCTCATAATTCATTTAGTAAACCTTGTACTGTGTCTCATCTTTTAATCATTGACATTTGGTTTAGACTGAAAGATACTTATATTTTCTTTTTAGTAACAATTTACTCATTTTATTAAATTGTCAATATAAAAGAACATTTCATTCGCACGTCATGCATATCTATATAAATGGTATGTTTATTGTAAAAGATCTCTTATCGAAGATGACTGTTAACAAAAACGTGAGACATACACCTTAGTCCTGTAACTGAGTTTGATTTGAAAATAAAGGCTTCATTAAGTGTTCGAATTAGACGAATATTTACTGGAAAAAGTGTCTTACCTAGCAATGTGTTAAGCCCTCTCACTCTCTGTTCATTAAACGACACTTTATATGGAAGTTGCTCCAGCCAAGTTATGAAGCCACTCAATGTAAAAAGCTAAAAAAAAAAATTACTGTAAGGTCAAACGCATCAAACGATAAGTACTAGATGGATAGATACAAAACCAGAAAACAGCAAGTTTTCCCCCTTTGTCAGAAACATCGCTCATATAATGTAAGGACTAAAGAACAACATAAGGGAAGTGAGAGTTACGAGACAACCAAAAGTAAACACAAAGTGCAGTTTCGAATCTGCTATAATATTTCTCAATGCCTCTGTGAGTATTACAAGAAACTGTGCCACTTATGTTCATCTAATTTACATAGTGTGTTTGTAAAGACTCTAAAAACACATGCAAATCAGATAGAAAAATTAATAGATCGCTTTAATAAAAATAAACTTAATCTAAAACTCTTACTAGAAAAGGGTGTAATAGTTTTAATGGGCAATGCAATAGTAAGTTACAGTTTTAGTTACTCCGTTGTAATATGAACGAGAAAAGCCTCGGCTCAACTAGAACTCCCGTTTTCTTTTAGCTTGAGGCGAGGATTGACGAAGGTGAAATACTAATTTATTGTATAAAGGAAAAGATGTAAGTATGTTTATGCAAACATTTCTATTTGATAGTTTAGTTTAAAAAAAACAAGCCTAACAATTCAAACTAAAACGACAAAAAGCTTACGAAACGATGTGTAAATAACACATTATATTAATTCGAATTTACATAGCAAGTATAATTTTAAAATGATACAAACTTACGATATATATATATATATATATATATGTATATATGAAGGTTTATAACAAAAAGATAACTTTTAGAGAGTTAGACCTATTGTGAGATGAGGAAAGCTCAATATACTGGATAGAGCAAAAATAAGGTGAGTCAATGAAAAATAGTTAGACCTGTAAATGGAAACAGATCGATATCTTCAGTTGTTCAGAACAAGGAGCATTTAGTAGATAAAAATATTTATTCTTCTTCTCTGTCAATTGTATTCCTTAAACACGGCTTTTCAAAGATCAAAATCTTATCATCAGAGGAAGTAGTGATTGATAAGTTGACAGATAAGAACAGTCAAAATTCAAAATTTGGAAAAAGTTTTTAAAAAAAAAAGGTTCTTTTAAAAAAAAGTTCTTCTGAATAACTGAAGATATCGATCTGTTTCAATTTACAGGTCTAACTATTTTTCATTGACTCACCTTATATATATATACATATATATATATATATGAAGGTTTATAACTAAAAGATAACTTTTAGAGAGTTAGACCTATTGTGAGAATGAGGAAAGCTCAATATACTAGATAGAGCATAAATAAGAAATGCGTTTTCTTAATATGGCTAATTTTGTCTGATCCCCCGTCTAAGGACTAAGGACTTAGGTGGAATCTTCGCCGTTGGATTTTCTTGCAAATTTTTTATGATTTACCAATTACATTTGAACCCTATACAACTTGGATCTCCGTGTTTGGTGACTTTCATTTACATTGAAACACACCCGTTTGAACTTTTAACCCCTTTTAAAAAAACTTAAAAAAACAACTTTTTCCAAATGTTGAATATTGACTGTTCTTATCTGTCAACTTATCAATCACTACTTCCTCTGATGATAAGATTTTAATCTTTGAAAAGCCGTGCTAAAAGAATGCAATTGAAAGAGAAGAAGAATAAATATTTTTATTTACTAAATGCTCCTTGTTCTGAACAACTTAAGATATTGATCTGTTTCCATTTACAGGTCTATTTTTCATTGACTCACCTTATATATATATATATATATATATATATATATATATATATATACATATATATATATATATATATACATATATTTAGAAAGATGTATATATATATATATATATATATATATATATATATATATATATATAAATATGTAAATATATTTACTTATATTTTATAAAAAGAACTGCAACTATTTGCCGGACGCCATTTAATACGAACATTCAGACATGAAAGTCTTATATGAAATATGTTTCTAAAGTCGCAAGAAAATGTGTATGATGATTCTATTGCTCTAGAAAAGACTTCATCCTTGATGCAATCTGTTTTCCATCCATCAGAGGTTGATATGTGTAACTATGGTTGACTGATCCCATATCTCGGAAAACGCTATTCGGGCCACTCTTTCTGTCTTTGACTGAATACAAAACCTAGTTAACAATCAAGTGACTGATGGCCTTCCCTCTACTCTGTACCCTAATTTTCACTCGACCATATGTTCTCAGCCTCTCTCCCCTGTATTTTATTTCGTTATTATGGTTACCACTATTTTTTAGAGCTGTATTGTTAACATGCTTGATTTTTAAAAAACATTTTCGTTGCTAGAATTATTGATAAGCCTACGTTCGATAGAATTCGGAATACGTTTTATGATTGATGGGGTGTAATAACACTTTGGGTTGATATGTCACATGTAAAACAATTGCTAAAATCGGTTAACACAATGAATAATTAATTTAATTTTATACAAATATATTATCGCTGGTAGCAGTATATATATATATATATATATATATATATATATATATATATATATATATATATATATATATATATATATACATAGAAAGAGAAAGAGAGAAGAAGCTATGTATAAATTACATAACCATTCATATAAATTACATAGCCTTATTTATAAAATCTTGCTTGGATATACAAATATATCTAACATGAAAAAAAGCGAAATTTATCCAACATGCAATGAAAACACAACTTAAAATGTCTGATGTCATTGATGGAGGTTAACGCATGACGGTTAATAGAATTATGAGCCAAAAAAATTGTTGGAAGAAAATCGAAACAAATCAATAATAACGACTTTTTTGCAATGAAGGGTAAGTACAACATGTATAACACATTTAAGAAGTTGCACCAAGATACGATTCTGTGACTGCTTTAGATGGATTTGAATTCACAACAGAAACACGTAAGAAAAACAAAATGAAAAGGAATAATGAAAACCTAAGATGTGACATTTAGATATTACTAAGAGTTTGATATAACGTTCAGATATCACTTAACTAAGAGTTAGATATAACGTTAAGATTTCATTTTACTAAGAGTTAGATATAACGTTAAGATATTATTTTACTAAGAGTTAGATATAACGTTAAGATTTCATTTTACTAAGAGTTAGATATAACGTTCAGATATTATTTTACTAAGAGTTAGATATAACGTTAAGATATTATTTTACTAAGAGTTAGATATAACGTTAAGATATCACTTTACTAAAAGTTAGATATAACGTCAAGATATCACTTTACTAAGAGTTAGATATAACGTTAAGATATCACTTTTAGAATTATAACATTAAGAGTTATTTACGAAATTCACAGCTAACGATTTTTCAGCCTTCTTTTGATCATGAGATTTGTTGGATTGGCAGTTTTGACGAAAACTCCGATTTTCGCTTTCAAAATCATTCATCAACACACGTTAATCTTATAATTATAACTACCATGTCGAACCCTAACCCTAACCCTAACACGATGTCTCTAAACCTAAACATAACTGCCAATATTTTAGCAGTTCTACTTTACTATTTACTGAAATATCAATATTTACGTTTCTGAATTTTGTAATGAGGATTCATACTTTATGTAATTTGAATTATTCGGAATACTGCTCTTATGCGTGTTATTCTCACAACATTCCCGTCGATGTAAACTACGACCTTCTCAAGTTGTATCTTGCCGATATCGGGAATATTTCTGTCGAACTCGGGAATTTACACGGAATTTAGAACATACCCCTTTATTTAATCCACGGATGTAGCATGATCTCGTTCCGTCATGCAAAAGTCTTTAGTAATTCGCAATTCCTAGTATCGCCTACACTGAGGATTGAACCTTCAACCTTTAGATGACTGCACCTAAAACTGAAGTTTACTTAGTACTTTATCCGTTGCGCTACGATGAGAACAGTAGTTTGAATAATCCAGAGTTTACCAGTCTTTACGCTTAACATTACCGTTGTCATTCGACTCGGTCGACATTTTAACAAAATAAAATATATGAAAATAACGGGAGACTACCGCCATTGGGAGCAGTGTAAACAAATGAATTGATTGTAAACTAAAATAAAAGATATCTGTTTACCGCCATGAAAATAGTCTAAAGGCATCCTGATTATTAATTTTCTTGAGTGATTGTCTCCAGAATAAAATACTGTTTTGACCGTCAGTTGGCGGAAAATCGGTTGTATATCCGTATTAATAAACAGAGAATTATTTCATATTTGAATAATACCTAATAATTTATGTGCCGTATACTTCTTATTCTGCACGCATACATTATTATTCTTGTCATGTTGTAATACCATGATTGTTAGATTGGAGCCATTAATTGGTTGAAGACAAAATCCCTCGAAAAATAATCTACCAATAACAAAATAGGACGATTCCTATTCAATTCCTATTTGTTTATCATTCCACGTTCGTCATTCCACATTCTGTACGCATAAGATTCGCTGTATACAAGCGTGGTTCACGAATAAAGGCGTTCCAATTTCGAAAGGAAGACTGTCGAACTGAAACCGAACCAATTTTGGTATCCGCCAAAGAATGTCAAATGGAATATCGATAATTCGCTGATTTCTCTTAAACCTATGACATCCTGTTATTGAAGATGCGTTCTATTCCGAAAGGCTCTTTTATTTTTAGGATGTCAAAGATATGAGATATTCAGGCATTTTCTTATGTCCTTTCTTGTCCATCTGTTACATAAAGGTAGAAAGTATATACGCATACAGTATGGACGTTATTCTTCTAGACACATATCACGAGTCTTATTCTATTTGTTTTTCATTTCACTCGCATTGCAAACAGTTTTAATACAAGTGACGTCTACGAATAGAGGCGCGCCAATTTCAATAGGAAGTTTGTCGAGCCAAAACACAAACCAATTTTGACAGCCGCCAAAGAATGCCAAATGGAATATCAATAATTCACTGATTTCTGCAAAATATATTACATCTTGTTATTGGAGATGCCTTCTATTCAGAATGGACCCATCGAGGATGGGCAAATAAATACGAGGTTTAGACATTTTCTTTTTGCCTTTCCTGTATATCTGTTACATCATAGAGAAAGTGCATCCGCAGACAGTATATAAGTGTCTGTCTATACCGAAACTATCTATTTAAAAAAATTCACAAAAGATAAAATAATAATACAATGTTCAGTATTTATCTAAATGAACAAATGAAAGTTTTGATTTACTCATCCGAAATATATTTATACAACATATACATTAAGCTTATATATTCTAATAATATTATTAGAATATATAAGCTTAATGTATATGTTGTATAAATATATTTATACAACACATACATTAAGCGTATATATTCTAATAATATTATTAGAATAAGCTTAATGTATATGTTGTATAAATATATTTATACAACATATACATTAAGCTTATATATTCTAATAATATTATTAGAATATATAAGCTTAATGTATGTTTTCAAACTAGCTTACTCGTGTCCCGGCGTTTCCCGCGAAAGTAGATTAATTCAAAAACGTCATGGCCAACCTCGAACTATTGAATTATTTTCTGCTTATCATTGTCCGTTGCGAAGACAGATCTCGCAATTTAAATATAAAACATCAACAATGAGAAACACACAAACATCCAGGCTCTGTGAATGTGAACCCCGTATGAATGTTTTTAGTTTTAACTTTTACATTGTGTTAATCATTTTTTCTTGTTGGTTGTCACGTGATCGCTAATTGTTTCAACGGCAAGTTTGTTTTGAAAAAGTCGTCGGTTTTAAACAAAAAAAAGAGGAAAAAATCATCTATTTTTACTTTCTGGTTATCACGTGATCGCTAATTACAGAGAAATTGTTTCAACGGCAAGTTTTTTTTGGATAAAGTCGTCGTTTTTAAACAACAGAAAAAGGGGGAAATCACATTAATTTTTCTTGCCTGGACTGCTTATTATAAAGAAACCAAAATAGCAAAGAAGTTTTTTAAATAATATTGGTGAATTCAAAATCAAATATCAAAAATATTAAGGTGGAGCTGCAGTGATGTGCCTTGATGAGTCCCTTTTAAGTATTTATTACTGTTTAATATATGCAAGTATACAATAAGGTACACTAAAAAAAATAATAATAAAAAAGAGTCACTCTAGTTTTACATATATGCGGGAATGTAAATACTTCATGAGCTGACCCACTCTCTTGTCTTGAATAGTACTGGTCACTTTTGATGCCACTACTCTTAAAATAACAGGATGGTGTCTTACATCTTAGGAAGAAAGCCATCTTTAGCCTTTGTTTGAGCGTAATGGTGTCACAATAAAACAAATTGGTTTCTGGTTAACCACGTTTTTCTCCTACCTATGATCTTAGTATATAAACATATGTTTCATTATTTACTACAAGAGTACTCAATATCAAGTTGAGCTTAGTAACAGTATAAAAAAATATATTTATGACTAGCAAGCTACACATGAACGTATATACCGGGTGTCCCCAAATTAATAAACCCTCACTTCCAAATCCTGAATCCTCATAGCAAATTCCAGTCTTTGCTCATAATCCTGAAGCTGAAGCTTCTGGACAAGCTTAATTCTGTATGAGAACATGTCCATGGCACAGTACATCCTATGGAAGGAGGATCGTGAAACTCCCAGCTGCCGAGATCTTCTTCTGATTAAAACTGTCGGATCTTCTTCCAGACTTCGATATCATTCTTCCCGATTGTCTTAAGTTCTAACTTAACGAGACCTTACGGATCTCGGGAGGTCACATGCTGCACCTGTTTTTTTGAAAAAGGCTTATTATGGTTTAAATGACATTTAAACTTGACGGATCTTTAGTGTAAAAATGTGGTCGATAACCCCGCTAGGTTTCTGAAGTTGACCCATGATACTCGAAGTACCATTGTATAATTTGTGTTCGTTTTTCAATGATGTGCTTGCTCCTGAAAACGTCGGAATGATAGCTTCAACTACACTGAAAACAGAAAAGAAAGATATTTAAAAACTAAGAAGTTATGATTTGTTTTTATATATATATATAAAGAGACAAAATGGTGCCACACCACAAAATAAATAATGCGTTGTATGGGGAACACACTATATAAAATGAAATAGAAAAGAAATAAAATGTTATTTTTAATTGTAGATGTGTGAACATTTGTTTTTATTCGTGAATGTTTTTATTCGTGAATTCCGATATCATGCATAACGGTTTTTCTAATACTTTTTTTCTTTTCTATTTCATTTTATATGGTATGTTCCTCATACAATTCATTATTTATTTTGTGGTGTGACACCATTTTGTCTCGTCATATGTTGATCTCTTAACTGAGTTTATTCATCTTTACAATTTTGTATTGTTTACATTAAAACCATGCTCCGTCTATTTAAAGTTGTGTTGTCTTGGTGTGGCACGACATCTCTTTTTAAATTATTAAGAGTGAGATATAGCCGCGATTACAAAATCGCCCTGAATAAGACGGTTCGTTTAAGAGGCTAACTATGTTCTCTTAAATGCAAAATGGCCTTTCTTCGAATATGTTTGAAGAATGTTGTTGTCCCCCAAGTACATCTCCTCTTGTATCTCGAAGATCAAATGTTGCAATCCATTTGGCATCGAGAGGGCTTCCCTATTAGATAAAATTCGACGCTATTCTGAGATGTTGTCTTCTACAAAGACGCAGTATCATTCTCTTTGGGTTTTTGTCTTGAATACCTTGTCTTTCTTTGACAAATTCCGTTTTTCTAAACTACTGTCAAAGCAGGATCGCACTTTTCATACTAACGCCAAGTCTAAGAACGATAAATATTTAAGTATGTTGATTAAAAGAAAGTTTGGCATTCGTACAAATTCAGATCAACATATGTTTAATCTTTCTGATTATATTTTGTCTACTGTCTAAGCAGGATCGCACTTTTCATACTAACGCCAAGTCTAAGAACATATTTGTAATCTTTCTGATTATATTTTGTCTGATATAGATAAGGTCGTGTTGTCTAGAGCTCTTGATGTTTGCATTCCTCCATCAGGCATTGACAGGACCGGAATTTTTGCCGAGTTTGAATTGATGTTCTCCCAGTTGAGAATCCTTTGCCTTTCTTCTAATGAGTCTATAAGTCAGCTTAAAGCCCGTCTTAACGAATATGCTCATTCCTTTTTGAATTCTACGGTGCGCTCTGACCAGATGTTTTGGCAAAAGAACAATTTTCAAGCTGCCAAATTGCTCAAGACGAGGACCGACATCTATATTATAAACCTGATAACGGTTCAGGTGTCATCATTTTCAATCGAGCCGATTATATTTCCAAAATGGCTACCATTTTAGTGGACACAAGTAAATTTCAATTATTGGGTAACTTGACGGCGGATCATACTTTAAGGACTGAAATTAAATTCCAGAAAAAATTTCTACAATTTCATAAAAATAACTTTTTCTCTAAAGAAGTCTATTCTTTGATTCGTCCTGTCGGCTCCCAGCACCCCAGAATGTATGGATTGCCTAAGATCCACAAATTATAGGTGTTATTGTTGGTAGTGTTATGCGTGTTCTGTAGGTCATGGTTGAAGGCAGACAGCCATTTTAGGTGATATGCCGTTCTGCAGAACTCTGCCTCGATGTTGAGTTTGGCCCTGTCATCTAACTTTTGTGTAGTTATAAACTTGGGGCCTAGGCTGAGGAGTTCTGTTTCGTTTGGCATTAGTGAGTTAGTCAGGTCTGTGACGAGGGATCTAGCTGTGGCTTGCGTGTTATTGTTGTCGGTTGGGTCGTTATTGTTGGGGCTGATTATAGGGGTGGGGGTGTTTTTATGAAGGAGCCAGTTGAACTTACTTTTTAACCTTTCTTTTGATGTGCGGACGCTGTTGTAGTAGCACTGGTTGATCGCTGCAGATATTTCTGGGGTTACGGTCAGTCCTGCTAGGTTGTTATTCAGTTCCTCAATATGGAGGTGGAGGAGATAGTGTAAGTGTCGGATGGATTCCTTGACACAAAATTTGTGTAAAAATTCCCGTGATGTCTTGCGTTTTGGGTGGCTGAAGCATGCGGGGAGGTGCATGTTTTTAACTGTGTTAGGGATTATGTTGTTTTTAATGCAGCGTTTTAGGAAGTTGATCTGGCAGCCGGCTTTTGCTCGTTTCTCCGAGAGTTGAAGTATCTTTTTAATTGTTGCAAACTCTGTCTGGCTCAGACTAAGTGTGAGAAGAATGTTGTAGTTCGCTTGGAGCATTGTGTATAGTGTAAGAATAATATTTTTTTTTTAAGGCGATAACAATGCGTTGTTAACGTGACACATACTTCTTAATATAACCACACACGACAAGCACCATAATACACATTTACTAACAAACATCTATGATACTATGCGGACATACTATTAACGATAACAACACTAAATGAAGTTAGTTAGGCCCATATTATTAGCCCAATTACTGACACTGGTGCACACACAGCCACTTGCACCTGCTGCTAACTCGGACACGTGGTTGCACTTGTTGTCCGCCTTACTTATTAACTTGAAATCCCGACCATTATATACCACGACTGCACATAATAAAATCTAATAATATAGATAAATAATAATATAGAATCGAACAAAAAATAAAAAATAAAAAAAATAAAAATAAAGAAATAAAGAAATAAAGAAATAAAGAAATAAAATAAAGAAATTAATAAATAAATAAAATAAATATGTATGCATGTATGTATTTTACATATACGTATATATATACACATATATACATACACCAACACACACACGCACACACACATATATATACCAAAGGCTCTATTAACGACGCCCCACCTCCATACCCAGGATTCCTCACCCACCCAATCACATCTGCTACTACACACACACACGGTAAACAAATTTATAGAACGAAATTATTAAAACCCTAAGGGACATAACTCCCACAAACAAAGCTTGACTCACACGAGTTATCAGCCTCTACCACTGAGATAATGATTATTCAGTATATTATTAACCAAACAAACAACAACGTTATATAAAAAAAAAAAAATAAATAAATAAATAAAAAATAAATTACTCAGTATATTTACTAACAAAATAAACAGCAACGGTTAAAATAGCAAATAATAATTTATAAAAAAATAAATAAACAAACTTCTGCGGACCTGCTACTAAAAACAAACCAACATTTCCGGCCCCGGCTTTTTGCAAAAAAAAAAAAACACACTCCAACGAGTGGTAGTATTTATTTTATTCTGAGGATAAGGGATACCCTCGAAAATTAAAAAAAAAATAATAATAATGAAAAGGACACACTCCAACCCAACACCACGGTCACGATACACTGGTAAATAAAATAAAAAAAAATTGAAAATTATTGACTTTTCAATATTGTCACTTTGTTTTGTTTTTACGATTCCACGTGTCGTATGTGTCACTTTAACAACGCATTGTTATCGCCTTCAAAAAAAAATATTATTCTTATATATATATATATATATATATATATATATATATATATATATAGATATATATATATATATATATATATATATATATAGATATAGATATAGATATACACCCAGGCCCATGCATCTATATTCGTTTAAAGACAACTATCTACCTATATATTATGTATGTATCGTAGTTCTATATCCTCGTCTATTTCCTCTTCTGCCTTCTCTTTTATTGTTTCTATCGCGCTCTGTTCTCTCTCTATCTTTCTCCATTTCTTCTCCCTCTCTTGCTCTCTCTCTCTCTTCCTCTCTCTAGTGTTGTTTTCAATCCCATCAGGAATGAATCATCATCCAATATCCATGAAAAGAAATGTGTTGGAAGCACATGCTATGGATTGCCGCTGACATATCTGCCTCCAGAAATAAACAGTTATGAAATCGATTCTTCTTGAATCACCTTTCCTGATAACATGTCATTTTATATGAATAAAACAGACTTTCAAACGACACAAGGGTCGACCGATTACGTGAGGAGTGAATAAAAGGCAAGATGAGGAACATTTGATAACCTTGACAATGCCATCGACAACATTTAAATTGTACTAGCTTGAAATGGTAAAAGTTGAATTAGTTTTACAAGAAAATAGTGTAATATCATTTCGTATAATCGAAAGAAAGAACCTAAAATTATAGCCGATATATACATTTATTTCACAGATGTAAATCGAATAAAAAACTTCTATATTTTTCTGTAGATTATTATGTTACTACTTTATTGACTTAGATTTATCACGGTATTCGAATAATTAATTATTTACACATTTAACAAGAAGGGATATGAGCATGGACAGGGAAAACTAAGCCATATTCTTCGGTAAAACCGTGAGTTGAATCTCTAAGAAATTAACACAACTGACCTTTATTTGCATGAATAACGTTTGTATGAAATCCATCAAAATATAAAATTAATAATTATGTACATAATATAAGTACTGAAAAGCGCAGAATGATGATAGAAGGACAAAGGTCACAAAGTCCACGTGTTGGTAAGATCCAACGATCAGTAGATATATGTAAAAAAATGATTCTCGCTCACTGAATAAACCACATTCGACTGTTTGTTTATAACAATAACTAAAAGTTATAAGCACTTAAAAATATTATCCTCACTGACTTTTTATTGTTCAACCTAAGATATATATAGATTTATAATGAAGAAATTCCACAGTGAAACAACAAGCTCCTGGAGTTGATCAAGAAAAATAGGCGAGCTTAATGTATTAACAAATAATCAAGTAAACTTGATGTCTCTATTTTTTTAATTATTTTATTTGTTTATGCATCTATCTATCTATCTATCTATCTATCTAGCTAGCTAGCTATCTATCTATCTATCTATCTATCTATCTATCTATCTATCTATCTATATATATATGTATATATATATATATAAGTATTGATGAATAAATATGTGTATATATATAGACATATAGTAATATATATATATATATATATATATATATATATATATATATATATATATATATATATATATATGAGAAGAATGCTGTAGTTCGCTTGGAGCATTGTGTATAGTGTAAGAATAATATTTTTTTTTTGAAGGCGATAAAAATGCGTTGTTAAAGTGACACATACGACACGTGGAATCGTAAAAACAAAACAAAGTGACAATATTGAAAAGCTAATAATTTTCAAAAATTTTTTTTTTATTTACCAGTGTATCGTGACCGTGGTGTTGGGTTGGAGTGTGTCCTTTTCATTATTATTATTTTTTTTAATTTTCGAGGGTATCCCTCATCCTCAGAATAAAATAAATACTACCACTCGTTGGAGTGTGTTTTTTTTTTTGCCAAAAGCCGGGGCCGGAAATGTTGGTTTGTTTTTAGTAGTAGGTCCGCAGAAGTTTGTTTATTTATTTTTTTATAAATTATTATTTGCTATTTTAACCGTTGCTGTTTATTTTGTTAGTACATATACTGAGTAATTTATTTTTTATTTATTTATTTATTTATTTTTTTTTTATATATAACGTTGTTTGTTTTGTTAATAATATACTGAATAATCATTATCTCGGTGGTAGAGGCTGATAACTCGTGTGAGTCAAGCTTTGTTTGTGGGAGTTATGTCCCTTAGGGTTTTAATAATTTCGTTCTATAAATTTGTTTACCGTGTGTGTGTAGTAGCAGATGTGATTGGGTGGGTGAGGAATCCTGGGTATGGAGGTGGGGCGTCGTTAATAGAGCCTTTGGTATATATATATGTGTGTGTGTGTGTGCGTGTGTGTGTTGGTGTATGTATATATGTATATATATATACGTATATGTAAAATACATACATGCATACATATTTATTTTATTTATTTATTAATTTCTTTATTTTATTTCTTTATTTATTTATTTATTTATTTATTTTATTTATTTATTTTTTTGTTCGATTCTATATTATTATTTATCTATATTATTAGATTTTTTTATGTGCAGTCGTGGTGTATAATGGTCGGGATTTCAATTTAATAAGTAAGGCGGGCAACAAGTGCAACCACGTGTCCGAGTTAGCAGCAGGTGCAAGTGGCTGTGTGTGCACCAGTGTCAGTAATTGGGCTAATAATGTGGGCCTAACTAACTTCATTTAGTGTTGTTATCGTTAATAGTATGTCCGCATAGTATCATAGATGTTTGTTAGTAAAATGTGTATGATGGTGCTTGTCGTGTGTGGTTATATTAAGAAGTTGGAGTTTAGCTCGGCTCTGTTGTTCAATTTAGGGGATAGCTTTCTAATTAATATAGATTCTTTAAGTCTGAGATTGCCCTGGTCTCTTTCGCTAGCTAGTATCTTGACTCGTATGTCTTTGGTGGGGTTGTGGCCATGTGTTATATGTTTTTGGAAGGGTGATGCCTTGGTGGTTACGTGTTCTTTAATTCGTATATGCAAAGGTCTCACTGTACTGCCGATGTAGAATTCATTGCAGACCGCACATTGTATCTGGTATATAGCATATGTGCGGTTGCATAAACCCGTGTTGTTGATGGGGCAGTCTATGATACTATGCGGACAATACAATGAGTTATATTTGTATATCACATTGGTTCAATTAATAAGTTTCTGACCAAACAATATAATAGCGATTAAATTAAAGTATTAGAATGATTTAAAAATTTAATATTTATATGATGTTTAGATGATAATTTGTATTAACTGGATTATCCTGGCTACTCAACATTTCGGCTGATGTATAAAGTATTAGAATTATTTAATATATATATATATATATATATATATATATATATATATATATATATATATTGGTGGAGAACAACTTTCTTCTTCGTGTATTAAAGAAAGAGTTCAGTTCGAAATTCTTCATAGAATCCCGAGTTGGACAGGTTTGGTTTAGTTTGGTTTGTTTTACGGCATAGCAGCCAACTATGGGTTTAATAAAGTTGTCAAATACAATTCTAATTATTTCACATTGTCTTGAGAGACAATGAAAAGTGAAATCAATAATTTGTGGTTAGATTTTTTGGAACAGTCCAACTTCCTTGATGAAGTCTAAGATTTTGGTCACATTTATGTTTTTAAATAAGTCTTTTGACTTTTTTTAGTCGTAATATTTGTTTCGGGTTTGCTGTAGATATTGACAGTCTAGTAATATATGTTTGACTTTGTAAGATTGTTGACATGCTATGCACATTGGAGACTCCTCTCCTTCCTATAAGTGCTTATGAGTGATATGCGTATGTCCTATACGAAGTATGATTATGATAACCTCTTCTCTTCTTACTTTTCTATAGTCCAGGGGCCACTCATCTATAGTTGGCCAAATCTCATATAACTTATTATTTGGCCACTCATCTATAGTTGGCCAAATCTTATATAACTTATTATTTGGCCACTCATCTATAGTTGGCCAAATCTCATATAACTTATTATTTGGCCACTCATCTATAGTTGGCCAAATCTTATATAACTTATTAATTTTGCCACTCATCTATAGTTGGCCAAATCTTATATAACTTTTTATTTTGGCACTCATCCCAATATTCTTGCCATTTGTCTTTGGTTATCTTCTTAATAGAAGGTCGAAGGTCAGTGTATGGGATCCTATTATTGGTTAGAAAGACTCATGACGTCTACAAGATGCATCTGAACAATTCCGATGATTATATCAGCCGATGCGTTATGTGAATAACAAGATGAGACTAATTGTCTAAACATTATAATTAATAAATAAACAATCATAATTTTATTTTTTAAATACGTATTCATAAAAAGCGAAAAAAAGTGTAAGGAAAATTACTCCCGGACAACGTTGGATAGGTACGACTAGTAAATCAATGATATACTGTGTTTATTTTTATCCTGAAAATAAGAAGAACATTGTATGATTTCTGATCGAGTAGAATTATTAAACGCTTCCGGCTTTCCTGCCAGATCCGAGCCCTGTAGCGTTTTGAAAATGATACGAATACGTAAAAGCGTTCAATCTTACTAAATGACGAAAAAACGTTGCTTGAGGTCATATATGCGTTGGTTATCCTGCCAATTTTTAGATGAATAAAAGAATATACCCGAGGCAAAATATAAATGAAAATCAATATAGGTTGGCTAATATGTATATTATAGATTGGCTAAACAAAGCGTCCGGTTATTATATTATTTCTATTCGAGACGTCTCTGTTTTGAAGATATGTGTTTATTTGAAATATTTTCAGGGGAAATCTAAAGACCAACGAAAGAATATATCCAGAAGAAAGTATGTATGACGTTAAATTGGAGTTTTTTTATTTATATATTTATGATAACTCCACCGATGACCATATTAAAATGATCATGTTTTATATCCAGTTTAAAGAGACAATCCTCAGACTGCATATTCCAATAAACTCACTGATAGGGCAAGTGTATCGCATGTATAATTGAGGCATCTTTATTTGTGTGGAAAATCACCTGAATTGTTATGTAGAAGATTTAGTGTAAAACATAGGTAAAAAGAGCACATTTGGTGATAGATTCGCATTATACTTCCACATCAAATGTATACACACGAACTTCACTCATCTTTTTGTTATATAAAGTTATTATTGTCTGTGCATATTTATCTTTCATTTAGGATTTGTTTACAGCAATTTTCTATCACGCATTGAAAGCAGCACATATGTGTATATCACCAGATCACTGACAGACATTACATGTGTCTTACTTAAAGTAAATTGCTCTCAGGTGTTTTTTAAAAAAAACTAACATATATTTCTTTAAACTCTAATCATTCTTACCTTTATTCTCCGGCCACAAACGAGAAACTACTCCTGCTATACATTTTTTGTCTTTTATGCTTACTTCATTTGTTTTTGTACTTTTGAATTTAGTACGAAACCATTTGTGATTAATATCGACCTTACATATTCCAGGGTGAAATTCTTCATTTGTTGATTAAGAAGACTTCTAGAGTGGACGCGGTTGTATCAGCTCAAGTATTATTTCCATCATGTAAGCGATTCACTCCTGCAAATTACCCTGTGATATTTACCAGAGAGGTTCAATGCCACTTTACTCTATATAAAACCATTGCAATTGCAGAAACATGTCTGTGCACATTGAGAATTGTGAGTTACATTTATCATGATTTGTTTCTTTAGATATTTTAAACGACTCTTCTCATAGTATGTGCATGTTGCTAACTGAATTTAATCGATACCTTTGTGTTGCCATATCGAACGATACATGTGCATAACTTCCTTTTTTTCAACAACAATTAGATGTGTATACTTTTATCACATTTGCACTATATACGTCGCAATTGCAGAAATCTGTCTGTGCACATAGAGAATTGTAAGTACCGTCCATTACATTTATTATGATTTGTTTCTTAATATTTTAAACGACTCTTCTCTTAATATGTGTCCTTACTGAATTCAATCGATAGCTTAAGAATAATATGCCACTTTGTGTTGCCATATCGGAAAGTACATATGAATAACTTTTTTTCTCGAAGTATTAGATTGGGATCATTTCATTAATATTGTAACAGACTTTACTTTACTTTACATTACATTCAGTGAAAAAGTCTTCAGCTAGGAACCATTTACTCATTTCAAAAGTGTTCTTATTTGTATTTAATACGTAATATTTATTTTATTTAGGCTCAAATACTATTAAACTATTCATCGTAGTTACTGGGCCTTTTTTACGAAAATAGAGCTAGTGAGAATGCACATTTTTGCATACATATTTTTGCAAAAAAGGCAAAACATTGCTTACGCATCTACAATTACAGCCAAATGGTGGGGCGTTTTTATTTTAATTTACAAAATAAAGAGAGTCCAGGCTGTAAGGAATCAGTTGTGGCGTGATATTCGGCTATAAATCACCACTGCCTTCTCGGAGCCTGTACTCACCTCCAGCGCTCACAGTAGCAACGGCTACTTCTTTTCCTTTATCACTCCATCATGTCAACCCAAAATTTCGATGTACTTGCATGACATTTGTCTTCAAATTATCAACTTGAGGATGTCTTACAATAAAGACGAAACGTTGATGAATATATGAAAATATCTCTTGTTTTTTTTCCTTTTTTCATTTCTATATATATATATATATATATATACATATACATATATATATATATATACATATATATATATATACAACGATTTTGTGTGATAGTTTAAAAGTATTAAGTAGTAATAGTATATTAATTTTTATTATGATACTAGTATTATATTTTGATATACTACAATAATGAAAAGATTAGTTTTTAGCAGTTTATTTCGATCCAGAATTTCTTAGCCTTAATCGAATTACAACTTGGATCGGGCATTATTTATTTGTTTTCGTATATCTGATTTGTATAAACTACTTCATATAAGTAGCGTTTAGCTACGCATACCCAGCGGTTACCGCTGGCGATTTTTTGAATGTTACTTCCATTTTGAGAAACACTCAATAGCATTTCATTTTTATTCGACGCAAACCTCCACATGTCTGGTATGTCTAGTCATTTTCAGTTTTACATGAAATGTATTTGCCTTTTAAGCACATCCGTTTGATGAAGTTAATCTTATTATTCTGACCTTTGATTAGTGATTCAATATAAAACGCAGATGAATGCTAAAAAGTCACAAAAGGAAAATTTAAAGCGTGAGATTCGGCTATAAACCATCACTTTATTGTTGCCTTAAATTAGTACATACATAATGGATAAGACAACTACGGCGATGTAAACCTTTCCCTGTATTTTGTTAAAGTAAGCAAGACGGTATATTTGTGGACGTATACGATTATCTGTTAAATAGTCACATAAAATGACACACTATTGTACTCGCATGAGATACGACATTTTTTTTATTCTTGAGAGAAGTGATACTATCAGTGATCTCTGGTTATTTCTTTTGGTAACTGCATCTTCTATTCAGTTAAGCTGACTTCTGTCGTACATCAGGTTCACCGTCATTGGGACCTTCTAGCCGACTCCGTCTATTAAATCGTGGCCCTTTCGTTACGAACTGTTCGCTTTTTGACGTCCTGTCATATTTTCTTGCTTCAGTAACTTTCTTTAACTTATCGTACAAAACACATTTTCACAGATTAAGTGAGAAATAGAGTATCTGTAAAGTGTTCACACTTGAACGACGTCACCGCGTCTTGTATGAAAACGAATATTTAATCAATCGAGACATCCAGCATTTACCTGTGAGGGTCGTTGTAGGGTGTGGCTAACCGATAGTATTACACATAGTCTTATATTTAAGTTTCAAAGCGCGATTTATCCGCTCAAAATTCTCCGGATCTTTCATTACGTGTACTCCGGCTAATTAACTGATGATAGAGGTAAGCATATACATATCAACGTCACGGCGTATTGTCTAAAAAACGAACATTTAATCAATCGAGATACCAAGCATTTACTATTAAGGATCGTTGTAGTATTACACATACTCTTATATTTAAGTTTGAAAGCGCGATTTATTCGCTCAAAATTATCCGGATCTTTCATTACGTGTATTCCGGCTAATGACGTGATGATGGAGCTTATCATTTCGATATCAACACCGGAATTCCTACTCAGTTGATCATTCCTAACGCCTATATGGATTTGCCAACTCAGATCTACAGTACAATTAAAAAAGTATACTACTTCTATACATTTAAACAACTGACACTGAACTATAAAATCAGATATAAGTATTTCAAATATTTCTGAATATTTCTGCTTAATTGATGACATAAACAAAACTTTTTAACCTATATTGTACCTATTTAGTGAGTAAAATAGTGACACTTTTTTAAATCAACGTAGAATTCATCTTTCTCGAATATTATTGGATTTCGGTAGTACATAAACCTACAAAAAGATTTAACCTGGATAAATGCGTTACTCTAAAAATCTGTACCTTTAAAAATTCCACGTCTAAATTCTATTTGCGTTGAAAACAAAGTTTTAACATCATTTTGAAAAGTTTGCGGAAATATTATTTAGCAGTGGAATGTGTCATATGAGATTTCGCTTGCATCCAATTTCAGAAATACGTTGTTGTTACATGTTCGTTGAGGAAAGTAATATGCAAAATAAGTAGTTTTCTTGGAAAGGCATGTGTGAAAATGAAACCATATTTTAATAAATACGGTGAACTGATTGGGGAAAAGCGCTCAGTAAGCTTGAATTCATGAAGCGAGGGCGTCCTGTGCTTGCTCTATCTGATACTCGTTGTACATACAAACAATGAAAGTTTAATGACGTAAAATTGTAAAATTGATTGTTTGTTTCAGCATTGCAGCGTAATATTCTGAAAGAATATGTTAGACTGCCATAATTGCCTATAAATACTACATGGCATAGGCTGATGCTTGTCTAGTTGTACAAAGAAATACAAAGCGTTCGTTTAAAATGTAGTCTATATAAAAAAACGTAAGAAAATGAAACATTGATGACAGATTTTCGCATAAAAGTTCAAAGGCGTCATCGATTGTGATTCGTGTATCTATTGTATATTTCAACATATATAAAAACATATAAAATATAAAACTAAACTAATGAGTGTTAAATTATATTTAAACAATGTTTTAAAACAGATGTAAATATGAATATAAGAACAAATAAATATCTGAAGTTGAGAAATGTTCATCTCACATAAAAGTAATATGTGTATTTATAGATTTTCTATCACCAAAATATGGATTAACATTAATTTATTAATGTAGTTTTCTCATTTGTTCGTATATTAAAGACTATATTTAGCCGCATACAGATGTCTTCGAATGTATGCATGAGTAAATATAATTAGATATAAACGTTAAATACATCATTTACTTATTGGCATGTCATTTTTTATATATACTCACATTAATAGCATTACTAACTGAAGTAAATGATATTATTTTTGTAAATAGTATGAAACGATATTTCGGACGTGTATAACTCCATACTGTAATTTCAATAATTGTTATTGACAAATGAGTCATTCACGTGCAGACTAAGATGGCGAAGTCGAAAACATGTGGTTACCCACACAAGGCGTAAGTTCAACTCAAAAGACATTTAATATAACAGCACATCCAACACAGAGGAATGGGGGTTGAATGTGTTCACTTTGAAAGAAAATCATTTTTTAACTCGAGAATAATTCTAAAGCCTTTACACACTACGTGGCATTTTATATTCATATTGTGTTATTTTACAATGTTGTTGACAGGTTTACATTTGTTTATAATAGACATTATTTGCAGCGGTTCTGTATTTATTTAAAATAAGGTAATTTGCAATTAACTGTTTTCTGTAGCCCCAGTAACGCAAACATACGGTAATTCATCCTCTCGCAGTGTATTTTAGAAATTGCACTGTTTATCATTATTACAATCACATGAACATGATAGTTTTTTACCTTGTAAATTTGTGATTTGAGAAAGTCGTTAATAACATAAGCATTTCTATCTGTTGATACACCAATAAAGTAAAACAAATTAAAATCATTTTAATCGAGTCGGTATTGTTTTCTAACAAGCTGGAGAAATGACTACACGATCAATTATCAGTCAAGATTTCCGGTCTTAATATTATACGCTATTTTAATAAGTTACAAGAGAATCGACTCATCCGTGATAATAGCTACATGACACAAAATCAGAAGAAGCAACATCACGCATAACTTTTAAAAGTACATTACAGACTTGCTTATTGACAGTCTCTTTCGGAAAGTAATAAAAGAAACTATGTCACGTATCGCTATTTGTTGCCGGAAATATCATCGTCTGATTTTAATAAATATGTTTACATGTGATTTATCTGGTAATTATTCCCTTTAATCTCGATTCTGTCAATTTAAAAGAAACTGCGCTTCCATCGAAAATGATGTAATTTTTTTATTAAATCATATTTAAGTTTTTTCATATGTAATTTTAGAATATAAACATATAATATATATCATATTAACACATCCAAGAGGTTTTGAAAATAATCACGCGAAGTAAAATATTTGTCAATCGAACATTAATTTCATTAAATTGGACGTTAATCTCATTAAATATACGAAACATGTTTAAAAAGTACGCGACTTTATGCGAGAAAAAATATTTCAAATACCTGACGGGATTGGGACCCTAATCCCATTCAAAGTAGGCCCTTTGTGCTTTCACACACTTAGCCCACCGATCCACCCACTGCCGAAAACACATCTGAAAGTCTTCTTTAGGAATGAGGTTCATCTCCACCGTCGCGTTCCGCATTATCTCTTCTGTAGTGTCAAAACGGAACCATTCAGTGGTGTCTTCAATTTTCGAGAAAAAAAAACCAAGTGTCGCAAGGAGCCATATTCGGAGAGTAAGGATGTTGGCGAACGACTGTAATTCCATGTTTAGCCAATAAATGATGGATCAATTGGGATGAATGTGCGGGGGCGTTGTCGTGATGCAGTTGCCAGTTTTTTGCCGTCCACATATCAGGTCTTTTGCGCCAAATTGTGTCACGGAGACGCTGAAGAACATCTAGATATTACTCCTGCGTCACTGTTGTCCTTTCGGTGCGTATTTCTGATACACAATTCCACAGATATCAAACAAGACAGTCAGTATAACCTTGATTTTGCTTCACAACTGTTGCACTTTTTTGTTCAAGGAGACTCGGGATGCTTCCATTGCGACGACTGTACATTTGTTTTTGGGTCGTACCCGTACACTCATGACTCATCTCCAGTAATCACAGTGGTCAGAAACCCAGGATCAGTGTTGGCGGTTTCCAGAAGGTCCTGTGTAACTTGAAAACGAAGGTCATTTTGTTCCTGCGACAACAACTCTGGCACACATGTCCCCCCCACTCTGTGCATGTTCAAATCATCACGCAAAATTGCATGTTCGGAATATTTACGCATACTGCAATCTTGGGCGGTTGAACTACGATATTCCATTACCAAATGTCGCACCCTCTCAACAACAGCTGTACTCTGAGTAGTTAGGGGCCTGCCAGAACGCCGGTCACTCTCCGCTGAAGTGCGGCCATTTTTTAATCGGTTGAACCAACCCATTAATTTGTGTTACACTCATCGAAATTCATCCAAACACCTGCTGAATCTTACAAATTGTTTTTCTTTGAGAATCACCAAGTTCTTGACAAAATTTCATGCAGTACCTTTTGCTCAACACGTTCACTCATCTTGAGAGAATCAGTAATCCGACGTAGCACCTCACTCAGCGACCGCTAGGAAGCTGGCAACGTGCAGTAAGGCGGTGATAAAATTTACATGAAGGTGTTTCCGTACAATGTGTAGATTGGCCCTCCCTATCGTCTGTATTTCGCACGGAAAAAATAATGGTCCGACACTTTTTTGACAGACATCAAATAAAACCTTATCATCTCGTTGTTAATTGCATTCACTATAACTTTAAATGTTATTAGTTTTAAACATTTTAGCATAATTTAAATGTGCATATTTTTTTATTAAATAATGTCATAAAAACTTATTAGTTTATTTTAATGAAAAAGATGTCCAACCTCTTATTGATCACTGTTGATTTTGAAAAGAATGAACCAGCGTGCTTGCTTATATTTGTGTAAGAAAATACATTTTGTTGTTTCATTATCGAGTATTTTCCTGATACATCCTTTTTTTTAATATTCGCGAAAGGCACTCGATAGTTCGTCAAAAATCCGTTCCAAAACAAATCTATCAACTACCATGTAATCTTCCATCTCGCATGCTGATTTATTCACACAAGCGGACATCGTTTAAGATTGAATATCGAAGAGTGACAGAACGTTTTTGTGAGTGTCCATAAATAACTTCATTTAAATTTAAGACATTTTCAATTCCTAATTATTTCTAACATAAATCATTTAATGTGGAAGAAAGTAAATATATATCACATCTCTATTACAAAACTCTCATTAGACAAGACGAATGATACACATTCGTATGCAAAACTAAAGAAACAAATCTGAACAAAGTATTTCATTGAAGATGATATTCATCTCGAAATATTGGATATTAAATGTGTTTAGTACTACAATTGCAGTTACTTGATATGTATATTATTTTCCATTGGTGAATCTTTCAAGAAAAAATAAAATAATATAATAATTGAAGCGGGTTCTCTATCCCGGGAAAATAATATTCTATCATGTATACACCAATATAGACATGTTTACATCTGCATGCAATTTCACAAATAAATATACACGGTGTTTTTGTTTTTGTTTGGCTTTCGGCATATAAATACGTTTCGGGATGATTAATGCAATTATTTGTATACGTTTCATTGATCATAAGTCATTATTAAACTCGGAGATGTGTAATATGGGTTTATAAATTTTGCCGATATTAGAGTCTATCTGACTATAATCGATATAACAAGAAGGTACATAAACCACACACACACACGACTTTTAGTATAACTATACATCATATCTAGTCATGAAATTACATCTTGTGGTGAAGTTCTATTTCTCTTGATAGTCCAATTACCTCTGGTGGTTGAATCCTAGCACACCCTGCGCTTAAAGTAATCTGAAGGTGATATCTTCGTACATCTGACTGTGTAATTCAATTACATCTGTCTGTTAAATTATATATATAATGGCGGTATTTCATTACATATTGTGAAACATTAGCTGATGGCGAAATCCTATTATATTCGGCTATCAAATGAAATCCGGTCGCGAAATCATGTTACATATAATTGTTAAATTACATCTGATGGCGAAATTCTATCACATGTTGTCTGAAATTACATCTAGTGTCGAAATACTATTACACCTGGCTGTAAAAATAAATATGATAGCCAAATTTGAATCGGCATAATTCACATTCATATATTTCTATACATTTTATGGAAAATAATCTTAATGTCTTCGAACTAATTAATCCATAGCCACTCTTAGAAATATGAAGAACTTTAGGTATCCGATAGTTAGAATATATAAAGTGGTATACGTTTATTTTATACATAGCGCAGGTTGATAACACTATGACTATGGATAATACAATTTGGTTTCGAATAAGCCAGAATCCATTTCTATCCAAATTGAAGAAACAGCTGTCAGTAGAAAACAAACATACACACATAACTATATATATATATATATATATATATATATATATATATATATATATATATATATATATATGTATATATATATATGTATATATATATATATTTATTTATAAATATTGCGTAAGCATAAAACATCGATGTATGTAGGTTTTAAATAACTAACATTTATTTATAAATATTATTGTATGCGAATAAGTGGCGATTTGTGATCGGAGTTCGCGCCCGTCGACATCGGGAATTAGCTTCCTTCACTGAAGATTGCGTAAGCATGAAACATCGATGTGTGTAAGTAATAAATAATTAATATATATATATATATATATATATATATATATATATATATATATATATATATATATATATACATACGTATACGTTTAATCCTTACGGGAATCATCAGTGTCCATAACAATTATTTACACCGGTCACCAGATGCGAACCCTGGAACATGAGTAATATGTCTAACTAAAATTCCAACGTATTATCCTACACATGCATTGTCAATAACTCGGTAAATCAGTGAGAGATTAATCTTATTTAAAAGCAGCTGTCTTAAGGAGTTCGACTTTTCAAAAGAGCATTGCATTGAACCCACAAGGATGGCTGTGTTAATACTACTCAACACAGAGCCCGGCCTTATTTGAGGGGTACACACACACAGACACATACACATATATATATATATATATATATATATATATATATATATATATATATATATATATATATATATATATATATATATATATATATATATATATAAGGTGGGCAAAAATAAGGGTCCTATTTTTAAAAATTCATAACTTTTTTATTTATTGATTTTTTTATTTTTTTTTAGAATAAGTAAAGGACCCCTTCCGAAGCAAGCATTAGGCGTATTAGCCCTAAGGAACGTACCCTCATTTAGAAAACATTATTTTTGCTTAAAAAACTCAAAACAGTGTAAAAAACAATACTTTAGTTTTTGTAAGTTTTAAGAAGTGTTTTTCGGCTAAAATTTGTTTTGTTTATTTCAAAAAATCTCGGAAGGGTCAGTCTACACACACATAAAGTTTGGTGAGTTTAACTTTTATTTTGTGGAAGTTATTCAAATTTAAATGTGTATATATATATATATATATATGGTTGTATTTATTCGCTTGTTTCGTGATATGTATTGTTGTATGTGTGTGTTCTATTTCAACGTTACCGACAAACGATCCAAAAGAAAGAGACATAAGATCGATTATGAAAATGGTATACATTCCAACGATGAACTAAAATATAAAAGCCCGACTCCTCAATAACTGATAAATCTGTGTTTTGATCTGTTTGCTTCGTGATTAATGTGCCTCCGTTCTTCAATCGAATTTTAATTCATCACCGCTTAATAAATAAGCGCTGATATCCATACATAATAAAGATGTGAGCTGTATATTTTAATGTGTTAGTTTGTGTCAGTAAACGTGTGTTCGACTAACTAATAATGTAATCGTTTTGTCTGTGTTGAGTAAACATTAGCTAAGGTTCTGCATTCGTATAATTAAACGTATTAATATGAAGATTTCGTATGGATTAAGTCGATAACTATAGAATCGGTGTGCCGAGATTGAATCATGTACAATCTACTGTGGTAATTCACTCATTAATAATGTTATGTTAAGTTAAAATATCACATATTACCGATAAGTGCGTCAAGTTTAATGTGATGAAAAAAATCCATGAAGTAAACTATACAATATCACATGAAGAATCGAAATGTAAGCTTTACTCAAACCCTAACACCTGTTCATCGTCATATTTAACCATTCGGAAAGCTAGGAACTTGAACGCAGAAATCTTTATATCAATGTAACTTAAGAATTCTTAAAGTGTAGTATCTGTTCCGATGGATACTGCACCCTATAGACTGGTATTGTCTTGGCCTTCGGGGCTTGATTAAGGCCGGTCTATGGGATTGTCCTGTGCAGTTCTAGGAGGTCCACCCTCCCAGGCTTTGCCTCCCCTCTTTGGGGAGGAGTAAGTTAATTGCTTACTGCTTGAGGCGCCCCTACCGGTGAATGCTGACGGGGCTGCCCAGGCAATTTTTGATGGTCAGAGTGCTCACCTCTCGGGCGCTGGCTTTTCAACCCCCACTTTCCGAACCGAGCTTGGGTCACATCTTACTTGTGGGAGTAGGATTAAAACTGGCCTTGTGCCTAACTCCTGGAGAGGAGTAAATTACTCTTACTAAAACATTGAATCGAAACTTCAAACGCATTTTTATATTCTGTATGACATTTTCAAGAATGCCATTTATGGCGTTTTGATAAACTTGGCAGTAGAGAAATACAAATTTAAATAAAAATGACTAATCGGAGACTGTCCTCTTGTCGTCATCTGTAAAATATAATAAATATACAAAACGCCACGTTATTTTGTCAGCAGGAATGAATGAGTACAATTGTCGGATTATTTGTTCACGGATATTTTGAAATAGAAATGTGTTTTTATTCCTTAATATTAAGACAATTACTCCCAAATCTAACAAGATATAAAAAGAATTAGCGCACTCGTGGAAATAAAGACAGTGTTAAATATTAGTTGTTTGATTTTATTATTTAATTCCGACCTTCATAGTTTGATTTCTTCGTAAACGTTGTCACTGTGTTTCTGTTATTAATATTATAGATTTTTCCTGTCTCGAATGAAGAAGTGTTAGTTATTTACGAGACGTAAAATTGGTAATTTTATATCGTTTTAACACAAATTAAAATACTAAATGAAACATTAATTCATTAATTAATAAATACGAACAGGCCGTAAAGATAAGATGTTATTCTTATGTTTATGGGTATTTTTTCAATGAAGCCTTTTTATGTCTGGTTGAAAACAAATAAGCATCACTGTTTTGATCGACCATAATAACAACTGCCCCTTAATAGATGTCACTTTGGTTTCCAATAAGTATATATATATATATATATATATATATATATATATATATATATATATATATATATATATATATATATATATATATATATATTAATTATGTATTACCTACATGGGTGAGGCAATTATAATAAATGGTCTTAAGAAATATCTGGAGTTTATTTGTGGAATTAATACACTCATAATATAAATATCATTTGTTGGTCGTGTTGTAAATATAACAATGAATTCAAGTAAAGACGACGAACGAAATAAAAACTGACGACTCAGACCCCGTTCACAGCAGACATTTATATATATATATATATATATATATATATATATATATATATATATATATATATATGTATATATATATATATATGTGGGTGTATATATATATATATATATATATATATATATATATATATATATATATATATATATATATTATCTTTTTTTGAATTATTTTTTTAATATTTCCTGGATTTCGATTCGTATAAGGCCTCGTTTGTTTCCGGAAATCAGCTTCGGTTCGTATTCTGTAGAAGTACCAGAAAAAACATTACTCCAGCAGAAAAAAAAAAAATCGGTACTTCTGCAGTTTACGGACCGTGCTGAAATAAAATAAAATTTAGAATCCCATTATTACCATGGAGAGGGAGGAGGGGTGTTACCTATTCTGTACTGTCACCCAAC